>JAUIMM010000478.1:5000-410000 GCA_031769625.1 Taudactylus pleione | reverse complement strand
TACCGCCAAATCCCAAAGAGCCAATGGGGTGACAAAGGGAGGTTGAATCCGGAGGACACCCTGGACGAAGGTGTGGACATCCGGAAGCGGAGCAATTCTACGTTGAAACCACGCTGACAGTGCAGAGACATGCACTTTCAGCAAGGCCAGGCGTAGGCCGAGGTCCAGTCCAGCTTGAAGGAATGCCAGTATTCTGGAAATTCGAAACACCTGAGGGTCATAATCTCTTGTACGACACCACTGGCAATATGTATGCCACACTTTGTGGTAGATCCTGGCAGAGAATCTTTTGGACCTTAGGAGGGATGTCTCAAAAGCCACGCTGTCAAAGACACACGATTCAGGTCTGGGTAAAGGCAAGGGCCCTGAGACAACAGGTCCGGACGTTGAGGCAGCAGACACGGAGTGTCGATGGAGAGATTACGAAGATCTGAGTACCAATGACGTCTGGGCCAAGCTGGAGCCACCAGCAGGACAGTGCCTCCGTCTTGTTTGAACTTCTGAAGAACCCAAGGAAGCAGGGAGACTGGAGGAAACAGGTACGCAAACCGGAAAGGTCCATTTAACTGACAGAGCATCCACTAAGCCTGCTTCGGCATCTCTTGTTCTGGACCCCTACACTGGTAAATTGTGATTGTGTCGGGAGGCCATGCGGTCCACCTTTGGAAGACCCCTTTTGTCCACCAGGAGTTGAAACACCTCTTGGTGAAGAGACCATTCCCCTGGATTCACGTTGTGACGGCTGAGGAAGTCCTCAATTGGGAAGCGAACTACCGGAATGAACACTTCCAAAATTGCTGGGAGATGAGATTCTGCCCATGTCACAATGTGTGACACTTCTGTCATTGCTGTCCGACTTCGAGTGCCTCCTTGATGGTTGATGTAAGCCATTGTGGTGGTGTTGTTGGACTGAACCTGCACAGGCTTTCTGTGAAGAATGTGCTTTGCCATCATGAGGGCCCTGTACAAAACCCGAAGTTCCAATATGTTGATGGGCAGGGATGCCTCTACCGTTGTCCACCGGCCCTGAAAAAGAGAGTGTGGACCGGTCACAGCGCCCCATCACCGGAGACTGGCATCCGTTGTTAGGAGTATCCAGTCCGGCATCCAAAAGGGGCGACCCTTGGTTAGATGAGATGTCTGTAGCCACCAAGAGAGGGACAGACGCACCTCTGGAGAGAGTACCATGGTCTGAGCTCTGATTCGGTGGGGTAGTCCGTTCCGCCTGGTGAGGATCAGCACCTGCAGGGGCCTGGAATGGAACTGAGCATATTCCATTGTGTCGAATGTGGACACCATGGATCCCAGAACCTGCATCTCTGAATGGACTGACACCCGGCGACTGCGGAGACATCGGCGTACCCGCAGCGTGGAGATCTTTTCTGGAGTTAGAAAGATTCTCTGCTGGTGAGAGTCCAGAAGGGCTCCCAAATGAACCATCCTCTGTGAGGGAATTACGGAGGACTTTCTCCAATTGATTAACCACCCGTGTGCTTGTAGACAAGCAACTGTCAGTTACAGGTGGTGGTGGTGGTGGTGAAGTACTTCTGGAGAACTCACCAACAAGAGGTAGGAGTCGGATACCCTGACTCCGCAGGTGCCAGCCATGACAGCCATAATTTTCGTAAATACCCTTGGGGCTGTGGATAGGCTAAAGTCAGCACCCGAAACTGGAAGTGTTTTTGCAGTATGGTTTCTGAACCAGAACGAGAGTAGAATAATATCCAGTCCCTTGTTGAGATAGCGGAACTGGGATAATTACCCCTGCTTGCAGCAAGGGCTGTATGGCTTTCTGGATCTGCAAGGTGGAGAGGCCTTCGAAGGAATGAGAGGGCGTACCCCTGAGAGACCACTTCTCTTACCCAAGCATCCTTGGTGGTTTGACACCAGCACTGGGCGAACTGAAGAAGTCAGCCTCCCACTCTGGGGTTTATCCTCCGGTTTGGAAGCTGGGGGTCTTGTGCTCCAGGCCTGTTTCTTAGGCTTGGCAGGCTTCTTGGCAGAGGACTGCCTAGGGAAGGACTGCCCTTTGGATTTTCCCTCGGGTACGCAAGGACCGAAAGGAGGAGCTTTGAGACTTTGCAGGAGCAGATGCTGACGGTATGCAGTCGGGATGCCGATGGTCTAAATGCCAACCACCGGCATCCCGACTATCTAATCCTGGCAAGGGTCTAATGACAGGCGTTGAAATCCCGATGCCTGTCATTTTACCGACGCCGGGAGCCCGATGCCCGGCATCCCAATGAAAGGCAAGCCGGGCGCCGACAGCCGCAGGAGGAAAGGGTTAGGTTAGGGGCTCCAGGGGGGACTTAGGGTTAGGCAACCCCCTGGGAAGGTTAGGCTAGGGGAAGGGGGGGGATAGGGGTAGGCACCCCTGGGGGGGAGCTTAGAGTTAGGCACCCCCCGGGATGGTTTGGGGGGGGTTAGGTTAGCGATACTTACCTATATTAGCAGTCGGGATGTTCACCCCTGACGGGCTTCCACTGTTGGGATTTGTGGGGCTGTAAATCATACTGATTCCGATGCTGAGGGCAGAAATGCAGATTTGGATTTGGCCAACATGTTAACAATCTTGTCCAGGTTTGGACCAAACAAAATCTCCCCATTATAGGGTAAGGCCTCCAGGTCTTTCTGAGAATCTGCATGCGCGCTCCAATAGCATAGCCACATGGAACGGCGAGCAGACACGGCCGCAGCCGAGACCCTAGATGTCAGTAGACTAGCATCCAGAGCGGCCTCACCTGTATATGCAGCCGCATCCCTAATATAGCCGACCAGTGACACCTGATTCTCTGGAACTTCCAAGGAGTCATCAAGTGTATCAGCCCAACTCTCTATAGCCTTAGCTACCCAGGAGATAGACTGATCCACATCCTCCTCACTGAAAACCGCAATACATAGTCTGCAAGTTTGCGACATAAGTAAAGGCGTGTGTCCATTATCCTTGTCAGACATGTCTGCAGGGTAAATGACGCACAATAGCGAACTACAGTATGTACAAAGCAACCACTAGTATGTATAGATACTAACAGGAAGCAATATACTGATCCTGTTTTATGCTTATATAAGCTGCAGGAACCCGTTGCCAAGATATGGCACAGTGCAGCATACGACAGACCTCAACAATATTGAAATATATATATATTTGAGGTCAGGTATGAACCATCCTAACAGCACCTGTATTAGGGCAGAAGGAGAGAAAGGGTATAGCCATAAGCTGACAGTAGAAAAAAATAGACAGATAGATAGCGCTAGCACGAGTCACATACAATGCAGAAAAGATGCTGCCCTTGGGGAGAGGTATGCAGGGGAGAAAATGGCCGCCGCAGAGCTCAGAGGGGGTGTGTCTGGAGGAAGAGAGCAACTCAGGGAAGCCAGACCGCAGTGGAAAGGTGCACAGAGTTGAGGGGAGGAGCCACATGAACAGGGAAGCTAACTCCCCTGGCCGCTTATTAACCCCTGGGAAGCAGGTTTCCCACACCAATAGTGGTCCAGCAGAACGCGATAGGCGGAACCTGCATCCACACCCAGCACCTCTGGTCTGTCCCCTGAGACCGGAGGTATCGACTGCTATAACCTGCGGGTCACCGTAAGCGGCAACCCACCTTACCTGTCTCCTGATGTCAGAGTGCAGTCTGGGTCCTCTCCATGGGCCCTGGCTAGCGCTGACCCCCAGAACGGCTGCCGAGATCCCCAGATCAGTACTGTCATCGCGGCACCGGAGGGGTGATGGAACGGCAGTGCAGTCTGCTGCTGCACGCTCTAGTAGTAAAACTAAAATAAATTAATTAATCTTTAAGGGCTGTCTAAACAGCCCAGCCTGCGAAATAGTAACCCGACTCCGGCCGGGCACCAACAAAACTGAGGTGCCTCTGGCTCGGGGGCGGAGTATAGGGAGAATGGACCCAGTGCATCCTGGTAGCTAAAGCTTTAACTGCATGGTGCTCGGATTGTCTCCCTTCACCTACACGCCAAGGTCTCCCTGTGGAGCCTATGGACCCTGAAGAAGAAATAGAGATTGAGGACTATGGTTTTATAGAACAGTTCATAAATAAAAAGTGACAGAAAGTAATATACTGTATCATTTCTCTTTATAGGAAATATACTCAGAATCTGAAGCACAGAGCAGTATCCAATTAGCCCCGAACATTGTTTGGGCGCTAATTGACCCCCGCGATCTGCGAAAAACAGGGATTTTTTTTTTCACCCTATCCTATTATTTCGGTCAAAATAATAGGATAGTTCTCCCGATAACACATAGGTGCTGCGACAAGCTTACAGACCTATGTGTTTTGGCCTTTTTTCAGGTGAAAAAACGGCAGTTATCGTGGATTATTTTTTGGAACATATCAGGTCCCGAAAAAAAGCCTGTATAAGTGTCGGCGTCAGGCCGACTTCGGGGCTAATTGGGTAGCCCGAGCGAGGTAATTAGCTGCGGTAATTTACAGCGGCTAATTGGATACCCCCCTCAATCTGTCATTTGATTTCAACTATTTGCTTTACCCGTTTATCCTGCATCTGCTTGGTTAAATGGTACTTATTTATTGAAATGGACAAACTGCTCTTGTGATTCCTGAGATTTGGACACTGGTGAACAGTGGAGGACACACAGAGGGATCCCGCATTGCTCATTCCACCTGTCTAAAAGTGACATGGATATAATAAACGAGTACCAGTTATAATGACTACAGTATAACCTGAAAAACAAATCATCACACCAAATCTCATATTGCATTGGTTAATGCCATAGTTTAACACCTAACCTATATGGATAGTTTAAATTGTGCATATCGCCTACACTGAAAGTGCCTTATGTCTACTGAATGTATAGGCTCTATTCTCATGCAGTTTCAGCCCAAATGATTGACCCTATTTATGTGACTGTTAAAATGGCCTCACATATTAAATCAAAATTATTATTATTTTTATCAAATTGTTAAAGATGCAATGTGTGTGGGTGACCATGGATCCCTTGCAGATATTGATTGCCATGTCAACCAATAATCCCATTGAATTAGGTGGAAAGTTTTAATTCACAAGAATTGTACTGCAGCAGATTGAAGAGTATGTAATATTGTCATACAGTATGATAAAGTCTAACAATTCTGCAATTGTCCAATACTGTGTCCATACACTAAATATATATTTCTGCTCTGACAGATCAAAACTGTCATGTGTGTGCACTCTTTAATTCATGATCAGAACACATACAAACACAATTGTATTATGTGCACTTAAATGATACACTGATTTGTTTGCACATATACACTTTACGATGTAATCTAGCCATTACATTGTCTGTTGGTCAATATAAGATTTTTTTTTTCTATCCATTTTTAATTATATAGATTGAAAACAATTCTGTTGAGAAGTCACCTCTCTCATGTCTGAAAAATACAGGCTTCCATCTGTGAACTCTTTCCCCAGCGAGACATTCAGAGTGACCTCGGAGTTGTCATAGTGGCAGCTTAAATCTAAGTCTTTGCGCAAAGAGTACTGTACTACAAAGGCCTTGTGGCTGTCCAAGCAGCTCCCTCCCCAATCTGGATATAGCAGGGAGGCAAGAGGCCGCAGATATTTCTCACGCAATGGAGTAATGAGAGTCTCATCTAATCCAAGCTCATTCAGAAGGACCTACGCAAAGAAGAAAAACAACAAATGAAACTAGCTATACAAATAACTACTATAGCCTCCCTATTTCATGTAAATGTAAGACATCCCAGGTAACAAGGGAAAAAAGAATACATATATTAATACTGGGTGTTTCGATGATAGAACTTGTAGCCAAGACATAAGCAGGGACAGTTTTAAATAATAACACTAAAGCAAAAAAGGGAAAGGGGGTTGGGGATATCCCAAGCACTGATAATGAACACACAAAAAATATGGATATAAAGGTAGGTGTATTCCAAATTATATAAATTAAAGGACAATATCTGTGTGATAATCTCTTCTATGGAGGTGCACCCATGAGAGTTATACTGGACATGTACACGAGAGAAGAAGAAGTACTCTCTTTTTGTGGGGCACTCTACCTACCTATTGAATGTAATCATAAAATGTAACTTTTATTAGTATGTCGCTAAAAGCTTACATATGTAGAATATGTTAAGCATAGGATATCAAAAAATATTCTATACATAAACAACATAAAACATGGAACAACAGACAATCATTACACATTAAATATTAAATCTGGCCACAAAGGCCCAGTGGATAAACAGCTGACTGACTTGTAGCAAAGAGATCATCAATTATCTAATCTCTGAGTTCCTGTTAATGGTAAATCAAATGTAAGAGTTATAACACCATTTCGCCAGACAGGTGGCAAAAATTATATAGAGATGATAAAATCATCCTATGCTTAACATTCTACATATGTAAGCTTTTAGCGACATACTAATTAAAGTAAAATTTTATGATTACATTCAGGTAGGTAGAGTGCCCCACAAAAAGAGAGTACTACTTCTTCTCTCGTGTACAGTTTTAAATAATGTACAGCCCAGGACAAACAGCATATGAAGCCACCTATTTTTAAAATGGCGCGACTGTACACTATCAGTAATGAAAACAACAAACATTTTACATGCTGGGATGCCGACTACATCCCCAGTATACAACACTGAGCCTATACTGATGTTAACTGTACATAGCATTATAGTGGCAAATATGCTATATATACTGTACCCTCCATATACTGTGGCTGCTATATTGGTAGGCAACCTGTGACTCACAGCTATTGTAGTTCCACAAAAGCTTGACAGTTTTCACAAGGTCCAGCATGACTATGAACCAATGATGGTTAGGGAATATGGAGATTTGCTGTTCCATAATCGCTGTATAGATGAAAGGATCTATTTTTAACAACTAGAACACAGCTCCTGACCAGAACTCTGCTTGGCCAGTGCCAGAAAGGAAACTTTATATAGAGTACTATGGTTTTCTCCTCAGTGATGACAGCTCTAAGAGCTTGGCCACTTAATGATTTTTTTCTTTACAGAGCTTCAGGGGGTAGCAGTCCATTAAGAGTGTCAGGGCCTCAGCAATTGCTCAGCTTGCTTTCCCAAAACGATGATCCCGATATATATAGATCAGGGTATATACAGTCAGGTGCATAAATATTGGGACATTGACAGAATTTTCATTTTGGCCTCTATTCACCACCACAATGGCTTTAAAATGAAACAAACAAGATGTGCTTTAACTGCAGACTTTCAGATTTAATTTGAGGGTAATTACATCCAAATCAGATGAATGGTGTAGGAATTACAACAGTTTCTATATGTGCCTCCCACTTTTTAAGGGGCCAAAAGTAATGGGACTATCAACTCAAAAGCTATTTCATGGACAGGTGTGGGCTATTCCCTTGTTATTTCATTATCAATTAAGCAGGTAAAAGGTCTGGAGTTGATTCTAGGTGTGACATTTGCATGTGGAATAAGTTGCTGTCGACCCTCAATATGAGATCCAAAGAGCTGTCACTATCAGTGAAGCAAGCCATCACTAGGATGAAAAATCAAAACAAACCCATCAGAAAGATAGCAAAAACATTAGGTGTGGCCAAATCAACTGTTTGGAACATTCTTAAAAAGAAAGAATGCACCGGAGAGCTCAGCAACACCAAAAGAACCGGAAGACCACGGAAAACAACTGTGGTGGATGACAGAAGAATTATTTCCCTGGTGAAGAAAAACCCCTTCACAACAGTTGGCCAAAACAAGAACACTCTCCAGGAGGTAGGTGTATATGTTTCAAAGTCAACAATCAAGAGAAGACTTCACAAGAGTGAATATAGAGGGTTCACCACAAGATGTAAACCATTGGTGAGCCTCAAAAACAGGAAGACCAGATTAGAGTTTGCCAAACAACATCTAAAAAAGCCATTACAGTTCTGGAACAACATCCTATGGACAGATGAGACAAAGATCAACTTGTACCAGAGTGATGGGAAGAGATGAGTATGGAGAAGGAAAGGAACTGCTCATGATCCAAAACATACCACCTCATCAATGAAGCATGGTGGTGGTGGTGTCATGAAACTGGTTCCCTTGTATTTATTGATGATGTGACTGCTGACAAAAGCAGCAGAACGAATTCTGAAGTGTTTCGGGCAATATTATATGCTCATATTCAGTCAAATGCTTCAGAACTCATTGGACAGCGCTTCACAGTGCAGATGGACAATGACCCGAAGCATACTTCAAAAGCAACCAAAGAGTTTTTTAAGGCTAAAAAGTGGAATGTTATTCAATGGCCAAGTCAATCCCCTGACCTGAATCCGATTGAGCATGCATTTCACTTGATGAAGACAAAACGAATGGAAAATGCCCCAAGAACAAGCAGGAACTGAAGACATTTGCAGTAGAGGCCTGGCAGAGCATCACCAGGGATGAAACCCAGCTTCTGGTGATGTCTTCAGGATGTAATTGCCTGCAAAAGATTTGCAACAAAGAATTAAAAAGTGAAAGTTAGATTTAGGATTGTTTAGTTTGTTCCATTACTTTTGGCCCCTTAAAAAGTGTGAGGCAACAGAAACTGTTGTATTTCCTACACCGTTCACCTGATTTGGATGTAATTACCCTCAAATTAAATCTGAAAGTCTGCAGTTAAAGCACATCTTGTTTGTTTCATTTCAAAGCCATTGTGGTGGTGAATAGAGGCCAAAATATGAAAATTCTGTCAATGTCCCAATATTTATGCACCTGACTGTATATATGTATATATATATATATATATATATATATATATATATATATATATAAAAAGTCAACCAAATAATTCACATTTTATTATTAAAGGCAACCATATGTTCTAAAATTATTAGTATCGCACCACTAGTCAGAGACTGTGTCCCCCGTTTTCAGAATGTGACATGCTCTGCATAAAAGTCCAGTATTAAACCTTGTTGAAACCCTTTATGTAATACCCCTTTCACACATACAGCAAAAATCCGTTAACGCGAATTGACCCGGGTTTTTGCTATATGTGCATAGAAGGTGGGACCACAACCCTGCTCTGTACCAGTGTCACACTGAGACCCGGGAAATTCCTGGGTTGGTAGACCAGTGTATTTGCCAGGTCTTATGTCTGAAAGGGGTATAATTAGATTTTCTGTTAGGACTACAATCACTATGTCAGCAGTGACTAAGTAGACACCAAAATGCCGGCGCTAATATCTCAACATGGTTGTAATGCTACTTAAAGCATTTTAACTGTGTGGGCTTAATAACTTTAAACATGCCGCTTTACCATGTATAAACTATCTTCTAAAAACAGGAGTAAGCAACCTAACTGAAAAAGTAGTAGTTGGAAGTTTCTTTCTCTCACATACATCGGCAAAAAGTTATATAAGGTCTGAAAGAAACAGGGCTTGATACATGGTTCCAACCACAAAGTTGGAGAATCACTTTTTATTAAGGATTTTGGTTTATGCCACACTGTTAAAGCCTCTCCAATTCCTTATCCTAAAACCATCAACGAGATATAGGTCCCGTCTTCGAGAAAGACGCCACATCGGATTTATGGACATCCTGAGAATGTACCACAACCATCTCCCTGCTCCTGTTTTCTCTGAGTCCCTGGTGTTGAAGTGTCCAGGTCTTATTTGGTTTTCTTATCCACTTAATTGGCTTTTTTTTTTCTCCGAAAATTTCACCAAAATTATGGATTTTATTATTACTTTTTTGAAACTATAAAATGATGTCAATAATAGCCATTTAAAAAAATTCAAGATAATTTTTTTAAGAAAAATGCAAAATCAAGTTTGAATAGCTATCATTTACATGCTGTGATACTAAAAAAAAATAAATAAAGACAATTTTGGGGACATTTTTGAAGAAAATAGTGATCGGGACACTGGGTGCAGAGCAGCTGCCGGATGATGTTGGCAGTTCGATCCGGGACACTGTGGGGTCGGAGCTACAGCCAGCACCATGTGGGGGAGTGTCTTTTAAGTGCCTATTCACTCTGGCCACAGTGATCGGACGCACTGTGGGCAGAGCTGCGGCTACTGTGAGTCGCAACTGCCCTATGGCTACCGAGCTGGGTGGGGGGTGGCATGGGCTACCCGATCACTGTGTCCAGCAGTGATTGGGAAAAATTGGGGGTGGAGCAGAGGGGAAGAGAGGTCCCTCTGAGACGGGCAGCTGCGGGGAAATTATCTTCCCGCAGCCAAGTAGGCTTTTCTGAATAGTCGCATCAGATGTGACCATATCAGGGAAAGCCCAGCCTGGTGTGGTCGCATTTGATGCGACCATGCCACGCAATTAGTTATGGATCAGGCACCTTTGGGCATATGCAGCTGGTCTCAGACCCACAGTGGAGCCAAGACTCACGGCTGGCTTCCACAGCCCAGCCCCTTGTGCCTCAGTCACTGAGTGGGGCCATGCAGTGGTATCCCCCTCTGGTGCCTGTCGGCAGTTTAAACAATAGAAGGAGCTGGAGGGGAGGACACTGCGTTTGACCCCCACTGTCCCGGTCAGTCCCAGCATTATGCTGGCAGGGGGAGGAGCCTGGAAGCAAGAATATGGGAATATGCACAGGGGCTGAAAGTTATACTAATTAGCCTCCCTTCTCCATGTTTCTACAGTCAGATATTGAGTACTGAGTGCGTACAGGGATAATACTGCTGCACGTGCTATTACTAATGTTTCTACTGCTGGTGCTATGGGGAGCTGTGTATATCAGCTAATTTAGTGTTTCTTTAATTTCATACTGAACAGTTTATATCCTCTCTATCTTTGTGATGAGAGCACAGGGACTGATAATATATTTACTGTATGCTGTGTGTGCGCTGCTGTTCTCCTGTCTGGTGATTAAACACAGCATTATTTCTCTGGCTGGAGCCTCTAACTCTCTCTGTTCTGTCAGTTTGAGAGGGGTTTTGTCTTCCTAAATTCTGTATTTGCCAATTAGAATTGGGGTTTTGCTATATCGCTCTCATTGTGTTTGGCACAATTTTGGTGTGTCTGTTTTTCTTTCATTATGTCTGCCCAAAGCTGCTGGGGATTCTGTGGTGTACTACACCTATTCCAAATGCCATGCTAAATTACCTCAACCCTGTCAGGACCCAGGTGGCTGTTGCACAAGTTGTCTGCCGGGAACCAGGATTCGCACGCCTCTGGAGGGGCGGCGGCTGAGATGGAGGAACCTGTCTGGCTGGGCATGCTGGTAAAGTCCATTGTGAACCTAGCTGAAAGGTAAGAGCGTCAGTACGGTGAGTCAGCTACTCCTTCTTCGTCATTTGGAACTGTCTCTACTCCTGTGCTCCTTTTCCCACCCCTGCGCCCCAGTCTTTCCAGGGTCCTCCACCAGGGGTCCAGGAAGCTCCTTGGACCCAGGTCCTGCAAAAGAATATGGCTGCTTCTGTGTAATGGCTTTGTGAAGCTACATTAGCTAGTGATGCCCGTAAATGGGAGGGAGTCTGATTCAGACTTGTCACTGGTGGAGGACAATGAGGTTCAGAGAGAGTCAGATATGGAGGATGTTGAACAGTGAGAACAGGAGTCTCCCAGTGGACCAGATAGATTTAAGAAGCATACTGTCTATTTCCCAATTAAAGGATTTCCTTGGGAAGGCATGGCAGAAACCTCACAGGAGGTATCGGGTGCTGTGCCATTTTCACATGAAGATTTGGGTTTATGGGAAACTACTCCAAGAGTTTTAGAACCTGAAATAAGCAGTTTATTAGATTGTGGTCAGGTTAGTTCCGTGAGTTCAGTTTCCTGGCAAACAGTCATCTATGTAATGGGCTTTGTTTTGACTCCAGCTGGGGTTAGAGTCTTGCTTGGTTTTTTGACTTGCTAATTGCATGTTCAACCCTTATAGATAGTCTCACAGGACACTCTGTGGGCTGTAATCAGTGTAATTATGTGTTGTCCTGATGCATACATGGATTTCTGCCCTGAGCTGCTCAGTGTAGTGTATCTGCCTGTCATTTGGAAAATCTGTTATCTGATGATATTTCTCTATTGTAAAGCTAACCTGGATTCTTCTAAAGATCAAATTATTTGTACCTATTGAAATGAAAGGTTCAGCATTTCATTACAGTGCAACTAATCTGGAGTACTCTGCAGATCTACTCAATAGCTTGCTGCTGTGCAAAGTACTTATGCTGTTCAGGAAATCCATTATATGTTAGCAATTCTCTACTTTTGAAAATACTTGCTATTTGAAAGCACTGCTTAGTATTTCTATACAAGGAAATTACCTGTGCATTCAGAAAACCTGTTCTCTACTATGGAAAATACTTGTGATATTGGCAAGAACTGTTCAGTATATTTCTACAAAGTATTTGTGTGTGCATTCAGAAAACCTGTTATATTTCATTACTTCTCTATTGTGAAAAAACTGTGCTATATGAAAGAATTTTCCAGCAAAACATTAATCAGTGCCATTGGGAAAACTGGCGTGCATACTCTTCAGTGCAAATTGCCAGTGCTATACTGAGAATCTGGCTTGCTGTTTTCTAGGTATAGTTTTAGTATTCTCTGAGATGTCCTGTTCCCTTTAAATTTATGTGTCTGCGATACTGAGCTTTCACTACTTAGAGTTGAAGTCCTGGCAGCCACCGAGTAAAAGTGAACAATAGTAGTTCTGGGAAAGTGTATTGTTATAGGTGAAGCACTCGGCTAGTGGGTACTGTAAGCTCAAGGTTGCGTCCCACACTCATAAGACAGAGTGGATGCTTCAATTGCTACAGATGTGTCCACATACATCTAGACTCCTTGCGCGCCAAACAGCCCTTCTAGTCGTGCCATGCTGTGGCGTGACTTGGTAGCGCTGAGCGTATTTTCGGGCAACTTTTTATTTCCAAATGTGCCTTATGCGCATAGCAATGTGAATAGTTAGCACAAGCAGCTTCTGCTGATTAAAATTATATGCAGCATGCCTATGTTCTGTGAGCGACTGTGGGTGTAACTGCATGCGATATGCTACGTTACAGTGTTACAGCTGCTGACACTAATGTAGCATTTCACATGCAGTTACACCCGCAGTAGCTCACAGAACATAGGCATGCTGCATATCATTTTTAATCAGCAGAAGCTGCTTGTGCTAACTTAAGACGCATTTGAAGGTAAAAAGTCACATGAATAGACGCACGCCGCTACCGAGTCACACGGAGTTGTGTGGCGCGACTTGTAGTGCATGGAGGATAGATGTCTGTGTACACATCTGTAGGCTTCCAAAAGTAACAACTATCACAGTCCTGTATTTTTGGGAAGGATGCTTCAGAAAGCAATTGTGAAGGGCCAGTTAAGTCTATTTTCTTGACCGCTGGGGCATCCTTGCGGCCGGTGTTAGCTACTGCTTCGCTTAACAAGGCAGCGGAAAAATCGATGACATCTGGATGACGGATTACATGGAAAAGGTACATGATCTGATCTCAGGCCACTGGTGAATTAGTTTGTGGATGTTCTGGCTTATATGGGGGATGCACTGATATATGCAGCCTTTAGTCTTTCCCAAATTAAAGAGTTGTACATAGATGCTGGACGTATTAGGCTCAAGAGTTGGGAGGCTTACATGGATTCTAAAAAGGCATTTGAGTCATTGTCGTGTTGTTTGGTTCACAGCTGGAGTCAATTTTAGAAGAATCTGACTGCAGGAAAGAAGGCCTTCCTTCCAGTGAGAGTCTCCAAATCACTTAGTCTGCGGTTTTGGTCCTTTTGGTCCTCCGGGAGATACAGATGAGCCAATTTTAAAACATATTCTGGTGGTTCCCGGGGAAGTTACCAAATGGGCAGGCAGTCAGGGCACGTGAGATGCCCAAGACCTAAGGCTACTGACAATCAGCCAGCATAACGGGGTCTGTCCCCATCAGGACCAGTCTGTGGTGGGGGCTTGCCTGCTCAATTTAACCCATGGGTAGCAGATATTGAAGAAAGCGGCTACTGTATATTTCAGAACTCACCAGGTCTCCTCCCAATTGTTTCTTTGCAGCTTCCCTTCTGAAGGACAGCATCAGGCATCTGGCTATGAAGGGAGTCATTTAAAGGTTACTGCAGTTAGGTGTTATTGTTGCAGTACCAGAGGAACAAAAAGTCAGATGTTTTTTCAACATATTCTGAATCTCAAGTTTCGGAATTAATACATGCGAGTACCAACATTCTGCATGGAATCCCTGTGTCTGTGATTGTTGTAATATTAGGATGAGTTTCTGACACTCACTTCTAAGTGTCCATTTGAGAAGGTCACAACAGCCTGCTCAGGTTTGCAGTAGGGGAGGACCATTTTCAGTTCAGAGTGCTGCCCTCCGAATTAGCCACAGCACCCAGGGTCTTTACAAAGATCATGGATATAATAGAGGCTCTTCAAAAGGGATGGTCATTCCATACCTGGACGACCTTATGATCAAAGCAAATCCTCTTCACTTCTTCAGGGCCAACTTTTTTTGACAATAGAGACTTCAGAGGCTCATGGATGGATAATCAATTATCCCATATTTCATCTGGTTCCATTGCAGTGCCTGATGTTTCTGGGCCTTATTTTTTTTTTTTTTTTAGACATCAGGGCCTTCCGGTCTCCGGCCTTCCAGGAGACAAGATCTAGGGGATGCACAAACGGGTACTGACAATACTGTCTTGCAGGGGTCAGTACTCCATGTGCATGTTAGGGAGGATATGTCCTGTTTTGAGGCGATTTCCATGCATGTTTCCATTCTCTGACTTTTTAGGCTCAGTTGCTGGCCCAAGTGAAATCTTCATCTGGAGACTCAGTACTTCAGACTGTCCGCAGCGACTTGTCAGCCCCTACTTTGGTGACTGGCAAGGAGTCCTCTCAGTCAGGGGCAACTCCTGTCCATAGAGTCATGGATTATAGTAACTATGAATGCCAGTCTCTCTAGTTGGAGAATGGTCTGATTGGGTTTTAGATTTCAGGGTCTTTGGTCCATAACTGAGCCAGGACTTCCCAAAAAGGTCCTCGAGCTCTGGGGAATTCTCCAAGCTCTGCTCACATCTCAGAGCTCTCTTCAGGGCAGACCCTTACAGATTCAATCCAACAATGCCATGGGCGTGGCATATGTAAACCACCAGGGAGGTACCCGCAGTGCACTGGCAATGGCGGAGACTGCCAGAATTTTTCATTGGGCAGAGAGGTTTGTTTCAGTGATATTGGCTGTACTCATTCCAGGAGTAGAGAACAGGGAAGCCCCAGCAGACATGCCGTTCATGTAGAGGAATGGTCTCTGCATCCCGATGTGTTCACCCAGATAGTGCAGCGCTGGGCGCTGCCAGAAATGGACTTAATGGTTTTTGCCTAAACCACAATGTGCAGCAGTACTGGGCTCGGACAAGGTATCCTCAGGCGGATCTGGTGGACGACTTAACAGTGTAGGCTTATTTAGAAGTTCGATGTGCAACCAATGTTTCTGAAGTTTTCGCTTTTGCGTGTGACCGACGAATGTCAGATGCCAAAGGTGGGTGTCTCAGCACACAAAACGGCATCCATCTCTGAATCAGGCCCTTAGTTCAGTTGGCTTTAACCGCATGGCTGTTGAATCCATGATTCTCTGGGCTAAGATGTTTCAGGACATCATATCATAGGGTTTGATATATATATATATATCGCTTGGTGCAAAGAAAAGAAGTACTTTTTGCAGGATAGACTAGACAAAGGCTTAAAATTGACTTTGCTTAGTTAAATGTGTTGACTCCTCACAGTACCCTCTACACCACATGGTGTCCCCCCCGGGGGATCATCAGATTTAACAGTGAGTACCAAAAATCCAATTTTAAGAACATTTCAGAGTGTTCTCAAATGTTCTATCCATACCATCCTTAAGAGCTGATGCATTTGGAATAGGAATAGTGGTGGCTTTAGATAACTGCGCTATACAGTCATTCACCTTAGGTGGAGAATTCTACTTATTCACATACTCCCTTGGCAAGGAGTCTGCATCTTGTGTGTAAACTAAAACTTCTATTCAGTGCTGGTTCATACCTCGCAGAGCAATTCATCTAATTGCAGAGTAGGCTGAGAACAGTAACGGCATGTTTATGCAAGTACATGTCATATAGACATGCAGAAACATGCATATATACAAGGTACCTGTTAGAAGGTGTATCTGTTACATTGATGATGATGGTTTGACGTAAACCAGACATATATGCTGCAGATACAAAGCTGAACGTGTCTGAAGAGGAGTAATTTACGACCATTTTATGACTAACTCTGCATCAGCCCTTCAGTGTCTGCTTTAGATTTAATTTTCAGTACACATCTGAAACAGTCAAAGGGGTGGTGCAATTTCTGCTCCCCACAAAGCCCAGCATTGCAACAGTCACTGTTCCCAAGGACAGCCCCCAAGTGCTGCGACTACGCCTAGTTTGTAGCCTGTGTGTCCCCTTCCCTCTCCTTACCGGTGCTAGAACAAGAAGGCACCGCTCCGCCAGCACGCAATCTGTCGCTGCTGCACACTACGTTTGTTGACAGTGAAGGGACTCCTGTGTTGAGAGCAGGGATGTGGGAAGTGATACTAAACAAGGCTGGCTGCTCCCTGTGACTGCCTCTGCTGTACCTTCACATGGGAAGGGATACTAAACAAGACTGGCTGCTCCATGTGACTGCCTCTGCTGTACCTTCACATGGGAAGGGATACTAAACAAGGCTGGCTGCTCCATGTGACTGCCTCTGCTGTACCTTCACATGGGAAGTGATACTAAACAAGACTGGCTGCTCCCTGTGACTGCCTCTGCTGTACCTTCACATGGGAAGGGATACTAAACAAGACTGGCTGCTCCATGTGACTGCCTCTGCTGTACCTTCACATGGGAAGGGATACTAAACAAGACTGGCTGCTCCATGTGACTGCCTCTGCTGTACCTTCACATGGGAAGGGATACTAAACAAGACTGGCTGCTCCCTGTGACTGCCTCTGCTGTACCTTCACATGGGAAGGGATACTAAACAAGGCTGGCTGCTCCATGTGACTGCCTCTGCTGTACCTTCACATGGGAAGTGATACTAAACAAGGCTGGCTGCTCCATGTGACTGCCTCCGCTGTACCTTCACATGGGAAGGTATACTAAACAAGGCTGGCTGCTCCATGTGACTGCCTCCGCTGTACCTTCACATGGGAAGGTATACTAAACAAGGCTGGCTGCTCCATGTGACTGCCTCCGCTGTACCTTCACATGGGAAGTGATACTAAACAAGACTAGCTGCTCCCTGTGACTGCCTCTGCTGTACCTTCACATGGGAAGGGATACTAAACAAGACTGGCTGCTCCCTGTGACTGCCTCTGCTGTACCTTCACATGGGAAGGTATACTAAACAAGGCTGGCTGCTCCATGTGACTGCCTCCGCTGTACCTTCACATGGGAAGTGATACTAAACAAGGCTGGCTGCTCCATGTGACTGCCTCCGCTGTACCTTCACATGGGAAGTGATACTAAACAAGACTGGCTGCTCCATGTGACTGCCTCTGCTGTACCTTCACATGGGAAGGGATACTAAACAAGGCTGGCTGCTCCCTGTGACTGCCTCTGCTGTACCTTCACATGGGAAGGGATACTAAACAAGGCTGGCTGCTCCATGTGACTGCCTCCGCTGTACCTTCACATGGGAAGTGATACTAAACAAGGCTGGCTGCTCCCTGTGACTGCCTCTGCTGTACCTTCACATGGGAAGGGATACTAAACAAGACTGGCTGCTCCCTGTGACTGCCTCTGCTGTACCTTCACATGGGAAGGGATACTAAACAAGACTGGCTGCTCCCTGTGACTGCCTCTGCTGTACCTTCACATGGGAAGTGATACTAAACAAGGCTGGCTGCTCCCTGTGACTGCCTCCGCTGTACCTTCACATGGGAAGGGATACTAAACAAGACTGGCTGCTCCCTGTGACTGCCTCCGCTGTACCTTCACATGGGAAGTGATACTAAACAAGGCTGGCTGCTCCATGTGACTGCCTCCGCTGTACCTTCACATGGGAAGGTATACTAAACAAGACTGGCTGCTCCATGTGACTGCCTCCGCTGTACCTTCACATGGGAAGTGATACTAAACAAGACTGGCTGCTCCCTGTGACTGCCTCCGCTGTACCTTCACATGGGAAGGGATACTAAACAAGACTGGCTGCTCCCTGTGACTGCCTCTGCTGTACCTTCACATGGGAAGGGATACTAAACAAGACTGGCTGCTCCCTGTGACTGCCTCTGCTGTACCTTCACATGGGAAGGTATACTAAACAAGGCTGGCTGCTCCATGTGACTGCCTCTGCTGTACCTTCACATGGGAAGGGATACTAAACAAGGCTGGCTGCTCCATGTGACTGCCTCCGCTGTACCGGCACATGGGAAGTGATACTAAACAAGGCTGGCTGCTCCATGTGACTGCCTCCGCTGTACCTTCACATGGGAAGGGATACTAAACAAGACTGGCTGCTCCATGTGACTGCCTCTGCTGTACCTTCAAATAAACTAAAAACAAAAAGATACAAGTTCCCTAACAAAATGTATGCTGCCTTATGGAAATCAAAGAAAACTTCATACTTTTATGAATAATCTCATACTGTAATATTAGGACAGATTCTAGATGGTTAGGATTTTTTTTTGTAGGTTGTAGAAGTCTTTAATAGAAATGGTTGATTTAAAAAGGAGAATGTACCCCATAGTTATTCATGGTGTTTGGACGTCCCTTTGGCAAATGTGATCCTTCAAAGTTTTCAAGTTCTTCCACAAGGTCATTGCAAAACTGTGGAACAAATACTGGGAAGCGATAGATTCTCTTTCCTATGGAAGAAAAAGAAAAAAGGAACAAATGTTACTGAGTAATAGTACAGTATGTATATCAATTCACATTTTCTTATTATTACCTGATAATTATTATGTATGTCTTAGCAATATATTTAAAATGCACTTAAAACTAGCTGGGATACCAGGCATTGCTCGGTTTGAAGACTGGATCCTGAAGTACACCTGCAGCCATCATTTGTTTACATTGTCCTCGCCTATAACCCCATTCCATTGATCTTAAAAAGGACTCCACTCTTTGCTAACATGCATTCAAACAGTGGCGCAACTACCCTGGGTGCAGCAGGTATGGTGCCCGAACTGCCTCTGTGGCCCGCCACTCCCCCTGCACCCAGTCACGTACGCAAGGTGGGCCGGTCCAGTCAGGACCGCTGAGGGGGGCCCTGCAGCCTGCTGATGGCACACAAGGAAGCGAAAGGCTGCTGGAGGGACACAGGGAGGGGTGCATAATGTGTGGTATAATGTTATAAGGGGCACTACTATTGTGTGGAATAATGTGTTATATGGGGCACTACTACTATGTGGCATAATCTGTAAAGGGCATTACTGTGTGCTAAAATGTTACAAGGTGCATTACTGTGTGGCATAATGTGTAAGGGGCACTACTACTGCATGGCATAATGTGTATAAGGGGTACTACTGTATGGCATAACATGGATGGGCCATGTTTGAGGGTAAATGTGTTTTTTTTTTAACTTATCTATTTTTTTAACTTGTCTATCAGCATCTTGATGCTGGTAGACTACGGCACTCAGAGGTTGTGGCCCTCTCCTCAATTAGAGTAGACAAGGTAGCTGACACCCATATCAGCATTTTCTCCAAGGTAGGTTTCCCAAAGGAAATGTTGACAGACCAGGGCACGCAGTTCATGTCCAGCCTCATGCAGAGCCTCTGCAAAAGGACACAGGTGGATCATCTGATCACCTCGCCCTATCATCCGGCCAGGAATGGGCTAGTGGAACGGTTCAATGGTACCCTGAAGCAAATGCTTAGGAACTTTGTGGAGTCCCAGGGAAAAACCTGGGAGCGATTCCTGCCGCACCTCCTCTTTGCGTACCGCAGGAATCCACCAGCTTCTCTCCCTTTGAACTCCTATACGGGCACAAGGTGCGCGTTCCCTAGGATTTAATCTGAGAGGACGGGGAAGGAAAGCTAGCCACCCATGAGACATCTGTTGTACAGTACGTTATGCAGTTTATGGAAAGGATGCAGACTTTGGCCTAGAGCAATCTCAAGGCTGCCCAAGCCAAACAGAAGCTCTGGTATGGGAGAGCACACTTGAAGTAGGGCAGAAGGTCCTGGTGCTGATTCCAATGAGGCAAAACAAACTGCAGGCTGTATGGGAAGGCTTGTATACTGCAGTCCAACCCATAAATTATGTAAACTATGTAGTTGCCAGAGAGGACGGCAGGAAGAGGCATAGAGTCTATCATGTAAATATGCTCAAAGCCTTCTGGGACAGGGACACATGTGTGCTAGCAGTTTGCAGCCTCCTGGACGAGGAACAGGAACCAGACCCATTGCTCGACCTAGCAGCAGCTGCCGCGTCAGACGGGACCCTGTCAGATGCCCAGTATGGGGAAGAATTAACAGGGGTGCAGCGAAGTCAGCTGTCCAACACAACGCACCCCTACCAGGCCCACTTCACAGGAAGGCCAGGAAAATCAAACCTAGTCAGACACCACGTAGACACAGGCAACCAAACCCCCCTTAGACAGCCAGCATACAGAGCTTCATTGGAGGTTTTAAGTGCAATTAAGCTAAAAGTGGATGAGATGCTGAGGTTATGGGTGATACAAAAGTCCTGCAGTTCATGGGCTGCACCCGTAGTGCTGGTCACAAAAAAATGTGGGGGCACCCAGTTGTGCATGGACTATAGGAGGTTAAATAATGCCACAGTATTTGTCGCCTATCCGATGTCCAGGATGGATGACCTGTTGAGTCAGGTGGCCTCGGCGTGTTGTGTCACCATTATGGATCTCAACAGAGGGTACTGGCAGATCCCATTGTCACCCGAGGCCCGCGAGCAGTCTGCATTTGTCACCCCATTTGGGATGTACGAATTTCTAGTCATGTCCTTTGTGATGAAAGATGCCCCAGCTTTGTTCCAGTGCCTGGTTACTGACCAGCTGAAGGGCCGGTAGGGGCACGCGGTTGCTTACTTGGATGACACTGCGATATTTAGACAGACTTGAGAAAAGCAGATCACTGGAGCCCATCTGAACATTAAACCAGAAAAGCGCCAGCTGGGCATGCGGGAGGTACAGTACCTGGGACACAGACTAGGGGGTTGTAACCTCTGTCTAGAGCCAGGGAAGGTGGAGGCTATTGCTACATGGGCCTACCCCCAGGACCAAGAAAAGGGTCTTGTCCTTTTTGGGGACAGCAGGGTACTACCGCAAGTTTGTGCCCCAGTACAGCACAATTGCGAAGTGCCTGACAGATTTACCAGAAAAGAAGCTTCCCTAATTAGTAAACTGGACTGAGGCTTGTGAGCAGGCCTTCGGCACTTTGAAAACAGGCCTGTCAGAAGCATCAGTGCTGCAGGAACCTGACTTTAGATGGAGGTTCATAGTCCAAACTGATGGGGTTGGAGGCCGTGCTCAGTCAAGTTGATGGGGGAGAATACACCATTATGTTTTTAAGCCGGAAGCTGCTTTCTTGCGAGTTAGCATACGCAACCATGGAAAAAGAGTGTCTCGCCATAGTCTGGGCCCTCCAGAAATTACAGTCTTATCTGCATGGATGTGGCTTTACCGTGATCGCTGACCATAATCCTTTGAGCTGGCTACACAGAATCTCCAGTGACAACGGAAAGTTACTCGGGTGGAGTTTGCTATAGTACTTCAGCAGTATAACTTCACGATTCAGCACAGGAAGGGCTCAGAACACGGGAACTTTGAAGTCTGGGCTGATTCAGAGCCGGATGCTCTGACCAGAGCGCTCGCTCTGAATCAGGGCCCTCCTACATGAAAATGGAGCGGCCTCCTGGCCGCTCGCATAGCTGTGGGTGACCACCCACAGCTTATGCGAGCGGAAAAAAAGATGACCATCGCGACCTTCGGGCTTGCGACGAGACCCTACGGTAGGGTCTCGCTGCCGCAAGCCCAGGAGTGCTTTTGGCTCTATCAGAGCCAAAAGCACTCCCACTGACATCACTAGTGATGTCAGTGGGGCCGGACCCAGATGGTAGGCGTTCCCATGGGAACGCCTCCGTCTGGGCAGCCACGCCCACCAAAGGGGGCGTGCTGTCACTCACCATCGACAGCAGGCCCCCTTTGGTGTGAGACCCATAGCGACAGCTTGGCTGTCGCTATGCGGGTCTCGCACATGCGCACGACGGAGCTCCCTCCGTCGTGCGCATTAGGGCACCATTGGCCCGCTTGCGAGCGCTCAGTGCTCGCGAGCGGGTCTGAATTAGGTCCTCTGTCCCGACAGGGAGACGACAGCAGCCCTTAATGCCACCAGAATTGCATCTTTAGGAAGCCGCTACTCTAGTGTCTATCAAAGGGGGGAGGTAATGGTGATGGGGACCCTGTCTCACCTAAAATATGATCTGCAGGGATGATTAATGTTTAATAACTGCTTAGGAGTCATCTGGATTGAGCAGGCAAGCACTTGCATGTACAAATTGTGTGTTTATTTTGTTTTGAGATGCTGATCAAAAGCAAGGATATTCCCTGCTGAGAGGCTCACGTAAGCTGCTAGCCCAAAAGGCGGTGAGACAGCCAGTCTAAATTATGCCGTAGAGAAGCCAGGCAACCTGTGAACACACCAAAGGGGAGTCAGGGACACTTCATTGTAGCAAGGTATGAAACGATCTCTCGTCTGTACCAGTTTAGCTAGGATGTCAAACTCCCTAGATCTCCTGTCTCACCCCATACTCTCAAACCAGAAGGGGGGGGAGCTTTCCCTACGTAAAAGGAGACAGGGTCCAACCAGTATAATATTAGCTGAGTGCAGTGATCAGTCATTGTGTCATTGTTCATTTACGTGAGGCCATAGGGTTAGAATGCACCATACCCCAAGAAGAGACCTCACTTCTGCCATTGTTCAATCTTGCACAGGTGACTTGAACTTTGTTTCCCCTTTATTTTTCTCTCTCAAAATTGCTAGAAACTTGTGTGAATTTTTAATAATTACAGTATTATAATCTTTGTATCCTTTTGTAACCATACATTTTGAAGTAATTACTTAAAATTAAAACCTAATTTTTAGTTCTAATATTCCGTGATTCTTAAACTCACAGCCTATTACGGCCACATGCTACTGACTTAAAAAGTATATTTTCTGGTGAAGCCGAACCAAAGAGCCGCAGTGGGAGGGGCATCTCCCAGTCTAACTCTTGGTGGTGGCAGGACTTATATATTTGGAATAAGGTAACCTTAAAACATCAACAGTTACGACCATCCGTCTTAGCTAGCGATCCGAGTGCGGGTGAGTTCGTGACACCCTGGTTACGCCCTTGCATGTAAACACAGAGGCTCTGGATTTGCAAAAGTCATCAAGTTTGCTCAGAGGTTAAAAGGATACTTTTATTGCATTCTCACAGGTTTTTGAGTGGCTGCCAATTTCCACTGGAGCCAGCCCTGGAACCTGTGCAATTTAGTGTCTCCATTTTTAGCGGTTGTGCGACAATGTGTGATCCTGACGAAGTTCAAAGCTATGCAAAAACCTAATCCTGGTAAAACTACACCACCATGCCACATTTGGCAGAGCTAGGTCCAAAACTCTGGCCGTGTATAAAGGACAAAAGACAGACACGCTTTCTTGCTTATTATGTAGATAATAAAAAACTAAAAAAAGGTTATTAGTACTATTATTATTATTAGTACTGCTCTGCCATCTAACCATTTCAACAATTGTACTCACTGAATTCTTCTTCATACCAATAAACTGCTCTTGTAAGGGTAACAGCCTGCATGTATTTATTTGCAGGACAGAAGTATAGACAGATGTGAGCAGAGCTTTCCTTTTCAGGAGAAATTTTCTAAAATAATACAAACCCTGGTTTCAAGAGAAGCTGACCGCACTAGCAATTATTTGGTGATCTCTGCGTCAACAATTGGGTTGACAATATGATGGTTCAGCCAACTAAGGGCCTGATTCAGACCCGGTCGCAAGCACTGAGTGCTCGCAACCGGGTCGATGGTGGCCCACAGCACATGCGCACGACGGAGCTCCGGGTCTTGCACCAAAGGGGACGAGCTGTCGATGTTGAGTGACAGCTCGCCCCCTTTGGTGGGTGGGCCGGGGGGGTGGCTGCCCAAACGGAGGCGTTCCCATGAGAACGCCTGCCGTTTGGGGGTGGCCCCACTGACATCACAAGTGAGGTCAGTGGAGAGCTTCCGGCTCTGTTAGAGCTGAAAGCTCTCTGGGGCTTGTGAAGAACGAGACCCTACCACAAGGGTCTCGTCGCAAGCCCGATGGTCGCGATGGTCTTCACCGCTCGCTATAGTTGTGGGTGGTCACCAAAAAAAAAAAAAAGCCCCGGCCCTGATTCAGAGCGAGCGCTCTGTCAGAGCGAGCGGTTCTAAATCAGGCCCTAAGTACACACACTGATACATACAGTGCATCCGGAAAGTATTCACAACGCTTCACTTTTTCCACATTTTGTTATGTTACAGCCTTATTCCAAAATGGAATAAATTAATTTTTGTCCTCAAAATTCTACGCACAATATCCCATAATGACAACGTGTAAAAAGTTTTTGTTTTTTTTTAGATTTTTGCAAATTTAATAAAAAAAAAAAAACACTAAGAAATCAAATGTACGTAAGTATTCACAGCCTTTGACGTGAAGCTCAAAATTGAGCTCAGATGCATCCTGTTTCCGCTGATTGTCCTTGAGATGTTGCTACAGCTTAATTGGAGTTCACCTGTGGTAAATTCAGTTGATTGAACATGAATGTGAAAGGCACACACCTGTCTATATAAGGTCCCACACTTGACAGTGCATGTCAGAGCACAAACCAAGCATGAAGTCCAAGGAATTGTCTGTAGACCTCCGAGACAGGATTGTCTCGAGGAACAAATCTTGGAAAGGGTACAGAAAAATATCTGCTGCTTTGAAGGTCCCAATGAGCACAGTGGCCTCCATCATCCGTAAATGGAAGAAGTTCGGAACCACCAGGACTCTTCCTAGATTTGGCAGGCCGTCTAAACTGAGCAATCAGGGAGAAGGGTCTTAGTCAGGGAGGTAACCAAGAACCAGATGGTCACCCTGTCAGAGCTACAGCATTCCTCTGTGGAGAGAGGAGAATCTTCCAGAAGGACAACTATCTCTGCAGCAATCCACCAATCAGGCCTGTATGGTAGAGTGGCCAGACGGAAGTCACTCCTAAGTAAAAAGCACATGGCAGCCCGCCTGGAGTTTGCCAAAATGCACCTGAAGGACTCTCAGACCATGAGAGACAAAGATTGAACTCTTTGGCGTGAATGCCAGGCATTATGTTTGGAGAAAACCAGGCACCGCTCATCACCAGGCCAATACCATCCCTACAGTGAAGCATGGTGGTGGCAGCATCATGCTGTGGGGATGTTTTTCAGCGGCAGGAACTGGGAGACTAGTCAGGATAGAGGGAAAGATGAATGCAGCAATGTACAGAGACCTCCTGGATGAAATGCTGCTCCAGAGCGCTCTTGACTTCAGACTGGGGCAACAGTTAATCTTTCAGCAGGACAACGACCCTAAGCACACAGCCAAGATATAAAAGGAGTGGCTTCAGGATAACTCTGTGAATGTCCTTGAGTGTGCTGGCCAGAGCCCAGACTTGAATCCAATTGAACATCTCCGGAGAGATCTGAATATGGCTGTGCACCGACGCTTCCCATCCAACCTGATGGAGCTTGAGAGGTGCTGCAAAGAGGAATGGGTGAAACTGCCCAAAGATAGGTGTGTCGAAGTTTGTGGCATCTTATCACAAAAGACTTGAGCCTGTAATTGCTGCCAAAGGTGCATCAACAAAAGTATTGCGCAAAGGTTGTGAATACTTATGTACATGTGATTTCTTTGTTTTTCTTTTTTATTATTAAATTTGCAAAAAAAAAATTTTACTCGTTGTCCTTAGGGGGTATTGCGTGTAGAATTTTGAGGACAAAAATTTATTTATTCCATTTTGGAATAAGGCTGTTACATAACAAAATGTGGAAAAAGTGAAGCGTTGTGAATACTTTCCGGATGCACTGTATATGCACCATACAGTGATTGTCTCTTAACCACTGGACTTTCTCTGACACAATTGCATCCCATGTGAACATGCCGTCCGTGTCCGTCCGCTGGCTGTAACTGAGGGAATCTGGTCTATGCAGAACAGATTTCCTCCTGCTGCTCAGTCTCCCACACAGTGAAGTAGCGATGTGGCCGTCGACATCATTGCTGAAATCGTGTCCCAGAACCCTGTGTGAACGCCACCCAGGGGAGCATGCACGTGCACTAAAAGTGTGAGGAGAGGCTGAGTCCCTGAATCTGTATACGAAGTGCTAGAATGTAGCGGCAGCAGCATTTCTCATTCCAAGTTCCGTTGTGCTTCATATACAGACTGAGGTGCACACAGATATACAAGTGCCACATTATGAAATGAATCAGCACAGTCCTGCTTGTGCATCCTAGTCACATTGTATTGCGACTTAGACACGTTTTCAGCAAAAAACAGACACCCAATTCTAGCAGAGTAGCACGGGACCTGGCAGCTCACACATCAGGCAAGTCGCGCTGCATGGCATATTGAGGCTAGATGTATGAGGACACATCTGTATACCTAGAGTAAGAGATGCATCTAAATTCAGATGGATCTCTGCGTACACACAACTCTGAATAGCCTGCAATTCACCTCCTACTTGTCCAAATGTTCCTTCTCTGTCTGCACACGCATTTCCACGTCCCCTCATTTCTCCACTTTCCTTGGTATCCCTCAAAGTCCTTAGTTCCCTTTATTTTGTCCTCCTACAGCTCTTTGCTTGGTGAGCTTATCAGCTCCTTTGGCCTCCATACCCACCTTTGTGTCAACAACACCCAAGTTTATAATTCTTCCCCCGAACCTCTGCTCTTATTTCCTCTCCGGCGTCACCTGCATAAGTCAGCCATCCCCTCCTGGATGTTTAGACACTTCCTTAAACACAACAATGCTAAAACTGAAGACACCAGGCCTGATTCAGAGTTGGGAATAGAGAGAGAGATAGCACTTTACTGTGTACCTGGGCAAACCATGTTGCAATGCAAGGGTTGTAAATACATCAATTTTTTTGTAGTGTAAATACTGGCTGCTTTTGCATGTAGCTCACAAATACTGCACTGCTTTATTATTACACTGCATTTTAGATGTCAGTTTGGACACGTCCCTCCCAAATATAAATCTCTCTGCACATTTTAAATCTTCCCCACCTGCAGTGCAGCATGGTTTCACCAAGATGATCAGTTGAGAGAGATATCTCACTCTATTCCCGACTCTGAATCAGGCCCACTGTCTTTCCCACCGCCAATGTCCCCTTTTTTTCCCAGTTGTCAACAACTCTTTCTCCTCTGTTCCCTCAGTTCGCTAACTCGGTGTCATCCTTGACTCTGCGCACTCTTTAGTTCAAAATATTCAATCCCTTTTCCAATCCTGTCAATGAAACCACTGTAACATCTCCAGGATCAGGCCTTTTTTCAACCTGTAAAATACCAAAACAGTCATCCATGTCATAATCATCACTCACTGAGATTATTATAATCTACACCTCTCTGGTCTTCTGAACTCCTGCCTCAGAACTCCAGTCTATTCTTAACGCTGCTGCCAGACTCCTTTCCGTCTCGGCCACTCTACCTTGCCCCCCCCTCTCTGCCAGTCATTCCATTGGCTCACTGTCCCCTGCAGAATAAAAAAAATAAAGCTCCCCTCACTCACCTACAAAGTCCTCAACCAGTCTTGTATCTACAAAGAACTGCCATCAGAAATTGCGGCACCCAATACAGAGGCAGGACCCCCCCCTCCAACCCGGGAAACATAGAAACTACGAAGCCCCCCAACAGTATTTACATGCACCATATGCTTCTCAGACTACTCTACATTCCATCTGACCTTTCCACATGACAAAAATTGTACTTACCTGTCATCTTTAGGTTCAGTTATGCGGCATTGAACACGGTGTTGCCTCCATTCTCACATGCTACTTTTGTTCATTAGCCACCAGCTGTGGGGAGCGGAGTCAAAGTGACTCTTATGGATGGGGCGATGAAAAGGTCAGAGATAGGAAAGGTGTCAGAGGACTTGGGGAGGGATGATGACAGAGAGTGGGGGGCAGCCTCGGAATAAAATGTTATAGCGACTCTGTCCCGCTAACAGAAGCAGCCGCAGCATCAGAAACTGCTCAGGAGCAGCCAGGGCATCATCACTGGAGGAATAGCCAAGGGGAGACTGTAGCCAACACTAAAAGAACTGATTCAGGAGATGACTATGAGGCAGTGCACGGACCCACTGTATACAGTCTATTCCCTGCCATGCTGGTACTTGGAAGTGGTATTATTGAAACTGTTATGCAGAAGCATCACCCTTCAGCCAGCCGCCAGCAGTGATCCCAGCCGAGCACCTCTGTGGATTCCAAAGCCCATAGCCAAGGTGTCTCGCATGAGCAAAGCGCTGATGGTTAGAGAACATGGCGGTGGGGGCTGAGGAGCGGGGGATGGAGCAGCGGCCATGCAGAACGTGCACACCAAGATGGTGGAGGTGGCGTTGCCGCACTTCAACTTGTATGGGGGCCCAAAAGTATGTCAGCTTCCGGTGCTCACAAACCTGTAGTGTCACCCTGCAACAGCCAGGGCATCACTCAGTGCAGGTCCCCATCTGAGCCTGTGCCAGGTACATTGGTACCAGCTGTACCCCCCTGATGGTGGCTATGTCCTACAATTTCAGCCTAAACTCCACCCAATCAGACTTTCCTTAAACCCTTAAATGTGCTCTTAAGACTTATTTATTCAATGAAGCCTGGTTACTACCATTCCACTTAACTTCCCAACCACTGATTTCCCCATATCTTCTCTTCTCTCTGTGTCTGCCCATCCCCTAGAATGTAAGGTCCTGTAAACTGGGTCCTCTCCCTTTTGTATTCTCTACATAATTATGTAATTTAAACACTGTCATTGTATACCTATGTAAAGTTATGCAATTGGCAATATAAGTTTGTATCTATGCAATTTGTTGTGTGTGTTTACCCCTGTGTACAGCACTGTGAACCATTTTGGCATTATATAAATAACAATAATAAATACATATTTTAGTCTTAAAGTCAATTAAAATTCAGGTTACGAAACTAATATTTACACTACCTGGAATTGAATGAATGTGGTTTAAGAGACCTTCCAGACTTGCATGGGGAGACATACAGAAATGGACAGCTTCCAAAAATTCTTCTGTTAAAAACGTTTCCTTGTAATGATAAAAATAATAAAACTAATTATCAGACCCAGTTTTCAGATTAAGACATTTACACCATAAGTAATTCAACTGAGAAGATTTAGGGTCATATTCAATTAGAAGCGAAAAGTCCGTTATCGGCGATAATTTATCGCCAATGTCGTCATATTCGCCATTTTCACTTATCCCCATATTCAATTTCAAAGACTTTTCGCAGGTGCGAAAAGTCTTTGTAAAAAACGAGGATAAGTTTTCACCACTGTTTAGGTGTCGAAAAAAAGTGCAGAATTGGGGTTTTGGGGTGCACTTTAAAAAAAAAAGTACCCTGCACCCCTTGGAATGTCCCTTAAAAAGGTATCTGTGTCCAAAAAATGTGAAAAGTTCAATAGGACACCCCAAAAAAAGAGGTTTTATTTTTTTTTGGGGGGGGGGGCCAAAAATAAAAAAGTTGGGTGCCATACTTAAAAACTAGCGAAATAGAGTCAGGGGGGATCCCCAAGTATGCGGCAGGTGTTTTTTAGAATGCGGCAGGTGGTTTTTGAAAAAAAAATTTTGGGACTTAAAAATATACTTGCACCCATTTTCATGTACCCCAAATTTGATGGGACTCATTTTTTTTTTTTCAAAAAAATAAAGCTAAATGCTGTTCTTCAAAGACGCATTTATGCACCTGCTGCGGCTGTTTAAAACCCTGATTACCTTTAGCAGGCCAATTTCGGGGTACCCATAGTGATCCCCCATGTCAGACCATCTTTTGGGGGGTGACAGGCTGATTTCCCCAAAAGTGACAGGACTTTTCGATAATTACTTTTCCGCCAGATCCCGTTTTCGCTGATTCCTAATTGAATACGGAGATAAGCGGGCACGGGCTGATACTTATCCCAAAACAGAAAGGACCGCCATTGCAGAAGCGTGACGGAAAATCAAACGGAGCCAACTGGCTAAGTCCCGTATGGAAACTGACCAGTCCCGTTAAATAAATTCAAAGAGGACAAAAAGGGGATCCGTGCCACTGTGAACCTGAGTCCTAACAACAACAAAGACCTAACAACAAAGACCCGCAGGGCCGGCACAATCATAAGAGGCCTCTTCCGTAGAAAAATAGGTGCCTGAAACACAGGGACCAAAGAATCCTGGGTGATGAGAAACAGAGAGACTACCGTAGGAAGATAGCTAAAGCAAATACAAAGAACAGCCCAGTCCCAGTGAAAAAAACCACACTGGGGAGGAAAAGGACAACGCATCCCAGTGAAACACTCACCGGGAGCAGGAAAGCGGTCATCCAAGTAAGCCAACAAATGTCAGCAGAGCCCAAGGGCGATAACTGAAGAGCTCGAAACACCAAAGACAAAGGCCAAGGAGCCGAGGAACAACACCGTCCAAGGAGAACACCTTGAAGGGAAGTTCGTACGTCAGACATCAGAGCAGTGTGTCTCTGAAAAGGACAGCAATTATGGAAACCTGCAACTTCCAAGCAGAGAAGTGGAGGGAAAAATCCAGGCCCACCTGCAGAAGGGAAAGGACCCAAGAGAGGGAAACACTCTGGGAAAATAATTTTGGTCAGAACACCAAGCGAAGGAAATCCTCCAAAGCAGTGACAAAGTGTTGCTGAGGAGAACTTACGGGCATACAGCATAGTACGAATGACTGACCTGGAGAACCCTGTAGTGCTCAAGACTGAGGAGTCAAGAGCACGGGCCCTGAGACAGAGGATCCAGCCAGAAGGAAGATACAGCAGAGCGTTGATAGAAGATCTGAGCACCAAACTCACCAAGGCCAATAGGAGGTAACCAGGATTACGGCAAGACATCCACCCGAAGGGCCCCCGGAACCCTGGTACGGGGGCAGTACCTCGGCAGTCAAGATGCCAACAAGGCAATGTCTGGCCACCATCAGCGAAGAACTAGGATCTGAAAGACGTCTGGATGAAGCCCTATTCATCTGGGTGGATGCTCAGGTGGCCAAGGAAGCTCTCTTCCCCATCCCGGACTCTGGGGAGGAAGACTACCAACATAGCCAGAAGTCGACACACTGTCCAGATGAGAATGCAACTCACCTACTTCAATGCGCCGTGAGTGCGGGTTGTAGGCGGTGCCAGTCACATTATTGGATTGAACCTGGACTGGACCATGTTGTAGGAGCAACCGAGCCAGGCAGTAAGCTCAGAAGATTGTTCGGTGATCCACAAAGTTGATTGGCACTCGGCTCAAGGAAGTAGTTCACTGACCCTGGAAGGTTGTACCCCATGCAGAATCCCAAAGGGGTCAGCCCTTGTCTAAGCGGGACACCTGGATCACAAGAGGAAAAGCCAAACCTCCCAGGAAAGGTGTGAGCTAACGGTGTGACCTGTTCCACAGGGACCATCCTCCATCTGAAGAGGCCGGGAGTGAAACTGGGCATACTCCGCCACGACGAATGTGGAGACACATGAGCCCGAGATCTGAATGTAAGAGTGTATTAACATTCAGCAATTACTAAAAACTCTGTGAATCCTGGCCTATAGGTCCTAAGCTTTTCTGGTGAGAGAAAGACCCACTGAACCCTGGAATCCAGCAAGGCTCCCAGATGGTACATCTCCTACAACGTAGTCCAGGTGGAATAGATCCCATTGATGAGCTTTCCATGGGACTGGAGGAGACCTATTGAGAGGCTGATGTGTTTCTTGAAAACATTCGGAAACCGAGCAAGGATCATAAGGTCGTTTAGAAAAGGTAGAAGCCTGATGCCCGTGGCGGAAATGATTTACCATGATTTCGTTAAAAGTCGAGGGTCCCTGGAAAGACCAAATGGCAATGTCTGAAAAACAAAATACTCCTCTGGTTAACGCAAGCCAGAGGAACTCTGGTGACTGGGTCAGATAGGAATCTGCAAATATGCCTCCCGGAAATCCAAGGAGGCCCTGAGATCCACCAGAGTCAGTGCCAGAATGATGGAGACTCCATACGGACTCACCAAAAAGCCTATTGAGGATTTCAAGGTGAACAAAAAGGAGAATGGCATAAAAGTCCTGGCCTCTCTAAGGGGAACTGGGACACGTATTCTGGAGACCAGCACGGTGTGAACAGAGTCACCCAGTGTTTCTACCTTGTCTGGACCGGAAAGCCTATGAAAAAAATAGGATCTGAAACCTTTAATGAAAGGCTACGGCGTAGCCCCAGGAGAGAAAACCTCACCCTCAGGCATCCTACGCCGTCGCCATCCAGGTGATGGAAACTGCCTCCCACGCTGGGAGCCCTCCAGGTGGTGGCCTGCCTTGTCAAGCGCCAGCCTGTCAGTATGCCTGGAGGTAGGATAACTGGTAGGCCTGGGCTGTTTAGCTTGGGGCCTAGTAAGAGTAACCCGGAGCCTGGAGAAAGGTTGGCCCTTCTCTCCAGTTAAAGGAGCAAAAATTTGAAATTCGCGACCTAGGTCATGGAAGGGAGGAAGGCCGTCCTGGACGCCGTCATTGTGGCTACAATCCTGTCCAAAACAGGACCTCAGTGAATGACCTGAAAGCAGAAGAGCCCCTAAGGCCTTTCTAAAGTCTGAGTCAGCACTTCAGAAATGAAGCCGGAGCCATCAAGGATGCTGACATCTGAAAAATTCAGGATGCCAGTATCTATTGTTGCCTCTCCTATATGAGGCCACCCTCTGATGTTCTCACCTGACGCAGCTCGTTCCAATTGGAAACTGATCTAATGCTGCCCATCCACTACACGACATAGAAACGACAGCATGATTACGACATTGTAATCGTGCTGTCGTTTCCATGTCTGTGATGTGCCTACACTGAAAGAGCAGTCGTTCAGTGCAGGCTCAATCATCTGGTAACATGCTGAACCTGACGTTATCGTCAGGTTAACCAGCTTGTTTGCCCGATGATAGATTTCCGATACGACCAGCGTGCATGCGAATAACTGGTCGTATTAGACATTAAACTGCATGACAGACGTTAAGGCTCAATCGCTAGGTTTAATCGCCTAGTGGATGGGCAGCTTAAGTCTCTCTGAAGAGCATCCGTCCAACCTCCAATGGCTGTAGCTTCACGAGCAGAAGTCAGGGCTGGAAGCGCGATAGCGTCTGCAGAATATAAGTCCCTCTTGAAGGAAATTCCATTGTCCTGTCCGTTGGATCCCAAGGGATGCTGTATTTGGACTAGAAAGGTAGCGATTTTGACTAGGCCAGCCATGTGAGCATCCACTGAGCACTCAGCAGGCAGAGAACTGAATGAGGTGATGTGCTTAAGAAACATGGAGGTGCCATAGAAGGTCCACTCACTGTGCAAAAGACGGGAATTCTGTAGAAACCGCCTACCGAAGCTTGTAACCATCGATCATCAGTGCAGTTGTCAGGTATCAGAATGACACCCACCCTGGTTCGGTCAGGGCAGTGCTGGGGATCAGGGTAAACACATACTCAGCCTCCCCCAGTCATCACGTCTGTTCCTCCAAAAGGAGGAACAGGTAAGGATCAATCTCACTGATGATCCAAAGTGCTAACTTTAGTGGTCTGAAGCCTACAGCACCTGGTATTCCCAGGCGGTTTTAGTACTAACCATACTTGACCCTGCTTAGCTTCCGAGATCAGACGATATCAGGTGTGTTCAGGGTGGAGCAGGCGTGTCCAGGGTGGAGTGGCAGTCGAATGCTGTACCACTGAGCTATACCCCCAAGTGAAGCGAAGAACAGCTCTTATTCTGTTAAACCGGGCGTCTACATCTAGCTGAAGTATGGGATAGACGAAGGTCTTGTCTGAAACATTAGACATAATGTCCCAGTGAGCTGTTATAACCGGACAGGGACGCAGCTCTATCTAGACTAGCACCTGAAGTACGGTTCCCGTCCAGCCTCTGCTGAAAAGATGCAGACACCTGCGATTAAAGCGAGAAGGGCTGCATCCATGGCTCCTAAGGCGGAATGCTATAAAGGACCCAGCTAGGCCCCAGTAGGGATACTAGTAGGGGGAGTGGGCCCTGGAGTTGCCAGTCCGTGTGATGGACGTACTCTGGCACTGCAGAGGACGTGCACTAGCCAACTGCAACCTTACCTATAAGAGAGGTAGTCATGGCTGACTAACTCTGGCTGCGAATTTGCGAAAAACACCGGACATAGAGCCCTTCGTGGTACTGAGCCTGAGGAGAAAGTACAGAGGTATAAATCCTGCAGTTACACAACACTGAAGCATCCCTGGGTGCTTTGCCCTTGGAAAACCTGGTACCGCAATCCAGGGCAGTCCCCACACACCAGTTAGGTAAACTACTGTGTGCAATAAAAGGGGGAGTGCAATGAATGTGACCTCACCACACAATAAGCGGGGCTTTATAGACGAGGGATTTTCAGAAGAAAGTTAGTAAACAAATACCTGCACACAGCTGTCAGTGCCGTCGGTGATCTCCCACACCAGTGGTAACAGCCGCTACAGTGCGGCCTCCTGTAAGCAGGGAGCCACTCTTACCTTAGAGCACCGTTGGTGCTCCCTCCCCCGGCATCCGGCTGCGGGTCCCCGGAGTGTGCTGTGGGACTGGCCAGTCATTGACCCGCTCGCCAGTGCTGCGGCCACTGGGGGTTGGTGGAGCTGCAGTAGGAGCGTCCTATAGGACGCCTAGCGCTGCCCGCTCATAGAAAAAAATACAGGTAGTAAAATACATAACATTTAAATAAAAGAAGTTTAGACTGCAGAGCAGTCTCTAACATGTGCCTTGCTCCTGCAGGGCACCAGACTAAACTGGCCTGCATGAGGCTGGGGGCGGGGTATAGGGGGAAGGAGCTGGGGCTGCTGGGAGAAGAAGTATAACTAGTTGGTGCACGGACTCCTCCTGCTCCACCCTATACCCCATAGTCTCTGCCTGTGTTCCTTATGGACTGTGAAGAAGAAATCTATTTAATAATTTTAAGTTAACTGCTACTGGACAAATAAAATGGAGAACACACAGCCATGTACCATAGACTCCTACAACAAAAATGATTATGGCATTATTCTAGGCCAATTAAGTGTTAAGACTACACAAAGAGGATTCAGTTACCTGTAAAACATACACCTCAGGGTGCAGTGGTTTATAACAGAGTTCAATGTCGGCTTTCCTTTGCATTGATTCCTCAGCTAACTTCATTCTTCTCTCCACTTCTTTTTTAACCTAAAACAGTGGGATACAATTAAAATATATATGGTACACTGTGCAATCAGTTAATTAAGGTGCTTATATGTCCAATATACTCTATAGAATGTAAGGGTATTTTATTATAAACAAAGGGAAAATAAACTTACCAAAATTCTAATTATATCTCAAGTTTGGTAACAAAATAAAACTCCATATAAACAGCATGTACATACTAAAACAATACCACACAAGTATTAAGGGAAGTATGGAACACTTCTAGAATACAAGTTCCTTCAGCTTGCATGAAATACAACAGCATTTGAGAGTATAGGCTGAGATCAAATAACTGGAATAACTTACTAGGTCAGTGGTTCCCAAACTGTGCGCCCTGGCACCCTGGGGTGCCTCAGGACACTTGCAGGGGTGCCTCAGGTTGGTGGTCCAGCGCCAAATTGAATTTATGGTCAATGTAATGTAAATACCGTATGTGGGCAAACAGAAGAGCAGACCTGTCCACCACCACATAACTGTACCTTAGGACGACAGGTGAGCGCAATTTACTTCACTACATTTTTTCTGAATTTCTGAATAACAAACTTTTGGCTTAGGGGTGCCGTGAAAACAATGCTGATACACTAGGGCGCCGTGATTCAAAAAAGTTTGGGAACCACTGACCTAGTGTTATAGATTTGGGGGCGTATTTAGCAAGCAAACGTGTTACTTAAATCATGTAGAAAGGAAAGTTTTCCTCATGATTTAGGTATCACAGCTATGATTTAAGTATCACAGAGAAGATAAATTCTTACTTTAATTAATGCCATCTGAATGTGGTGTTATCAGCAGAAATTCCTTATGTCTTGAAAAAACTGCAGGGACAGATGGATCTATTCCCATCAGTCCCTGCAGGCGGCTGCAACTCCTGCCACTCTCCTCCCCTCATTCGGCATCGTGTGTCCAGCATACACTGCTTGACACACTATATATATACAGTGTATATATTTGCGTGTTAATGAATTATATATGTATATTATATTTGTATATTATTTCCGGCTGGAATAAAAGCAAACCTGGTAGAGACTTCACATGGACAGCCTGTTTACGCAAGCACTGTCCCTGAAAAACATATTTTTCTGAATAGTTGGGAAAAGTAATAATAGATAATTATCGCGTTAATATTGCCTGTATATATTCGATCCAATATTTCTAAATAGGCCCTTCTCTGTGATTGATTTTAGTTGCTTCACTATAAACTATGCTTGCTGAATGTTTTTCAACCAACCACTTTGACAGTCACTGACCAGAGTGGAGAGTCACAGGATTACACTAGTCTTTCAGTCATGCTCAAAGCAAACTTAAATCTGCTTCTGTGACCTCAGTTTGCATGGCTGTAAGAAATCAATGCATCTCCATAACCAAATATAGTGTTTCCAGACACTGCAGCAATGTGTTGGTTGTGATACAAAAGATCAACAACGTAAAGGTCGACAGATGACACCAGATCGTCGACATACAATAGATTGACGGTGACAAAAGGTCGACAGTGCATAATGTCGACAGTGACAAATGGCCGACACATTTGCTTTTTGTCATTTAACCCTAATCCTAACCCTCCCCCAGTGCATAACACTAACCCCCCTAGTGCCTAAGCCTAACTGTCCCCCAAGTGCCTAATCCTATCCAACAGCTTAACCTTAACATTTTTTAAAAACCATAAAAAACGTCTTGACTTTTTTTTTTGTCAACCTTCTGACCCTGTGAACCTTTTAACCCTATCAGCCTTCTGCACTATCGACCTATTGCATGGCAACTATCTGGTGTCGACATATACATTGTCGATCTTCAATCAGGATACCAAACATCTTTGCACCAGTAGTACATTTGGCATGAATGAGCCCTGAAAATCGAAGTGTGTAAATACAAACAAGCTGTTGCGTACACAATGGACAATATATCGTTCCCATAGACAATGAACGATTTATCGTCCAGACCGTCAGACGTTCACAAATATATCATGTCGGCTGTGCAGTGCAGCAGATGCAATATATCTGAAAGATATAACGTGCACATCTGCCTGAGTGTATGGGCGATCGACCGACCCATAGGCTGGCCACAGCAACCACCATCAATGACATCACTACTGGTTCCTGTGTCCACACATATAGGGCAGCGATTGGTAAGTGTGTTTGCGCATATAGGACCTGATTCACTATGGATCGCTATTCTACTTATACGCACACACCGCAGTTGCTAATATCAGCGGTGATATTCAAATGTTTGCACTCACATTACGATCACATACTGACATAAGGACGCCCACTTCCCCTTACTCACATCCGTATACTAGGGGAACATAGCGAAGCCATCGGTAACATCGGACCCATACGCACACTTGCACAAGCCCTAACCTTATTCAGAAATTGCTACCAGCCACGCACGCTATCAGTGCTATGGCTGCTTATGGCCACGCAGTGGATAATTTATGCACGCCCCTGCAATGGCGTTGAAACGCACTGGCACTCCTGGGTTCGCCCGAACAGCCCCGTCACCACCCACAAACGGCACTTCCTGTCAATCACTGTGCTGTGGGTCTGCGTAGGGTCAGTAATCGCAGTTCCCATCGCAATTGCTAGTTCGCGCACGCATACTGCGATGTATACATAGAGCACAAACATCGACCGATTGCGTGCGTACTAGCATCTGCGTTCTTTGCTGAATCAGGCCCATAGTTTGTGCAAAACACTTACCAAATCGTCGGATCGGTTGGCTCGTCGGGCGGGCGATGCAATGTTCAGGTTGTTAGTTATGTAGCTTATAGAGTGCAATTTGTTTCACTTAATTGTAATTAATTTAATAGTCTGGACACTGTTTAGTAGACTATTCATATTAAGTACTTGATCTAAGCTTATATTCCTAGGGATAATTAGTAAAAATCTAAAATTATGTGCCCATAAATATTCCAAAATACTTAAGTATTTAAGAATTGAAGGATGGCAAGATTTCACTATAGAAGAGACAGTTGGTAGTTATGCTAATTAGATAATTACTTAATAAATATATTACCCATACCTTTCCAAGCACATGTGCAAACGTCTCAGACGTACGACATCCTCTATCTTGCAATGCCTTTGGACAACATGTAAAGCATGAAGATTTTAATGTAGCTATTCTACATATCATGTCAATGTTTTTGTACACATCACAGAAAGGACTCTAAGGTTGGCCACACACTAGACCAACTTTCATCCAACTAGTTTAAACCTTTATTTTACAGTAAAAATTTCAGAACACAGAACAGAACCCCTTGGACATGACCCTAATGACTAATTAGGCATTGAAAAGTTTTCAGTTAGCTTAATTGGCCAAATAATTACATGTCATTTTTGGATGTTTAAAAAAAAAAAAAAAAGAAATAGATACCTGCTGCAGGACCCTCTTAATACATCAGAGGTATAAATTAAGTAATGCAGATATACTCCAAAAGGAGTATTTCACACAAATAGCGCTTAATAAATATGCCCCATAATGTGATAGCAAATAAAACAAGAGATATGGTAAGAACTTACCTTTGTTATCTCTGTTTCTACGAGGTCCATAGGGTCCACAGGGTTGACCTTGTGGTATAGCTGGATCTGGATCCACGGGCACCACGCAGTTAAAGCTTTTGCTGCTCCCAGGATGCACTGGGTCCATCCTCCTCTATACCCTGCCCCAGCCACAGGCCCATCAGTTGGTAAGTAGCCAAGGCCAGAGGAGAAAAAAACAGAGAGAAGGAAGACTGGAACACACAAGAACCATACTCACAGAAAGGGAGACGGTAAACCGATGACCAGCCACATAGCCCATATGAAGCCAGGTGCGTCAGGGCGGGCGCCCTGTGAACCCTATGGACCTCGTAGAAACAGAGATAACAAAGGTAAGTTCTTACCATATCTCTTGTTTTCTACTTCAGGTTCCATAGGGGGTCCACAGGGTTGACCTTGGGGATGTCCCAAAGCAGTACAACTAAGGGCGGGGACGCTCCTGCGCTGAAAGGAGAATCCGGCGCCCGAAGGATGCATCCTGAGAGGTGAAGGTGTCAAACGCATAGAACCCTACAAAAGTCTGTATGGAAGACCAAGTGGCCGCCTTACACAGCTGAACAGCCGAGGCGCCACGGCCAGCAGCCCATGAGGGACCCACAGACCGAGTGAAATGAGCCTTAACAGAGGCCAGAACAGGTAAACCCTCCTGTGAATAAGCCTCACAAATAACCAAATGAAGCCAACGGGCCAAAGTTTGTTTGTTGGCAGGCCAACTCCTCTTGTGAAAACCAAAGAGGACGAACGAACAAAGAATCAGACTTCCAAATGGAACTAGTCCGGTCCACATAAACTTTGAGGGCACGGGCAACATCTAAGGAAGCCTCACCAGCCGAGAGATCAGGTGACAAATGCTGGCACAACAATTTCCTCATTAATGTGGAACTTAGAGACCACCTTAGGAAGAAAACCCAGACAGGTGCGAAGCACTGCCCTGTCCTGGTGAAAAATCAGATAAGGAGAACGGCAAGAAAGCACGCCCAATTCTGACACTCTTCTGGCCGAAGCAATCGCCAGGAGAAAAAACAGTCTTAACTGTCATCCACTTGAGTTCCACCGACTCAAGAGGTTCAAATGGAGGACCCTGCAGGGCCCGAAGCACCACTGCCAAATCCCAAGGAGCCACTGGTAGAACAAAGGGAGGCTGAATCCTGAGAACACCCTGGAAAAAGGTGCGGACATCAGGCAGAGTAGCGATCCTACACTGGAACCACACAGAAGTTGCAGACACATGAACTTTCAAAGAAGCGAGGCGTAAACCTAGGTCCAATCCAGATTGAAGGAACACCCAAATCCTAGAAACACGAAACGCTTGAGGATCGTAGTTTCTGGACTCACACCATTGAAAATAAGTATGCCACACTCTGTGGTAAATCCTGGCGGAAGCAGGCTTGCGCGCCTGTAGCATTGTGCTGATGACTGAGCTGGAAAAACCTCGGGACCTTAAGACGGATGTCTCAAGAGCCACGCCGTCAAAGACAGACGACCCAGATCTGGGTAAAGGCAGGGCCCATGAGACAACATGAATGAGGGAGGACTTCTTCCAGTTTATCAGCCACCCGTGCGCTTGCAGACAAGCGATCATTAGGCACAGATGTTGCAGAAGTACCTCCAGCGAGCCTGCCAGCAAAAAGAGGTCATCTAGATACGGCAGAAGCCAGATCCCCCAGAGAGAGGCCCGTCCCATCAGGCTGAAGGCTTATCGTCTGGCTTGGAAGCAGAGTGTCTAGTGCTCCAGGCCTACTTCTTTGTTTGACGATTGCCTGGGGAAGGACTGACCCAGAGTCCAAAAGGACTGAAAGGCTGAGGTCCTAGCCTTAGAAGGCGCAGCTGCTGACGGCAGAAACGCCAACTTAGATTTTGCCAAGGTATCAACAATCTTGTCCAGGTCAGGACCGAACAAAATCTCCCCATTAAAGGGTAAGGCCTCCAGGCCCTTCTTAGAATCCGCATCTGCTCTCCTAGAACGAAGCCACAAAGACCGGCGAGCAGAGACTGCTGCCGCCAAAACCCTGGAAGTCAGAAGACTGGCATCCAAAGACAAAAATTTAGTATCCCCCAAATGTATGACAGAGGGACTGCAGCAAATATCTCAAATACCTGCTGCAAGCCATCCATTCCCGCCGGCAGCCGCAACCTCCATAAGTTTCTATGGGGGATGCAAAGCTGCCATATTTACCAACTTCTGGAATGCAATGCATACAGGAGATTGGCCCCTGCTGCTACCACCATCTGAAGATGATGGTAGCCCGCTGTGGCTTATGGGCTACACATCACAAAAACCACCAGGAGAGAGACCATAGGAACCCTCCCATGGCAATGGCCGCGGCGCAAGCACTGGAGTCCCGACACAGTAGTGATGCTGCCACTTCACTCCCAGCACATCACTGGGATGGGCTCCTTTCAGAGCTGCTGTCCCTGCACATGCTTTTTTTTATACCCTGCAATCAGATAACCCATATCACATTGCAAATACAATCATTAATAAATAGACCCAATAGGGAGAGACGTATCAAACTTTGGAGAGAGATAAAGTACCAACCAATCAGCTCATTTTCTGTAAAAAATGACAGACACTGATTGGTTGGTACTTTCTCTCCAAGGTTTTGACATCAATAACAGCAGCATGTAATATAGAGGCACGTTACCCGTCCTCACACACCAGCCCTGACCGCACATATAATAACAGCATGTAATGGAGGCACATTATTACCCTCTCATAGTCCCTGGTGAATTGCTGCACGTCTGTGAAGCGGACATGCAGCTGGTATTCCTGTATGTATATGTTATCGGTGTAGAAACAGGCGCAGTGGTAATGGCCGCTGGGTGCCGCAGCTGTCATGGTGCGGGAAGAGCCACCTTCCATTATACTCACTGTACACACTCCATGTCCCTGACTGACAGACACTACTACTACTACACTGCACAGTGACAGCACCGGGCTTCCGGCCCCGCTACCAGACCTGCTGCTGCTGCTGGTGACCAGGGACAGGCAGCCAGTAGTAGTAGTACACACGGCCGGGGCACGGAGGCCGCTCCTGTAGAACCACTATTACAGCTGTAACTCCTGCTATACATTCCCATGTGAAACGCAGCAGCTCTCCTCGTTATTATACTCTATAATGTGATATGAATGACCCTTCCCTCATTGTTAGAATTTGTTTTTAAAACAATAGCAGATCACATAGGACAGCTGCGTGTTCTGTGCTGGCTAGTAAATGTGATACGGTCCCTTATGTGCCGGTGTCACAGTAAATGATGCCCCCGGGAAACAGTTACTACAAGGCGAGAGAAGGCCCAGCAGCAGGAACCGATGGAGCTTCGCCTCTCATACACCGTGCCCGGTGCCCTCATTGCCGATCAGTGGCCCACCCGAGAGTAGTGGCCCAGGCGTGTTCCCCGCCGTCCATGGAACCCCTGCAGGTGGCAGAGGAGGTGGTGGAGTCCAGCCCTAACAAGCTGGAGGATATTTACAGGCTGCTGGCTGAGGGCTCTTTCCCGGCATCCTTCTGCTCCATCAAGAAGAAGAACCTGAAAAGATACGCCCGCAAGTTCCTCCTGGAAGGTGAAGGAGATGCATATAAATATCATAGTTGTCTGCCCTCACTTTATGTCCTGCTGCATAATAATGACACTTCTACATTGTGCCCTGTGTATCTCTCACCTTCTATAGGCCCCTACACACTAGATGATATTTTGAACGATTTGGCTATTTCCAGCGCAACGGAATGACACATTGTTCAAATAATCAAGTGTGTACGCACTATGCACGCTCCTGCGGCGTTGTCCGTCGCATCTTCAGTTCTTTTGTGCATGCAGTAAGATCTGTTAATCTCGTTAACGATTTCCCTCATATCGTGCAGTGTGTCCCCTCTACCGGGCGATCAGACGATATGGTTACATTATTAATATTATTATTATTACCAGTTATTTATATAGCGCACACATAATCCGTAGCGCTTTACAGAGAATACTTGGCCATTCACATCAGTCCCTGCCCCAGTGGAGCTTACAGTCTATATTCCTTACCACATGCACACACACTAGGGTTATATAGTTAATGATGTAACAACCAAACGATGCAAGATATGTCGTTTGTTAGATTGCACAGTGTGTATAGACTAGATCATATGTCCGGGAGTACAAGGGAAATCGTTGACGTCATCACATCATTTGCAAGTCGTCTAGTGTGTACCTAGCTTATCACTTCTATACTATATTCTAACCAATGTGACCTGGTCACTGTGCCTTGTGTAATAGCTTGGCAGTGTAATGTGAGTGTAGATGGGAGTGAGGCAACATGATTGAGGGGTTTTTGATGGTACATGGCATAGTACACCTGGTGAGGAATGGGCTGACTGGTGATGTGAATGGTTTTCACAAAGTAGCCAGGAGTTCTGTTTAATGTTTGACACCGTATAGATTAAGCAGTACAGTATGTGGGACACAGGTTGGTACAATAATGTGTGTAGTATTATGTGTAGGGAAGCAGTCAGGACATCAGCGGGCGCTATCCCGCCAGCGATATCCTGACATGGGACTAAAGATAGGCATCGAAATCCCGACGGCTATCATTGGCCCCACTACGGAATCCCGATACCCGGCATACCGAACAAGGTTATGCCGGGTGTTTTAGCGTCTAGCCGCGGGGGGGGGGGGGAGGTTTAGGGACCCCCAGGGAGACTTAGGGCTAGGCACCCCCCCGGGAGTATTAGGGGAAGGGGGAGTTAGGGTTAGGCACCACTAGGGGGGATTAGGGTTAGGAACCCCCGCCGGGAGGGTTAGGGTGCGGGGAAGGTTTAGGCACTAACGGGGGGGGGGGGGTTAGGGTTAGGCTCCCCTAAGGGAGGGTTAGGGGGGTGAGAGAGGAGTGTTAACGTACTTACATTCAGTTGTTGGGATTTCGACCCACCAGGCTGCCGCTGTCGGTATTTGATCCGGCAGCATTACATACCGATTCCTAATGTGTAGCATCACAGAGCTAGTATATTGTATGTGGACACAGGCTGGAGTAATACTTGGGTGAACTGAAACATTTGCTTGATGTAGGCAGTCTGGGCACATGGCAGGCACATAAGGAGTGCAGCACAGCATGTATGGGAATGTGACTGGTATAATGTGTGGTGCCACTTGGCTAGTGTATACTGTGGGGATTTAGATGGTAAATAATACAAAGGAAATCCTTGCTTGTATATTACGTGGCAAAATACATGTGAAGCGCTGCATATTGTTTGTAAGATTATTCGGAACCAGAGCTGAAGACTTAAGCTACCTACACACTATACAAATATTGGACCAATTTGCGAATAATCGGGTGATCAGCCTGATTTATTGCATATTGTGTATGAACGATTGTTTTAGTGTTTCGCCAATAAAACAGTTAAAAATTGTCCACAAACGTATTCTTGCGATTATCTGATTGATCGGCCAAGAACGAAAATCTTTATCTTAATTGCCTGATATCGAGCAGTAGTGTTCATGCTAGAGAAAGGGCATATCTGTGCGCCCAAAAAGGGATTGTGGCCAAGGAAAAGGGGGAGTGTCTTTAAGACACGCCCCCTTGTTGTCACTCTTGGGGGCATGCCTGGCACTTACGGACATGTCGTGCTGGCCCCAAGCGCTGCTGTCTGTGGGAATAGATGTTGGGCGCATGGCATGCGCCCGGTATCTGTTCACCGGCGGTGACCGCTACACTGCAGTTTGCCTCACCCACGGTTTACTGCGACCCGCAGGTGGGGGCGGCACCCGCAGGCTGTTTTAGCGGGGCGCTGGCGGGCAGGGTGCTTTCTGCCCTTTAGAAATAGGGCAGGGTGCGGCGCTCTGCTACAACAGCCTAGCGGGAACGCTAGAGCAGTGTGTGTGCATTTTCGATAATCTGCTGATCTCCTGTACCATGTCATCCTCCTTGTCGGCGTACATATGCAAAATGAGTGTGGAGTGGTGGTAACTCGGTAGCTTCTAAATAAAAACTGCATAATCTGTAGCACAGATATTGCGCTGGCAATTTGCTGAAAAATTGTCCCATTCCTCATCCCGATCAAAACAATCTGGCAGTGTGTAGCTATCTTAAGACTAAGCCATTGCCCTTTGCTCTAACACTATGCTAGATAGAAGTACCTGCTGCTATGTTGGTGTGCTTGTTGCTTTGACTAGGGACGGCCATCGGTGTGATTACCATCGATGGTTATCCTCGATGGCAAAATAGCAAGTAGCCATTGACGGCTACCAACTATGCAATGGATAACCATCTATGGTTTCACCAACCGATGGTCATCCCTGTTTTTTGACTGGCCAGTGGGCCTATCAGAACCTGGGGGCGGGGCTTTGTCGGTGCTGGGGGGCAGAGCTATGTCCCGTATTACGGCACCTCCGTCATCGATGGCAAAAGCATTCAACATCGGTCATAAACCATCGCTGATTATGAATCCTCGATGGTCGATGGCCATCCCTAGCATTTGACCACTAGTGGTAGGTCGTAGATTTGCAGGGAGAAGGGTGTAATCTAGAGAACACATGGGTCATGAGTGTGTATATATTTTGCTTCTTCCTCCACTAATGAGCACAGGGATCCCTTCGGGGTATAGCCTGGAGAGAGTCTGGGCACCAAATAGTTACTAATTTTCTATCCAGCAGCCCCCTCTCCACTATACTCCGCCCCCAACCAGCCAGTTTTTAGTTTTGTGCCGAGCAGGAGAGGGCATCATTTTGTGGGGGCTGCTTTTAAGTGGCCCTCTGTTACTTTTGTTTTATTTTTTTTTATATTACTACAAGAGCGGGCAGTGCAGGACAGCATCGGCGACTGGGTCGGTGACTTGCACCGCGGGTCTCCGGGAAGGGACAAGCACACCACCGCAGCTGGACACTGACAGGGGCAAGTAAGCTTGTGGCTTAACACCGCTGGTGTGGAGACCACCGGCGGTGCTGGTAGTGTTGGTCCTGGAGGCCCCATTCCACCACCAGGGCACCGGCTAACAGGACGCTGCTAATAGCAGTGAGGGCCATGTCCCTGGGATCCATACCAGATGGGGGGAGTCGGGCTCTTCCTGTTAGCCCCCCCCCGCACCTGGGTGTGCTCGCTCTTAGCAGACAGCCTGCCCAAGTGTGATTGTTCTCATCTTACTCTCCCCTCTTTATACAGAGATGCTGGGCAGCCATTTTACAAATAGCTTGCCTCAGCACATCTCCGAAGAGTAGTTGGGCTCCTGACTCCATGTATACCTCACTATAGCTATATAGGTAGAGGTCCTAATAATGATATTTCTGTACTTTTAAGCAGAGCAGCCCCCTAGTCCAGAGCCCAGGTACCTAGGTGGTAGCTGAGGGTATGACGACTGTGTTCCCTTCTTTTAGGTAGCTTGAAGACCTCCTAGCGGAGGCTTCTGGCTATCTAAGTACATTGCTTTAGTTTATCTGCTACCAGCAATGGGTGTGACAACATGGGAATCCCCGGTTGTTGCTCTTTTGCCTGACTTGTTAGACCTATTCTAGTGCACATCCCTCGCTTTTGCTTGGGTAGCTAGGGCTAGGGGCTGCTAGACAGCTGGGCAGATACCCTACAGGACAGTCTCAGTTCGAGGACAAGTTTTTGTCTCTTGTGGGGCAGACGGGCTACTACCTAGTTTGTTAGGAGGTCATTGACATAGTCGTATTGACCTCTTAAGTGCTGACATCTGCCGTTTTGGCCAGGACAGTCCTCTGGTTGCATTCCTGGCTCGCTGTCACAGACTCTAAGAACTTAGAGGCTCTTATGTATTTAGAGGTCCGTCGACAGGTAGCACCCAAATACATTGTCTGTCTTTTGCACCAGACCGTCTACCTTCTGGATTAAGGAGTTACTCCTCTATGGGCCCTAGGTGCTGACGTAGGTGACCTTGGTCCGCCAGATAGCTGGCAGGTCTGTTGCCACAGGTTGGGTGGCTGGTTTCCTGTGTTTTCTCGTAGTGTAGAGACCACGCATAATGCCCAACAACCTTGCTGACTAGTCGCTCAAGGGTAATGTTCCCTTCTATAGACTAGCACAGCCCAGGTTTGAGTCCCATCGGGACTCATATATACTTTAGCGGGTTTCCCAATCTCTCCCAGGAGCAACCAAAGCTTTGTGAGACTCTGGGCCTGATTTTGACCCGGTCGCAAGCGCTGTGCGCTCGCAACCAGGTCGATGGTGGGCCAGTGCGCATGCGCACGTCGGAGCCGGCTCCGTCGTGCGCATGCGCGAGACCTGGATAGCGACGGGCACTCCGTCGCTCCGGGTCTCGCAAAAAAGGGGGCGAGCTGTCGATGTTGAGTGACAGCTCGCCCCCTTTGGTGGGCGGGCCGGGGGAGTGGCTGCCCAAACGGAGGCGTTCCCATGTGAACGCCTCCGTTTGGGGGCCGCCCCACTGACATCACGAGTGATGTCAGTGGGAGAGATTTCGTCTCTGTTAGAGCCGAAATCTCTCTGGGGCTTGTGGCAACGAGACCCTACCACAAGGGTCTTGTCGCAAGCCCGATGGTCGCGATGGTCTTGACCATCGCGACCATCTTCCTGGCCGCTCGCTATAGCTGTGGGTGGTCACCCACAGCTATGCGAGCGGCCAGAAGGCCGTTCTAAAGAAAAAATAGCCCGGCCCTGATTCAGAGTGAGCGCTCTGTCAGAGCAGGTCGATGGTTGCCCAGTGCACATGCGCAAGACCCGGATAGTGACGGGCAAACCGTCGCTCCGGGTCTCGCACCAAAGGGGGCATGCTGTCGATGTTGAGTGACAGCACGCCCCCTTTGGTGGGCGTGATGGGGGCATGGCTGCCCAGACGGAGGCGTTCCCATGGAAACACCTACCGTCTGGGGCCGGCCCCACTGATATCACAAGTGATGTCAGTGGGAGTGCTTTCGGCTCTGTTTGAGCCGAAAGCACTCCAGGGCTTGCGGCAATGAGACCCTACCACAAGGGTCTCGTCGCAAGCCCGATAGTCGCCATGGTCTTGACCATCGCGACCATCTTCCTGGCCGCTAGCTATAGCTGTGGGTGGTTACCCACAGCTATACGAGCGGCCAGCTCTAAAAATCAAGAAGGACGGCCCTGATTCAGAGTGAGCGCTCTTGCCAGAGCGTCCGGTTTTGACTCAGGGCCTCTGTTCGCTCCCCTCTGGCCTCCAGGGTCATTGTCCTGGTCCCCTGTCTGAAAGTGCGTGTTACTATACCAGCCTCTTATGCGTCAGACGCCGGACTGCTTGTTTCAGCCCATCCTCATTTTCTGGGCGCTAGCAGGGACTTCAAGATTCTCAGGTTCCGCATGGGGTTGCTCCGCTCCATCATTCGCTTAAACTAGGGGATTTTAGAGCATCCTTATTTACATATTGCCATTGGCGTCCATCACTAGCACTTCCTCTGGTATACTGTACAGGAGAATCACTTCCAGTTTCAGGCATCACTGATGGGAAAGGTCCACAGCCCCTTGTGTTTTTCATGAGGATGAGGACCGTCATGGCAGCTCCTCTCGACCTGCTTATCCTGGCACAGTCACTGGATATCCATCTGTCTCAGGATAGATCTTCACTGATCCCACGGATGGATAATTACTTGGAAGCTTTTCTCTTTGAGGGAGAGCTTTGCTGGATTCCAAGGCTCGTTGCGGGTATTCCTCCCTGCCATCAGACTAAGGGTCTTCCGGTTACTGTTCCCTCTATTCTGGCGTCTCCAATGAGTGTCATTACACTCTTGCAGACAAATCTTGGGCTCTCGCTATTTTGTAGTAGCTAAAGGGGACCCACTTGGGCTGCTCTCTTTGGGATTCAGGACATTGGCCATTCTCATCACCGATGCACGTCTTTTCGGGCAGTAACCTGTCATTAGACCTTTAGGATCGGTGGACGGCTCAGGGGAGCCTGTTACCAATTATCATCCTGCAGCTGTGGATGGTATTCGTCCAGACCTGGTTTGATCCGACAGCGCGACACCCATTGTCCACATAAGCCATCAAGGTGGCGCTCTCAGTTGCAATTCCATTAAGACGATCAACCGTTCCCCTAGTTGGGCAGAGCATCATCTTACGAATTTGTAAGCGGCCTTCCTTCCCGTAGTTCTCCTGGAACAGCAGACTCCTAGGCTGCCTGGTCGTTCACTCGGACGAGTGGGCTCTGCGTCCTGATGCTTTTCAGCGCCTATTGATAGCTGGGACCTGATGGACATCAAGATTACGGTGTCTATTACAACTACAAGTTACCAAGATACTGTTCCTGCTCCAGATATTCCGGAGTTCTCCTATTGGTCACTCCAGCTGTACAGTTCAAATTTCCGCTCTTATTTATCTTTCCTACACTTTCCATGCTCCCGCAGGTCGCAGTTGCAGGGGAGCACAGTGATCCATGTGGCTTAACTTGGCCATGGCGGCCGTAGTACGCAGCTTTTCTGACTCTCAGACGGCGCTGCATTGCGGTTTCCTCTATGGTCGGTTCTTTGGTCTCCTGGCACGTACTTCCATCGGATTCTGACCCGCCTCGCTTTGCCAGAGTGGTTCTTTAAACATTAGATTTTTATTGTTTCAAAATTATATAAGAAAACTTGGGGTATAGAAAAGGGGAATAGAAAATAAAAGGCAACGAAAATAAAAGGTACATTATTTGTATAGGACATATCAAATACAACATACATACAGTCCAGAAAGAACAACTGCGTTTGTCATCCAATACATAGCAATGATAATAGATCTGGCTATTATTAACAACTTACTATTTGTTTGAAAAATAGAAAATAAAAATTATGAGCTACCAACTAAGACCATCCGAATAGTCGAAATGAGAAATAGGGGTAGGTAAATCAACTCTTCTTAAATTATCCCTTGGTCTAATTATATATGATTATTTGTCATCAATTCCAGGGTCAAATCTCATGGCTTAGGTCTTGTGGACCAGTAGTCAGACCAATTTAACCACTAAATCAGCGGGTTTGATGTCGATGAGAAGTAGTGAATTCCAGCTGTTTCAAAGTCACAGTGGAGTTGGACCTTATTCTCTATGTCTTCCAGAGCAGGGATTATAGGGGAACGCCAAAGTTGAGCTATCCTGATTTTGGTTGCTATAAGGATGTAACCCACTTCGTTCAGAATTTCTTACCAAGTTGGAGGACCTATTTGGTGGTTTGGTTAGAGATTTCTCCCCAGATCATTCCAGCTATCATGGGTCCTCTCTTTGCTGCAGATTGCTCGGGTTTGGGCCTGCGGCACTCTTCCTGGAGATACAGGTCTCTGACCTCTCTGTTCTCCTCCAACGACTGCTTCTGCTCCTACCAGAGGTTCTGGCGTCCTCTATGTGCAGCCACCATTTGTTCTTACCAGGTGGCTCCATCAAACCTCTCCTGGGTTCTTTGGACTCTTCTGTAAGCTCCCTTAGGAGTCCTTGATTGCAGTGCACATTGCGTGGCGCGATTGGTGTCTGTTCTGCGGTCTCGCTTGGGTTCCTACCCAGGGTTGTTCCTCTCATTCCAAGGGGGTAGTGGTTCTGGCTTTCCGAGTTCAGAATTCTTCGTCAGTGGACGTGTCTAGAGATTTGGGCCCTCCGGGATTTTTGTCCGGGCTCTCTGTGGTTTTGTAGGATTTTCACAAGCAGGTCTGGCTGGTTTCTTGACAGATTATCCTGGTGAACCCGCTTGACTATCCGCCACATTCTGTGGTGGATCACCTGCCCCTGTTCTGGTGACTGCTCATTATGCAAGGTCAGTGGACCTTCTTGGGCAGCTCAACGTGGCGTTTCTGCTGTACAATTGCACAGCCACATGGTTCTCTGCTGACACTTTATTCATTTCTATGCAATTGTTTACCTCGTGTCTTCGGACGCAGCCTTCAGGCAAAGGGGTTCTCAATGCAGTCCAGGAGCATCCCCTCCCATTGGGGACAGCTTTAGGACGTCCCATAGTGATTCTTGTGCCCCCTAGTAGAGGGTTTACCTTGTTAAATCCCTTTCTTTGACTCCATAGGGGACAGAGGGCACCCACCCTGATGCATGTGGCTTGTGGGGCTTATTTCTTCTGATGTCAGTTCTTGGCTCAGTTCTTTCTCTGACGTGTGTTCTGTGTGTGTGCCGGTTTTCCTTCTCCCTTTCTTCCCTCTCCCTCTTCTTCTCCTCGCTCCTGCCATTGGCTTGCTAACTTAAACCGGCTGGCTGGTGTCTGGAGGCGGGGTATATTGGAGAGGAAGCCTGGGGGCTGCTGGGAAGAAAATAAGTAACTATTGGTGCCGTGACTCTCCTCTACCGGATATACCCCAGAGTGATCCCTGTGCCCTCGATAGAGTCAAAGAACACGATTTAACAAGGTAAGACCATAAATCCTCCTATTCTATGTTTTCTGGAAGGAGAGTACTATAAATGGCAGTCATACGCATCCTTTATTTTTTAAACTGAGACCCATAAACCTCATCATCTTCTTATTCACACTGTCAGTGTAATATTGTTAATGTGTCACTATTCTGTGACCCCAAAATAATCAGTTCCCAATAGAATGTTGTACATATCTGATAACTCCCAACAGATTCTGGAAATCCAACTGGGGTCCTAACCCACAGGCTGTACACCAATGATGTACTGTATAGCCTACATTTCCCGTGGCCTTGCCATGCTGGTGTATATGCACTGTATTTTTGTAGAAGAAAAGTGTTCCTGTAAAAGGTATATAATGTTACCACCTACAGGAAATGTGTGATGATGTATATCAAAAGCTGGAAGACAGGACAACTGGCATTTGAAAGTCTGCTAAGCAATTCATATTAAAATGGTTAATTAGGATTTTATACTGTCAGATGTAGTCCAAAATAGAATTTAATAATTAACCAAACCCTTTAATGGCCTTTCCACTGAGTACTTAAAGGTGTGTATATGTCACCCCCTGGTGTGCAGATTATAGGATCAAATGGACCCCCAATTCCATTAAATATCTCAGAATTTCCCTTCCTAAAAATATACATAATTTATATAGCTTGAATTTACAAAAGATAGTTAAAGAAGCACTGGGGGAATTGGGGAAATGGCAGCATTTAATGTTATCCTACCTAGGACGGGTACATATATTAAAAATGATTACATTCCCAAAAATTTGTTATCCACTTCAGATGCTTCCGATACTGTTGTCTGTAGCGGATGAAAAATTAATAAACACCACATTTAGAAAATGTATTTGGCAGAATAAGAGACCATGCATAAGTTTAATCAAACTACAACAGCCTATAGCCAATGGGGGTAAATCTTCCAAACTTAAAATTATATAACCAGGCAGGTGTTCTCCGCTACATCTGAGACTGGATTCAAGGTATGGATCATTACACAATTTCGGATATTGATCAATCCTTTTTACCACATCAGCACTTCTTATCATTTTTACACAATCATCGTCAGTTAAAAACCCCCATAGAGTCTCAGAATCCACTCCTGATGTCTTTTTGGATCGTCTGACACAACACCAGAAACAAAATGGGTCTTAATAGTCATCACTCGCTATTTCTTTCATTGATAGCTAACCCCAAATTCCAAAATGGGCAAACAGCGCAGCCTTTCTTTTCCTGGTGTTGTAAAGGTATATCCCAGGTTAAAGCACTAGTAGATAACATATCTCATTCACCTCTTCAGATACAAGTATTGGCAGATAAATATACCTTACCCAAATCACATGCTCTAGCTATGTACAAAGCTCAGCATTAAGCTAGCTCGATCGTGAGACACCTCTCTGCAGATGATTGATCCAACCCTCTCTGTGTTAAATTAAATAGACAGTCGTCTGACAGGAAAACCGTATCCACATTCTACCAAATATTACATGACCCTCTGGATCTCTCAAAATCAAATGCAGGAATTTTTCTTGGACACAGATTTTTCCTACTCAATAGACATTCTTTTGAAAACCTTTAATTATTCCATATGAACATTATCTTCTTCAATGTAGAGGGAAATGTTTTACAATATATTTCATAATGGATATCTTTCCCCTCATCTTAGATTTTTAATTGGGATCTCTGATTCTGGGGTTTGCCCAAAATGCAAGGGCCCAGATGCCACATTCATGTATTGTATGTGGGATTGCCCACTAATATATTATTTTTGAAAACAGGTTAGACGATTTCCAATGACCTATCTCCTTAGTGACTTGCCTCTTTCAGCAGAATGGGCAGTTCTGGGATATATACCCCCTACAACCAAAATGCAAGGAAGTAAGAGGTTGATGCTTATAATTTCTGCAGTAGCCCGTAAGAGTATATTGCACCAGTGGATTCACGGGGAACCCCCATCCATACAATTGTTAAAGGCGAAAATGTTTGACATATTCCACATAGACTGGTTAGAGGCCTCACTAGACAAAGAAGAGCGTACTGAAAATTCTTTTCCCATCTGGGAGGGGTTCATTGATTCTTTATCAGGTGACCGTAAAAATCAATTACATAAATGTTTTCACTCCACAAGTTGGTATGAAATCAGATTGTTATTGGGAGATGCACCAATTAATATGCAAACAACGGTTCCTTAGATCTTTGGGGATGTGCCGGACGTGCCTATTGATTTTGACTTCGATCTCTGATATTATCATGTCTCTCTCACTCCTTCTGGTTTGAGAAATGCTGTTGGTCTTGACTATATATGTGTGTGTATATATGTGTGTGTATATATATATATATATATATATATATATTTATAATATACAGTCAGGTGCATAAATATTGGGACATTGACAGAATTTTCATATTTTGGCCTCTATTCACCACCACAATGGCATTGAAATGAAACAAACAAGATGTGCTTTAACTGCAGACTTTCAGATTTAATTTGATGGTAATTACATCCAAATCAGATGAATGGTGTAGGAATTACAACAGTTTCTATATGTGCCTCCCACTATTTAAGGGGCCAAAAGTAATGGGACTATCAACTCAAAAGCTATTTCATGGACAGGTGTGGGCCAGGTGTGGCCTGACCCCTGAGGAAGTCTAAGAGGACGAAACGTGTTGGGACCTTGCTCCAGTACCTCTCCACTCTGCTGAATATATTGCAGATAAGCATTTTACCATTTCTAACTTTTATAGGTTTTTTTTTGTTAACCCCTGTTATACTCTGTATCCCTGTAAATGTGATTAAAAGACCCCTTTGTTTGTGAAAAAGCTCACTTGTGATAAGGGTCATTCTTTGCTTGTTTGAGGCTAACCCTATCCACCCGTGTGCGGATTATGAGGGCCTCCATGGGATCCTAGAGAAGAGATATCAGAGTATTACATGCAGATGTTCAAGTTTTCTTCTGGTACGCAATATATATATATAATTAACTATATGTGCTGTGTAAACAAAAATACTACACTATATTTGCATTCTATCTGGCTCGGTTTGAGCCTCCCCTATTAAGGTTTTCCTGACCTGTTGGAGGACCATACACACTTCACCATATGGAACCCCAGTGAAGGAATCACAGATAAGCTTTAAAGTTTTATTATTTGGTACGCACATTATATTTTGAGCACGTGTTTTCATGTTTTAAATACTACACTATTAGGCGCATGCCTTTTCCCAATTCCACTTCCAGATCCTATTTATCCTGATTGCCGTTCAGGAACCTGGGAAGACTGCTGCCACCTCCACCAGAGGGATAAAAGTGTCATACGTGTTAGCACTATACAAACTGTACTTTGTTCTAAAATACACCTACTGCACAAACAGTGCAATACGTTTCTAAAGACGTTAACCAGTGCGCCGGTCTATACACCTCCTACAAAATATATATATGTATGTATATATATATGTGTGTGTGTGTGTGTGTGTGTGTGTATATATATATATATATATATATATATATTATAATATATATGTTTCTAAAGCTAGCACTCCATAGTAACCAAAAAATAATAGCCCTGGTGCCCTTAATAATATATGAATACTCAAAGTATATGCAGGGGAATCAGCTGCACTCATGGGTCTTGTTAGAAAGAATAATACCAACCAAGGGAACATTCGTTCAACGTTTCAGTCACTCAGACTTTTTCTTGATAAAAGTTTTGAGAGACTGAAACGTTGAACGAACGTTCCCTTGGTTGGTGTTATTCTTTCTGAAAATTAACAAAAAAGGAAGGTGTGTGTGTATGGGGTTTAAGCTGGATGTTCTATTAAAGCTGCATTATTATTTACTAGGTACATTTTAAAAAGCTTCTCCCTACAATAGCCAAACCCCTGAGTTAGCTCCATGCAGCCATTTCTCAATGGCCCGGGGATGTAAGCGGATAGACAGTTCTCTCAGTCAACCTCCCTCCATGGCTATTTTTAATGTGGCAAATGGAGCAAATTAATTAGTTCAGTGTTACCTGTTGAACCAGAGTGGTCTTTGCAAAAATGGCTGAATGGAGCAGCTACTGCAGTTGTTGCTAGGGGGAGAAGCTTAGTGAAATTGGTGAAATAATTGGTATCATTGTTTTGTATTAGTCTAAGACTTATTTATAACTATTTCTAGATTTCACTTTTTATTATGTAAATGGTGGTTTTAGAAGATCTCATTAGGCGGAATAAATACATATATACATTGTTTTATAGTAATGTTTTATGTATCTGCATATTTGTTGTTGTTTCAGGTGGTTGTTTGTACTATGTTGGACCAAAAAATGAAGAGAAGAGGGAAGTGCTTGTGGACCCAGAGAGAAGACACCATGTATTCCTGGAGAGCCATCTCACAGAGTCTGGTCATCATTTAGGCCAAAAGAAGACTGTGAACCGGATTCAAAGCAGATATTACTGGCTTGGGGTTGTGAAGGATGTAATAGACTGGGTAAGTTTGCCTAAGCTGAAGAAAGATTTTCAGGGGGCGATTCATTTGTTTTTTTGGGCGTGCTAATTAATGAGCACCCAGTTTGCTATTCAAATGTTCTGGGCACTCAATTATCGCCCTCTTCGCAGACTAAAAGACGAGGTTTAGCCGTCTTAATTTCTGGTTAGGGCGCGCTATCTGCGGTTAGCGCACCCTAACCAGGGTGTTTCAGTCACATTTCTGCTCGCGCACTCCTGAGTGCATGCAGAAATGCTGGCGCCAGCGGCTATCGCGCCCCGACAGAGCAACGATTGAATTGCTCTGTCGGGCGTCTAAAAAAAAAAATCCGCCGGCAGAACAATTGAATCTCCCCCTCAGAATCCTGAATAAGTTATCCAGTGACTTGTTAACATGAAAATAACATTGACTTAATTACACTTTACAGTGGTGAGTTTTTATAACTTATTAAAAAAAAAAAACCTCTAGAAACACCAGCTTACTCCTAAACTATTTCTATGACAGGTGGTATGGTGTCTTGGAGAAATACATTGCAGAAAAATGTTACCTGTTTGTTCTTGTGAGAACTGTGCTCTATTCAAGATCATTGAGCAACTGAGGCAGCAGTTCAGTTTGTGCTCATGGTACAGTAGCACTGGCGTGATAGGAACCCGCTGCATGCAGTCCTGCAGTTCAATATCTATATGGTTTTGACCCACTTACTGCTATTATCTAATGGTAATGGTGCCTGTTATACACAGACCTGCTCTCCATCCAAATGTGTCTTGGAAAGTAAAGAGAACAGTTTATATTATATTATATACTGTGTTGGTACAGTGTACATTAATTATATATGTTTACTGTTGGAATGTAGATGTTTATTTATCACGGCTCTAAACAATATAAGACCAGGCTTTAAAAAATGTCGGTTTTCACGGTTGATTTTCCAAGTAATCTACAAGACATAATGCCTGTAATTGCCAGTTCAGTTTCAGTCTGTTACTTTGCTGATTATATTCCCCATATTATAAAGTGCTTTGGTTTTAACCAGTGGTGCAAGTAGAAAAAGTGTCTTAGTGGCACTGGGGGAAAAATGGGTGTGACCACGTGTCACGAGGGGCATGGCCACTCAAAATGGGGGCGTATCAGCATAACACGCTACCCTTTTCTTGTCACTCTGGGAGCATTCCTCTCCATTCCAAATACATATTACCTATATGGTGATTCCTCTGCTATGGGGAACCTCTGAAGAAACTGATTCTCCCTTTAGTAGACATTATCTTCAGTCGGTATTCACTAATCATGTAGGAGATAACATGGTCCGGAAGATGCTTGTTTGTGTAGGAATATAACCAATGTCATCATCATGCAACAGAGGTTCAACCAGACTAGTTTATCTCCTGTGCGACCTCTTGCCCCTCTTGTATCCCTCTAACCTCCTGCCCCTTGTGTCTCCCCAGCCTCCTGTCTTTACAGCTTTCTGCCCCCTGTCTTTCCAGCTTCCTGTAGGGGACAGCCTCCTGCACTGTCACTCCAGCCTCCCCCCTGTCTCTCCAACTTTCTGACCCGTCATTCCATCTTCCTGTCTTTACAGCCTCCTGCCCCCTGTGTCTCTCAGCCTCAACCCCCCGTGTCTCTCAGCCTCCCCTTCACCCTGTGTCTCTCAGCCACCCTCTCACGGCGCGACGTCTTGACTTTTGACAAAAAAAAAACAACTTTTATGTGCCACCCACAGCTGCTGCTGTCCCGGCTCTGCCTCCTCTCTTTGCAGTTTGTCCCATTTTCATGTCAAACATGAAAATGGAACAAACTGTGACCTGCCAGCGGTATGGTGGTAGAGGGAATGGCATACCGGCTGTGAATTTCTTAATGGTACTGCCATACTTACACCGCCGATTTTAAAACTTTTCTGTTTTATGTGTCCTAATGCAGATCAAAGTATGTGAGACGTGTCAGAATGCTGAATACCACAAGTATCCATCTAAAAAATGCAAACCTGTGAAAGTGGACTATCCGTGGGAGATCTTGGGCCTCTCTTTCCATGGTATGTGCTAATTCCAGCATACACTGCTGGTAGGGTAACCGTTTAGGGAGAAATTTTTAGATTCTAGAGGCGCATCATGGAAAATTGAGCGAGAATTTAAAGGAATGCTATGCTAAAAATGCAGGATGCATTATGTAATATAGCTGTTAATCGTAATGCAAATGATATATTGAAACTGAATGTTTTATATATGAGTGACATAGATCTAGGTTACTATAATGTGTTATATTGTGCTTTCACAATGTAGCACAATAAAGTAATCCAGAGATGTATGGAGATTGCAGCTAGTATGTTGAAGTATTACAGGAGGAAATAATAGGATAAAACTCACTTGAATGTAAATATCACATAAAAAGATTGCAAGAGCTTAATGTGATTGCATAAAGCTCGGTGAATACTTTGCCGATGGATCCGCCTACACATCGCCTGTTCAAGTAAGCTATACATATGCTCGATGTGCGTTCCCTGACCTCACAACTGGACGGACATTTGAATGTAAATATAAGTGTAGGACTGGTTATGACACATGCGCTAAGATAATAACAAATTGAACATCAATAAGTTCAATACATCCCTGGTATGTAATCTGTTTTCCCAGGGTTCTTCTCTGCTTTCATTAGTTGTTCATGGGTGCTCAATCCTCATTGTGATGCATGAAGAAATGTACAAAAGAAAAGAAGAACATATATTTTGTAGAAATTGTTCATAGGTAACTTCAATATTGTGTGAATTTTTAAATCCTTCGATAACCAGTAGGTGCTTACCCTACTTACAGAGTGCACACCTGTGTTTTTCATATAAAGGTATCTTCTGTAGGGGAGCCACACCAACACCCTGTGATATCCACACTCAGATCATTACTCACAAGAAAAGAAAGAGATACACATAGAGGTATCTTTAACAATTGCAGGTAGTCTTAATAGGCGTACCACACTCACAATGACAGGATCCATAGGAATCACATCAAGGTATCTTTGTGTTTGTAAATCTTTACACAGATGATAAAAAGAACTCCCCAAAGCTACAACTTCATACATGTATCTTTACAAAGGTGACATCTTCTTATAGCAGGGATGGGGAACCTCAGGCCCGGGGGCCGTATAAAGCCTGCGGAATCATTTGGTCTGGCCCTCTGACTTTTTTCTGCTAGCCTCATCTGGATAGCAGGGTGCCTATGATGGCACCCTGCAGCTAGAATTAATCCAGCAGTGCCGCCTGGAGCGTACTTAGGATGCTTCAGACAGTCACACCGCTGCCCTTACAGCTCCCTGTAGCATCCTCAGGATGCTGCTGGCATTGTTGTAATCACTGGGGATTGTGGCCCTGCCCCCTGTGACATCACACGGTGGGGGTGTGGCCTGCATCGGGCCCGCAAATAATGTTATATATGTCAAAATGGCTCTCGGCAGAAAAAAGGTTCCCCACCCCTGTCTTATAGATTCAATCAGATGAAAAATAAATCTTCTTTAAGCAGGAAACTTCCAAAGTAATTCAATCCAAGATTTATTTGTTGAAAAAAACAATTAAGAACAGTTCAAAGAGTCACTATATAAAAATAAACAGGAACATGGACGTAGCTCAAATAGACCAAAAATATGAAAGAACTCGGACAATCATCAATAGGTCATATGGGTCCCTACCTCCCAGGAGTGAATGTTAATCAAAATGCAAATCACACCTCCACACAGTCGAAGCATTTCGGCTCTATTGGGAGCCTTTGTCAAGACATACTGGGGGTGTGAAGCAGAAAGATATTTATACCTCTTACTACCAATCATAAGGTGGTAGGAAATGACATCAGGCGGGATATACGCTATAGTTTAAAAATATAAATAAACAGGCCTTAAATAAAACTTTTCAACCAATATTTATTATACAAATGTAGATATTCTATCAAAATGCATATACAGTGCCTTGCACACCCCTTGGCTTTTTACCTTTTTTTGTTACATTACAACCTGTAATTTATTTTTATTTTTTTTAATCTGAATTTTATGTGATGGATCTGCACAAAATAGTCTAATTTGGTGAAGTGAAATTAGAAAAATATACAGTATATAAAAAAGAATCTTTATAACTAAAATTCTGAAAATTGGCATGTGCATATGTAATCACCCCCTTTGCAATGAAGCCCCTCAAAAGTTCTGGTGCAACCAATTACCTTTAGAAGTCACATAATTAGTGAAATGAAGTCCACCTGTGTGAAATCTAAGTGTCACATGATCTGTCAGTATAAACACACCTTTTCTGAAAGGCCCCAGAGGCTACAACACCACTAAGCAAGAGGCATCTCACCATGAAGACCAAGGAGCTCTCCAAACAAGTCAGGGACAAAGTTGTTGAGAAGTACAATTCTGGGTTGGGTTATAAAAAAAAAATATCCAAATCTTTGATGATCCCCCGGGGCACCATCAAATCCATCATCATCAAATGGAAAGAACATGGTACCACAACAAACCTGCCAAGAGAGGGCAGCCCACCAAAATTCACAGACAGGGCAAGGAGGGCATTAATCAGAGAGGCAGCACAGAGACCAAAGGTAACCCTGAAAGAGCTGCAGAGTCCCACAGCAGAGAAGGGTGTATCTGTGCATGTGACCACAATAAGCCGTACACTCCATAGAGCTGGGCTTTATGGAAGAGTGGCCAGAAAAAAGCCATTACTTAGTGATAAAAATAAGAAGACACGATTTGAGTTTGCCAAAAGGCATGTGGGCGACTCCCCAAATGTATGGAGGAAGGTGCTCTGGTCAGATGAGACTAACATTTAACTTTTCGGCCACCAAGGAAAACGCTATGTCTGGCACAAACCCAACACATCTCATCACCCCAAGAACACCATCCCCCCAGTGAAACATGGTGGTGGCAGCATCATGCTGTGGGGATTTTTTCAGCAGCAGGGACTGGGAAACTGATTTGAGTCGAGGGAAAGATGGACGGTGCTAAATACAGGGATATTCTTGAGCAAAACCTGGTTCAGTCTGCCTGTGATTTGAGACTGGGACGGAGGTTCACCTTCCAGCAGGACAATGACCCGAAGCATACTGCTAAAGCAACACTCGAGTGGTTTAAGGGGAAACATTTAAATGTGTTGGAATGGCCTAGACAAAGCCCAGATCTCAATCCAATTGAGAATCTGTGGTCAGACTTGAAGATTGCTGTTCACAAGCAGAAAGCATCCAACATGAAGGAGCTGGAGCAGTTTTGCCTTGAAGAATGGGCAAAAATCCCAGGGGCAAGATGTGGCAGGACTTATCCAAAGCGACTTGCAGGTGTAATTGCCGCAAAAGGTGGCTCGACAAAGTACTGACTTTAAGGGGGTTTTAGTTATGCACGCTGAAGTTTTCTGTTATGTTGTCCTAAATGTTTGATTCACAATATAAAAAAACACAACTTCACAGTTTTAGGCATGTTCTGTGAATTTAAATTATGCCCACCTTCAAACAATCCATTTTAATTCCAGGTTGTGAGGCAAGAAAACATGAAAAATGCAAAGGGTGTGAATACTTTTGCAAGGCTCTGTATATAAAAAGATTATATTTCTAGATTCAATATAGCCATACCATTCCAGAAGCGGAAGTGGCAATACAACTCCAGGGCGACCTGAGGTGTGTGTCGTAGCACACCAGGATGAACTTCATGACCGGAAGTGACGCGCACGCGTCAACCCCCAGAACCTTGTAAGTCATCAGAACACTGAAACAACCCAGAACGCACATCATGGAACCTCCAGCAGGCATCCTACCGGAAGTGATGCTCCCGAGTCATGTCCCGGAAGTTGTAAGAACCGGGAATGATCATGTCCCATCTTACATCCGGTATGGGAAAAATACAGCATTGAAAAACTACAAAAATTACAATATGAAAATATATCAACAAAATAGATCATAAAAAAAAAAACAAGTAAAAGTTAATTTTGTTCTTTGTCTTTTTGATGATCCGAAAAAAAGGGGATGATTCTTTGGGTGCATATTTGTGAATGTCCTTCAATTCAAAGATCGTAGTGGAAGTCCTTTTCTATCCCAAATCCAACATGTGGAAAGTCCTAGTGTCCATTAGTTAACATTAATATTCTGAATAAAGATAACTAAAATCAGAATTTAGAGCCTGGATAAAAAAAATGACATGAAGGGATAAAAAAAAGCTAAAATATATATATATATATATATATATATATATATATATACCACATATTGACTTCTACGGCCTTTGAATAAGCTTTCAGTCACCTGCGTTCCCTGCAGCAGGTACCATATACACAGACAGATGCGCCGATATATCAACGTCGTTCACAGACATATTGGGGGTGCGCAACCGGCGTCATGCTCGCTATATATCGGCCGTTCAATCGATATATCACCCAATGTGTACCCAGCTTAAGTATACGTAGCCAAAAGTGAATTCTGTCTGCTTAGGTAGCCCGCTACTAAATAGTATTGTTTTAAATGTTAATCCACCTCTAATAAGACTGATGCTCTAGATAAATGTGGTCCAATATGCATATATTATGCACAGTGCTCAAGAACAATATCTTGCAATATAATTTCTCACCATTCCAGGACAAGTTGAATGTTTGAATATTGTTCCATTTAGAGTAGAATTTGAGAGCAGTTTTCCTGCATTATTTTGGACTTGCCTTTTTATTTAATTTCTTTATTTTACTTTCTAGTTAGCCATTAAAGGGTATGACATATATGGCAATTTTTCTTCTTCAGGGTCCATAGGGCTCCACATGGAGACATTGGGGTGTAGGTGGGACTTGGAGGACTGGACACCAACAGCAAAGCTTTTCAATCTCAGGATGCTCCGGTCCTTCCCCCTATACCCCGCCCGTTTCGTTGGTGTCTGGTAGGAGGTGGATCACCATTTTAACAGGGGGCTGCTATTAAGCAGCCCAAGCTTATTTTTATGATTTAATTTCAGTTTAATTTATTCTTCTAATGAGCAGCAGCACGAGACTGTCCTTTGGACGTCTGTTCTGCTGCTCCATGACCCCTATGCAATGCCGTAATACCAGCCCTCGGCTAGGTACTCTCGGTGGGGCTCTGAGGGGGACATAGCTAACGTGGCTCCCCGGACCCCAGATTGCAGCCGGGGACTCAAGGGACAGGTAAGTTGGATCCACGCTTGAGAGGACCCGCATGTATGCGCAGTCTTACCTCTGGCTGATGTGGACACCGGCTCGTCCGGAACTCCACTAGGCCACCAGGGCCTTACAAGCACTGGTGCATTGCATGTGTAAGGCCAGGGGACCCGGTGGTTAAAGTCAGCATAGGGGAGAAGGTGCTCTCCCTGCAGCCCCTCCCCCAGCTCAGGGTGCCATTCCACTGCGGTCTAGCTGCTTCCTGAGCTGCTCCTCCCTCATCCTCCGCCCCCTCTGAGACTCATGGCAGCCATTTTCTGCATTCAGGTCTCCGGAAAGACTGGGTCCAGTCTCCCTGTATACCTCTCCCAAGGGCCAGGTTATACAGTGCTATAGCCTACCAGAGACTGTAGTTATATTGCATATTCTGCATTGTATGTAACTTATGCTGCTGTCTGTTTTCTTTTTCTTTTGCCTAATCTCATTATGGCTGGGAATGGCACGGGCCTATCTCCGGTATAGCTACTCCTTAGCGATAATCTGACAGTGGTCAGGGTTCCTCTGTTTAAGCAAGCTGTAATGATCTGGAGGTTGACCTCGCGAATTCTACAAGATGCGGGATTAGATCCGGATACCCCGTTAGTTTATGCAAAAGCGCTTACTGAACTCTCTGATCTACAAGTTGGGGAGGTGTGGAAAAGGTGGGGTGTGATTTCTGTTGGGCAGCTATACCAAGAAGGGTATCTGAAATCATTCCAGCAACTCCAAGACGAGTTCAAAGTCCCTGGGGAATACTTTTATAGATTCCTTCAACTAAGGCATGCACTTAATGCTCAATTTAGTGATGTTCCTTTGCTTCTTCAAGATTCATCGCTTAAAAAATTATCATCATCTGCAGGCTCCCGCCGTCTGATTTCTATTATATATAGTAAACTGCTGGATGGACATCATGATTCAGCTCTAGTACATATTAGACAGAAATGGGCGAATGATGTTGGTGTACTCTCTGATGAGGAGTGGGACAAGGCCCTGGCTACTCCACGTAATGCCACAGTATCTGCTCGATTTCAGCAAATACAGCTGTTTATACTTCACAGAGTGTACATGATGCCTACTAGACTACATGCAATTTGGGGGTAGGGCAAATACACAATGCCCTAAATGTAATTTACCAGGAGGCACTTTTTGGCGTCTTATGTGGCAATGTCCAAAGATATGTACCTTCTGGCATGAAGTGTGTTGTATTATATCCGATATGGGTATGCCAAGAAAAATCCTCACTCCAGTATCCTGTGTTTTAGCATGTATTGAAGAAGATTCCATTGGTAAATACCCTAAACTATTTGTAACTAATAAGTGTATGCTCGCCAAGGTGTGTATAGCGAGGGAATGGATGGCTCCCTGCGGTCCGAGCATTAGCGCCTGGCTCTCGCTGGTGAACACAGTTGTCTCACACGAAAAATACGTATATATATATATAGCCAGGAAATCAGAAAATAAGTATCTTAAAATCTGGTCTAGATGGTTAGAATCCTCTTATGCTGATCGTGTTAATTAAAAAACTCGGCAAAGATTTGTAAATGCATGTTGAGCCTTGATGACTTTTGCAAAATACTAATGTTAGTGAGTTTCCTATGTGAGATGTTTCAAGATATGCTAAAATGCTTGATGTTCCCTTTGAAATTGTGACATATGAATATTAAATGCAAATTACCCTGTTTAATTCCTCTTCACAAACGATTTGTTAGATAACCAAAACAATGCCCTGGTTATTACTGAACTGAGAGTCCGCGTCTTTGTTCTCCTTGAAAAAATATATTATTAAATGTAAACTAATAGATGCCAATGTAATGTTTTCAAAATGATACAGCAATGTAACAAAAAAAAATTTTTACGTTTTTTTTTTTTTATAATTTTTTATTATTAATTTTTCTATTAAGTTGTTATGATGTAAATGTTTACAAAAAATCAATAAAAACTTATTGAATTGAACAAAAAGGTATAAGGGGTTCATTGTACCTCACATCTCCATATATTGTTAGGGCTATCACATACTATATATCGCTGTTGCGCACTACACTGTGCCATATTACACATACACTGCACTGTGCTAGATTGTGTGTTACATTGTTTTTGCAGCTATGTCTGGCAGATGCAAGATTGACAAGCAGCCTGCTCCTCCCACTCGGGTGTCTTGTAAGTCCTGCTCAGCAGGTTTAACTTCAGAGGACCTCATTCAGGATGTTCTTTGTGTATCGTGTTATACTGCCTCGGGCCCATCAGCCCCGGTGTCCTCTCCTTAGGACCCACCCTGGGCTACTTTTTCACATTTGCTGGCAAAAATTGCAGACCATCTAACGGTTCCTGTGGTAGCTCTCCCTATGGGATGGCCACAGAAGGTACTACCTACAAATCCTTTGCCTCCCCATGGGTAGACATACTTTCTACGTCAGTGCAGAGCCAGGCGGATACCTCTAGAGCTTTTCAGCAAATGCTGCAAAAGGAGAGACCCTTACCTAGTAAACCTACTAAGCGTGCTGTGTTATCTTCCCAGTCCACTCAGCTATCAGATTCTGATTTATCATCTGAGGAGGCAGAAGATGCAGACCTCTCTCACTCTGATTCCCCTCCCGGAGACGAGGAACCCCCCTCTAAATTGAATATACCTGCACTTGTAAGAGCTGTAAAATCCATTCTTCAAATAGAAGAAACAGAGCCTGCTCCTAAGGCAAAAGAGCCATCCTTTAAACGACAAATGGTAATTTTACCAGAATTTCCTCACTCTGATCAGCTATCTGATCATATGAGTGACACATGGAATATGCCCAGTAAAAGATTTCAGCTGCCTAAGCATTTAAGTTCCTTTTACTCTCTTCGCGCTACTGATTGCACTAAATGGGAAGTTCCCCCAGCAGTGGATTCCTACGTGACACGTCTGGTCAAAAATGCTACCATACCTATCCATACTGCAAGTGCAACCTCCTTGAAGGAGACTATGGATAGAAGGATGGAAGCTTGTTTAAAATCTATATACTCTCTTACAGGAGCTATTACTTGTCCTGCTAGGGCTATTGCCTGGGTGGCTAAGGCAAGAGTTGGGCAGAGGACCTAGAAGAGACATTTTCCTCTGATGCTTCGAGGGAACAGCTATCCTACATATCTCACATTAGAGATGAGCCTCCTACTTGGGTGAAACAGCTATGGATACAGCTCTCCTATCCTCCAAGGCATCTGCAACTTCTGTAGTAGCCCGCCGTATTGTTTGGCTCTGCTCACGGAAGGCAGATGCGGACTCTAAAAAGGCTTTGGAGTCTCTGCCTTATTCAGGGGATATCCTGTTTGGCCCAGAATTGGACAAAATTGTGACTACCTTGGCATCTTCCAAGACGGTGTTCCTGTCCTCTGCATATAATGCGAAGCCTCGGACGTCATCCTTTCAGTCCTTTCGTCCAGGTCAGTCCTTTTCAAGGCATCAAGCATCAACTAAGGCTTCCAAGCGTGATGTAGTTATGTAGTCTCAATGCCGACGCTGGAATCCCAACAAGATAGTTAAGATAGGCGTCAAAATTCCGTCGCCCAACTTAATCCCGATGCCGGAATCCAGAAGACACCAGCCCAGACAAAGGTAAGCCGGGGCGCCCTTAGTGTTAGCCACGGGGGGAGGGTTAGGTAAGTCAGCGTGGTTAGCGTTAGGTTTTGGGGGGGAGGAGCTTAGTGTTAGGCACCCCTAGGGGGGAGGGTTAGGGTCAGGTACCACTGGGGTGGGGGGTTAGGGTCAGGCACTAAGGGGGAGTGTTAGGTTTGGGCACGAAAGGGGGGGAAACCCAGGTTTAGGCACTATCAGGGAGGGTTAGGGTTAGTATACAAGAAGGGTGGGTTAGGGGGAGATGGGGGGGGGTAAGTATACTTACCCGTCCCGTCGGGATGCCGCTGTCGGTATTGTGACTGGAGGCATCCAGACAGCCGGCATTACATACCCATTCCCTTCCAAGCCTAGGACCAAACAGACCTGGGCTAATAGACGTCCACCTACCAAATCTGAGGACAAGCGCAGCGGGCCTCTCCCCAGGGGCTCCCAAGGTGGGAGGCCGACTTCTTCAATTCGCCCAGTTCTAGCGTCAGACCACATCAGAAGCCTGGGTAAGAGAAGTGGTCTGCCACGAATATGCCCTATCCTTTCTGAGGCAACCTCTGTAATATATTGAATATTAAGATGGAAATAAATAAAAAATGGAAAACTAATTAACACAGGATTTATGGTACTAAATCACAAAATACTCTATCTGCTTGGACTAAATTGATAAATAACTGTATCATATGAAAACACTGCAGTAGTATCTTATACACCAATTCATCAAGGGTCCCTGACTGAAAATTAAGACACAATCTCAATGTTAATACAATGTGTATAGGTAAATGAGTACCGTCAGAAACAAATGCTGCAAAAAGACGAGTAAAAAAAATGAATGAATAAATCCCAATAGGTATTTGATTAATGACTCCTGTCCTCAAAATAAACGGGACTCGTCTATAACACATACATACATGAACCTAAAATATAATTGGATCTGCAATCACAATCTCTATCAGATTGTGCAGATAATGCAGTGTGATCATAAGATTGTGCAAATAATGCAGTGTGATCATAAAATGATTCTGGATGGAAGAAATTACATAATTAGATCACTCATCCATGTTGTAACAGATTTATAATGTGATACTGCTCAGCTGCCACACAAGAGAAATATAATTGAATCACTTGTCTTTTTAGTGGAGCAGATCTATGCTGAAATAACTAATGTCACATGGTCACATAGGTGATGTAATACAATAGTATTAGATCAATTGAATACAGTATGGAGAATTACAAAAATCACCTATGTCAGTGAGTGAAAAAAGTAAGTTCCAGGGTATCAAGAGGAGCGACTATCCGCTTCTACTTTCCCCTGTCACACATCAAACGGGATGAGAGAGAGGAAGACGCTGACCCTGGAAGAAACAACAGAAGCACTTCTGCTTTCTGGGGAATCAGCCGTGTCTAACTCCTGTTACCAGATTGGCATTGCAGGAGAAGTCACCGGTATCCTCCCAGATGAGAGAGCGCTGTGAGGGAGGTACCTTGTGACCTGAGGTCCGTGTGCAAGAGGTTGCTGGAGTGGTGTATGTAACAGCTGCTGCTCGTGCAGCCGGTAGTAGGAAGGACGCGCGTTTCGCCTGAGGCTTGGTCACCTGATCGCCGTGGGCTCCCTATTCATCATGTCCGTTTTTTTCTACTAGCGCTCAGCCAATCACTGTACTATATACCTGAGTAATGACTGGCGCAGCCAGTCAAACAAGCTGGTGTGTTAGCCTATGAAGTGGTTGTCAGAAATGAAAGCTTCGGTGGTAATTAGCATATGTAACCACAGGAAACGCTGGTTCAGTTACACTATTGTAGTGGGTCAGCTATGGATCCTGGACGTACTTCTAACCACGGACGCAAGCCTCTGCTGCTAGGGCGCGGTGACCGGCCAGTACTCCTTCCAGGGCCGCTGGACTCCAGCCAAGGCGGTCTTACCAATCAACGTCCTAGAACTCCGAGCCATCTACAGAGCTCTCACTCTGGCTCAGGATATTCTTCAGAGCAGACCAGTACAAGTACAGTCCGACAATGCCACGGCAGTGGCCTACCTCAATCACCAAGGAGGCACTCGAAGTCGGGAAGCAATGGCAGAAGTGTCCCACATTATCACATGGACCGAATGCCATATCCCAGCCATCTCTGCAGTGTTCAACCCAGGAATTCTTAATTGGGAAGCGGATTTCCTCAGCCGTCATGACGTGCATTCAGGGGAGTGGTCTCTACATCCAGAAGTCTTTAGGCTTCTGGTGGAATAATGGGGTCTACCAGATGTGGATCTTATGGCTTCAAGACACAACCACAAACTTCCAGTGTATGGAGCCAGGACAAGGGACCCCAACGCGGCATTCATGGATGCATTATCTGTGAGGTGGATCTTCCAGTTGGTGTACCTCTTCCCTTTAATATCCCTTCTTCCTTGAGTTCTACGGAAATTCAAACAGGGGGTACAGTTCTCTTGGTAGCACCGGCTTGGCCCAGACTCCATTGGTACTCCGACATTCAAAGTCTCTCCATAGACGTTCCTTTTCAACTTCCTCTCCGACCAGACCTATTGTCTCAGGGTCCCTGTCTACACCCGGACCTGGCCTGCCTGTATTTAATGGTTTGGCTCTTGAGACATCCCTCCTAAGGTCTAAGGGATTTGTAGCTCTGTGGTCCAGACCATGATCAGAGCTCTTAAACTGGCCTTTGCCAGGATTTATCACTGGGTATGGCATACATATTTACAGTGGTGTGCCCCTAGAAACTATGAACCTCAAGTTTTAAGATTTCTAGAATACTTGACTTTCTTCAGGCTTGATTGGATCTTGTACTCTGCCTAGCATCTCTGAAAGTGCATGTTTCTGCTCTCTCCATCTGGTTCCAGCGCAGAATTGCTACTCTACCAGATGTTCACACCTTCCTGCAGGGTGTTCTATGTATACAACCTCCCTTTGTCCCTCCTGTGGCTCAGTAGGATTTGTCAGTGGTTCTCCACCATGCACTTTAGGAACCCCCATTCGAACCATTGGAATTAGTGAATGTCAAGTGGCTCACTGCAAAGACTGTTTCTTCTGGCTTTAGCATATGTTCGTAGGGTATCGAATTTAGGTGTGCTTTCATGTCGCCCCCCCTTTTTTAATCTTTCATCAGGACAGCTGTTCCTAGAACGCTCCCTGGCTTCCTTCCCAAATTGGTTTCTCGTTTCCACATTAATGAGGAAATTGTGCTTCTGGCCTTTAATTCACCAGACCCATCGGCAGGTAAGGCATCTTTGGATGTGGTCCTTGCACTAAAGAGCTATGTGGACCTCACTAGTTCCATCAGAAAATCTGACTCCCTCTTCATCTTATATGGATTCCATAACAAAAGATAGCCAACTAACAAACAGACTCTGGCCAGATGGATCTGCATGACTATCTCACAGGCTTACGTGCAGACTGGCCTTCTTGTGCTAGCTACAGTATCTGCTCATTTTACTCACTCTGTGGGTCCCTCATGGGCAGCCAAGCGTGGCGCGTCTGCTGAACAACTGTGCAAGGCGGCTACCTGGTCTTCTGTCCACACCTTTCTTAGGTTCTATGCCTTTGATACATTTGCCTCTCAGTATGCTTCCTTCGGGTGGGCACAGGGTTCTCCTCTCAGGTCAGGAGCATCCTCGCCCTAGAACAACTGCTTTCCGACATCCCCTTTGTCTCCCTGTGGAGCCCTATAGAGACCCTAAAAAAGAAAAGGAAAATTATGGTAAAACGTACCCTTGTTAACTCTCTTTCTTCGAAGTTCATAGGGTCCACAGGGCACCCATCCTGACACACCTGGCTTCTATGGGTGTCTTCTCTTGGTCACTTGTTTCTTTCTTTGTGTGAGAGTGTGATTCTACAGTGTACCAGTCTTCCTTCTCTCCTATCCTGCTCCTGCCTTTGGCTTCCTAACAAAACTGAGTTTCCCTCAGGCTGTGGGTGGGGTATAGTAGGAAGGACCGGAGCATCCTGGGATTGTAAAGCTTTGCTGTTGAGATCCCTTCCTCCAAGTCCCACCTACACCCCATTGTTTCCCTGTTGACCCTATGGACTTCGAAGAAAGAGAGTTAACAAGGGTAAGTTTTACCATAACTCTCCTTATTGTTTGAGTGCATACATGAATGATTTTGCTTCCTATGGAGTTTATTAAGTGTCCATGTGAAGAAATCACAACCCCCCCCCTGCTTTAAGGTAGCTGTCACAGTCATGCAGCAAGTTCTCTCTCCTGGAAGAAACCAATGCAAACTATAGTAATGTGCTGTATACGTCAAGATTACATTATTACATTTTAATTTACTCCTTTTGGATTTTTTTTCTCTTTTATTTTCAGGTCCGTTTCCTCCAAGTTCTCAACTCAATACCTATGTAGTAACAGTAACCGACTTCTTTACTAAATGGACAGAAGCCACAGCAGTCCCCAGAAATGATGTTGTATGTGTTGCCAAAGTGCTGGCTTCTATTTATTACAGGTCTGAATATAAATGTATTTATTAATTATGAGTTACTTACATAGCGCAGACTATTTAACATACTTCAGTAAGAGAGTAGATCATAACTAACCATATTTTTACACTGTTGATTGTATAGTATAATATATACAGTAGTTATTTTACATGTTACAGAATGCCATGAGCTGTATGCTGATTGGCTCTAATAACCTTCCTTGGTTTGCAGGAAATATTTGCATATTCCCACTTTTTACAATTTGCCATATGATAGTATATATTTAATAATTATATCTTTATATATCCATTAATGTTGCCCATTTGTCAATATTTGATATTTATTTTTCATGTATATTCTTTTCGATTTTAGATTTGGGGCCGCAAAAAATATTTATTGCAACCAATCCTGGGACTTCTGTGAGGAGGTATGAAACATGGTGGCTTAGCAAGGCATGATACTACAAAAAGGTGCAATTGTGTAAACTATCACTCCTACATGGCATAGCGCAGTGAGAAAATTATATATATTCTTTTCTAGGCCAAAACTACTGCTTCAAATGTGACGAGCGCTTTTGTCACATTAATTATCTAGAACCCTGTCTGGGACACAACTGCTTTCATTTAAGATATCTTATACATTTACTACAAATCCATCTGCTTTCTGCCAGCTTCCCCAATCATGGTAATGCTGTAAGTTCTCTTGCTCTTGGAAGCCACTGATGCAAACATCTAAGCAGTATGGCGCTGTATACATTCAGATTATATTCTGAAAATGTAATCTGCTCTTTCTAATTTTTTTTTTTTCAGGGCCATTTCCTTTCGTATCACAGTACTCTCAACTCAGTATCTATGCAATGACCAAACTTGTACGGACACTTCTAGCACTGCACAAGTACTTGTATTACAAAGCTTAGGCATCTTAAACTCAACCCCTTTCTCAGAAGGAGAATCTTGATAGCTTTGCTTATGCCTGTAGGGGATGTAGTGTATATCCCGACGGACAAAATGCCAGCCGTCAATATACCGACGCCGGTATTCCGCTGCTGGACAAAATGCCGACGCCGTTAGCCCCCTTACGATCAGGATACCGGCATCAGAATCCTGACAGCCAGCATCCCGATCGTAAGACACCGGAGCCAGGTGTTAGCCGTGAGAGGGGGGAGTTTAGGTTTAGCCACCCCTTAGGGGGACTTAGGGTTAGGCACCCCCAGGGAGGGTTAGGGGAGGGAAGGGGGGTACGGTAGGCACCATTGGGGGAGGTTAGGCACTCCCCTGGGAGGTTTAGGGTGCAGGAAGGGGGGTTAGTTTAGGCACCACCCCGGGAGTTTTAGGGTTAGGCACCACCAAGGGAGGGATAGGGGGAGGAAAGGGGAGGGTTAGCCTACTTACCAGCCAGGGTCGGAATTCTGAAGAGTCGAGCTTCCAGGTTCGGGATTTGAACCGGCGGTTCTTCAGCCACTGGTATTTCAGTCCCATACCACAGGAGAATGTATGTAGAAAATAGGGATGTCACAGTGTCTTGCATAAATGGAAGAGGACACATATATTGAGATGCAGGACCTGATTCTGATGTGGAAGTAAAAAAACAGCAAGTAACTGTGCATCTGGACAAACCATGCTGTAATGGAAGAGGTGCAAATACATTTATAATTTTGTTTGAATGCAGAGTAAACACTGGCTGCTTTTGCATGTAGCCCACAAATGCTGGACAGCTTTATTTTTACACTGCAATTTAGATTTCAGTTTGGATACACTCCTCCCAAATCTTAAATCTCTCTGCACACTTTACATCTTCCCCACCTGCAGTGCAGCATGGTTTTACCATAGTTACTTGCCCCGTATTGCTTTACTCCCACCTCAGAATTAGGCCCACGTTGTATGCTTTATAGAAAAATATGTATGCAGTTGTAATTATTGTGAAAGTGTGTGAAAAATGCATATAAATACGGTTTTACCCAATTTAGAATCGGCTCCTAATGCTAAATTTAGAAATGATTTGGGTATCTCCATCACACATAGCAGGCGATTAATGGGCACCCGATTACGAAATAGTGCACTACTGCACAGGCTGAAGAAGGATACGCAGCCTGCCACATCCCAGGTTTGGCTCCCCTAATCGAAGACATGTATATGGAATTCCAGCTATGTAGTGCTGTGCATACACTGAGATATGGATCTTTTGCACCAAGTTTGGGGCTGGTGCATTTGCACGCTGATAATGATGGTGGCTATGAAACCACATATATGGTTAGGAGCGGGGCGGTCGCCGAGATGCGTACAACTTGGCATATGGGTGAATTTCCACCTTTAGTTCCGTGCACCCAGGGCGAGTGTAATTGTGGCCGACTGGTGTGTAACCCTGAATCAACCCTTGAGCATATTCGTAATAGACAAAATAAAAATTGTGGTTGCTTTTGCAGATAGATGAATTTGAACAGCCATATCCATGATTCTTATGCTCCATGTGTGTTGCTCAGCAGACCAGGTTCTATCAATTTTTCACTTTTTTATATACTAGCTTTAGGTGTTTAACTTCACTTCTTCCTTCTGCTGCTTTAGTACCCATCATAGGCCAAAAATGCTGCCATTCTGTTAAACTATTCTTGTTGCCTTCTCACAGTGGAAGCAGCCATTTTGTGGCCTGCACTAATATTCCATATTCAAACTAGGTCCAAGTGAAAGGGCCTGACTCAGCAGGACGGAGTTGCTAGAACAGCTGCTAATATGGTAGCAGCTGCGATAGCACTAATATAGCACTATCGCTTGTTCCTATTGTATACCTACCAACATAGCTGATTTTGACATCCTAGGCCATGCCACAAACTCACCCAGACCACTCACCTAAAATGCAAAGCCACAGCTTTTCTTTTTGGCTGCAAAATTTGGAATTGGCCTGTCAAAGTCAGGTCTGTTGGTGAGTGTGCTAATGACTTATTATGCTCATTGCAGATTTTACCCACCAATTGGTAGTCTTCATTGTATGTATGTGATAGGGAATTATGCTTTTCTCCTGCTTGCAGGTCAGTAGGCTGCTGTGTGAAAGGTGGAGCATCTCACAAGCTCTGACTGTAGCAGACACCTGCGAACATACTGGACTAGATGACCGCTCCTATGACATGCTAAAGTCCTCAATCAGGAGGGTGGTGAACAGCAACCAGAGAGATTGGGATGAGCACTTGGATCCCATTTTGTTTCATTTCCGGACATTGATTAATCCAGTAACCAAACAAACACCATTTTTTCTGATGTTTAACAGGAATGCCCATTCTTCTAGTGCAGTAGGTACCCCAGAATGGTTTTGCTAATTTTATGTCTATACGTTATTCAATCTGTAGACCCTCAGCATATCAACATTTTATAATTTAGTTTAGCCAGCAATAGAAATTTTCAAGTTAAAGTTTAGCAAACCTCTAAAACTAAGAAAGTGCATGTACACTGAACCTAGATGTACGTAAAATGAAAAATTCAATTTTTGACTCTGTTATTTTGTATCTGTACCTATTTGCAGAATGATATTGTGGAGGCATCCAATGGGTATGTGTGCCCAGGGAGTGATGACCTGGTCCAGTTCACCTCTGGCGGGCAGAGGGCAAAAGTTAGACAGATGGTAGGTATCATATTGCCAATAGAAAGTTTGGAAAGGGAACAGATGGTAGGTATCATATTGCCAATAGAAAGCTTGGAAAGTAAATCTGTCAAGCTATTAAACGTAGAAAAATAGAATTAGACGGACGAAAATAATAACTTGGCCCATCTAGTCGGCCCCTTTTTTTAACCTTATGGTAACTCCAAACCCTATATGATCCTTAGTTCTTTGTAAGGATATCCTTATGTCTATCCCAAGTATGTTTAAATTGCGCTACTGTATTAGCCTATGCCACCTCTGATGGGAGGCTATTCCACTAATTCACTAATCCTCCTGTGAAGAAGTTTTTCCTCAAATTTCCCCTGAACCTACTTCCCTCCAGTTTTAGTGCATGTTCTTGTGTTCTAATACTTCCTTTTGAAGAATGTTTCCCTCCTGTACCTTGTTAGAAACTTTCAAATATATCAAGGGTTCTATCATGTCCCACCTTTCCCTTCTGTGCTCCAAACTATACATATTATTCTTTTAGTCTTTCCTGGTAAGCTTTGTGATGTAGGCCATGTACCATTTTAGTTGCCATTCTTTGTACAGTCTCTGATGTATTTATATCCTTTTGGAGATATGGCCTCCAGAAATGAAAGCAGTATTCTAGATGAGGTCATACCAATGGTGGAACTAGCGAGTGGTGGTCCCAGGTGAAAAAATATGCTTTGGGCCTCCCACACCACCACTACGCAAAAGAAAAACTGTGGACACAGGAGATTACATATTTAATTTATTTTGAATTTATTGCACTATATGTGACACATAGGGCGGTATTCAATTGTTGCGCCCCTGTACGCGTCCAACAGGAGCTATTCAATTGTTTCTCCTGTCGGGTGCGATCAGCAGCCGCTGCACCATTTCAGCTCGCAGCACCAGCGGTTTACGAGCTGAAATGGGCGAAAAATGACATGTTTGCATGCCCAAACATCACTTTTCACGGTTGCGTCCAGCACTTTGGTCGGGGGTAGCTGCTTTATGCGGCTAAACCCGACCACTTTAGACGTGATCAGCGCGAAAAATTGAATAGCGCCCCGCGAACTCCCGTCACTTTCGATGGGAAAACAAGCACGCTATAACGATTGAATACCACCCATATAGTGGAAAAACTGCAATACAAATTAAATTTGAAATCTTTTAGATGACCATAAGCACAGATGTTGGGCTAAACGATGTCCCTAAATACACAATATAATGGACATATTATTGCCTGCATCAAGACTAGCTACATTCTAAAGTGTCTGTTCAAATACTGCTGGTCTGATCTGCACCCTTCATAACATGTTTGACCCCTTCAAATACAGAAAGAAATTTTTGGTATAAAGCACTCCATATACTATTTTAGTTCCCTCTATTTCACACTGCCCCCCTTCCTCAGCACTAACTGCCCCCCTCATAGTTCACTGTCCTCACTTGCAGCACTCGCTGCCCCCACAACTTACGACCCCCCTCACAGCACACACTGATCCCCTCACAGCTCACTGCCCCCCTCATAGCACACACTGATCCTCGGTCAGCTCACCTCCCCTTATAGCTCACTTCCCCCTCACAGCTCACCTCCCCTTATAGCTCACTGCCCTCCTCACAGCTCACCTCCCCTTATAGATCACTTCCCCCTCACAGCTCACCTCCCCTTATAGCTCACTTCCCCCTCACAGCTCACCTCCCCTTATAGCTCACTTCCCCCTCACAGCTCACCTCCCGTTATAGCTCACTGCCCTCCTCACAGCTTATGACCCCCTCATAGCACACACTGATCCCCTCACAGCTCACCTCCCCTTATAGCTCACTTCCCCCTCACAGCTTATGACCCCCTCATAGCACACACTGATCCCCAGTCAGCTCACCTCCCCTTATAGCTCACTTCCCCCTCACAGCTTATGAACACCCTCATAGCACATACTGATCCCCTCACAGCTCATTGCCCACCTCACAGCTTAAGACCCCCATCACAGCACACACTGATTCCCTCACAGCTTACAAACCCCTCATAGCTAACTGCCCCCCCCCCCCCTGTAGCACCACTGCACCCCTCACAGCTCCTTTCCCTCTTATATTCACTGTCCCCCCTTGCAGCACTCATTGCTCCCATCACAGTACTCACGGGCACAACTTGGGAAGGCACTGCTTTCCTTCGGTGTCATCGGTGACTGTGTACTCTTCGTGTCTCCTTCAGTGGGATGCTGGCTCCTCTTCACACAGCAGGCCAGACGACAGCTGTCTTCTTCTGTTCATGTTCAACAGTGTGACTGAGAAGGTGCAGGGGGAGAAGACAGGCAGTGTAACTACAGTCGTTCCACCTTTGGGAAGGAAAGGGAAGGGCTCTACTTCAGCCAGATTGCCCCCTGCCTTCCTCTCTTCCGGCCGGACCGCAGCTGCGTCCTCCTTATTTGTTAGCGCCTGCGGCTGACTACAGCTAATTGTGATGAGTCAATTTGACTCATTACAGTACAGCTATAATATCGCTGGCTGTTGGTCGTGGGCCTCTTGACTGCCGCGGGACCTTGTGCAACGCACCGGCTGCAATGCTGGTAGTGCGGCCCCTAACCTATACAGTGGCATTTTTACTACTTTCTATCTGCTACTGATTAGCAACCAAGCATCTGGCTTCCCTTTCTCATTGCTTTGTTACATTGCTTACCTGCCTTTAAGTCACCTGAAATAGTGACTCCTAGATCCCTTCCACCCTCCATATTGTCCATTATAGTGCTGTTAATACTAAATTTAGCCTTTAGGTTTTGAGTGCATGATTTTGCACTTTTTGGCATTAAACTCTAGTTGCCACGTTCTTGACCATTCCTCTAGTTTACCTAGATTATCAATCATTTGTGTTATACCTCCTGGTGTGCCTACCCTGTTGCATACTGTCATCTACAAAAAGGCATCTTTTCCATTCAATACCATTACCAATAAAGATATTAAAAACCACTGGTCCAAGTACAGGTCCATGTGTACTCCACTGGTAACCTTTCCCTCCTGGGAATGCAATCCATTTAATACAACTCTGTTTTCTATCTACATCTACCACTCCCCCCTCTCCCCAAATCTATTACTTCACCCAGTCGAAAAAGTCAATAATACCCCTTTCAGACAGAGAAAAGAACCCGGTAATTTTCCAGCTCGGTCGACCCGGGTTTTTTTTCTGTCTGAAAGGGTCAACATGGGACCTAATTCCCGGTACTTCGACCCAGGTATTTACCAGGGTTTTTCCCGGGTCTTACACGGGTTGGTGGCTGTCTGAAAGGCGCCGACCCGGGTTTTTCAACTCCGGGCATAGTAAACAGCACTTATTGGCTGAGATGGCGGTGCACAGGCTGATTGGCTGAGCGGCTGGGTCTCCCTGATTGGCTGAGCGGGCGGGGCAGTGGCGCTGGCGTCTGATGTCGTAATTGTGCTGCAGAAAAGGAGAGAGAGAAGCATGGCGCACTGGAAGGATGAGGAGATCCGTGAGCTGCTGGCAGTCAGAGGGGAGGAGGAGATCCGCAAACAGATCAGTGGCACAGTGAAGGACGCGATAGTCTACACAAACATAGCTAAGGTCCTCACCTCAAGGGGCATTGTGCGGGCCCAGCAGCAGGTAGTGAACAAACTGAAAGCTCGACGCAAATACTAAAACAAAGTTCACGACCATAACAGGCGTAAAAGTAATGCTGCCAGAATGGAATGGGTTTACTACGATCAGTGTAATGAAGTCTTTGGCAATTCTGCACTGGTTAATCCCATTGCCATATCATCGTCTAGTTGTGCATCTTCACGAAGTGTTACCCCGGAGAACAGCCAATCCTGCCCAATGACACCACCAATACTCTTTGATGACATCACAGAGATAAGTGACACAGATCCGATGGCTGCCACGGGGGTCCCAGACACCAATACACTTGAGGGTGTGGTTGAGGCGAGTGGAAGCAGTGCGAGTGGGACGCCAACTCCTGCACAGACTGAGACTCCGACATTGCGCAGGAACAGTAAGGTACTATACACCCACTATTTTTGGGATGTTAACATTGTCCTGTATTGACTTGTCATAGTATGACTATGCTGATTTTACTATGCTGAAATCTAAACTCAATGTATCTGTTGCAATGTGAAGCTAGTGTACAGTAGGCCGCAAGCACATATATATTTACATTACGGCTTTGAATTAATTTGTAAAAGTATTTTTTCTTTTCTTCTATTCCTAGTCTTTGAAGTACCAGAGCAGAAGAAAAAAACTTCCAAGATGGAGCTAGCAACGCGCACAATGACCAGAATCCTGGTAAATCAGCTGCGAGATTCTGATGCTGAATTCCAGGCACAGGAGGATGCCGACTCCAGCGCTTCTTTGACAATGAAAGAGAGTTACAAAATTCATTTGTCAGACAGCTTGTTGGTCTACACGAACAAATTTCACGTGAAAACAGAGAGGCACAAATGTGTCCTTCCTTAACGGTCTAGTGTCTAGGTTACACACTCCACAACCTTATGTAATGTATCCTCCTCAGTACTCTGAGGGTCCTGTTAGAAATTACCAACAGCATAGCAGAGGGCTACCATTTCTGCAAAGTAACCCCTCCAATCCACCTCATGCTACTCCACATGGTACAGTGCATAGTTATCCAGATGGCACAGGGAATAGTAATCCACATGTCACTGTACAGAGCAGTCCACATGCCAATACCAGTCCAGAGGGCACAGTGCCTAGCACTCCACATGTCACTGTGCATAATAGTCCTGACGGCACAGGAAATACTAATCAATATGGCACTGTGCATACTTATGCAGATGGCATGGGGATTAATACACAGAATGGCAGAGTGCATAGTTATTCAGATGGCACTCATCATAACACTCCACTTAGCACTATTGTCAGCACTGCCTACAGACAGTTGTAGACTTGTATGATGTTTTACATGTTTGCTGTCTACTTTATATTTCTTTTTAGTTGAAGCTTGTTGTTTTTGACAATATTGTTTATCCTGCCGTTAACAGGCCTGGCAAGAGCTTAGGGCAATGTGTGGGTTCCCTTTAAGTCAGCTACGTGTATATATGGGGGTGTACATAATTTAGAATGTACACACATTACCTCCATTTCTTTTGTATTTAAAAATTTGTATACTGCACTTAACAGGCCAGTCGTGAGCTTTCTCCCATGTGTGGCCGCTGTATTACCAAATGTATACTGTATATGTGTCGTTTCTAAGGCTGGCCCTGACACACAGTTCTAATAGTTGGGGTGCCTTCCCTATTATATTTTTCAGTTCCATGACAGCACAACATATTTTTCTATTGTCTATATATATATATATATATATATATATATATATTTGTATATATTTAAATTGTTGAATGCATTAAGGCCATGTTGTTAATGGCTAATGCATATTTGTTGAAAAATAAAAGAAGCACTTTAAACAATTTAATACAGCAGGTGTTACATGTAACAACATGTACATAACATGAGGCTTTGAAATAAAAAAAATTTGATTGCAAAACAAAACTTGTGTTGTCTATACTATGTTATTGTATGTATGCAGTGAGCAGACACCACCCACTTTTCATAACCTCATCTCTGTCTGCCATAAAAGCAGTCCATTTAGTATGACACACTGTATATTGCAGGGATAATCTGGGTTCTGTGTGAAAGGGGTCTACCCAGGAATTTCCCGGGAATTATGTGCTGTGTGAAAGGGGGTTAGGAGCAAATTCCCGGGTCCTTCCCGGGTTGAACGATACGGGAAAAACGCGGGTTTGGGGGATTTTTCTGTCTGAAAGTGGTATAAGACTTATTTGACGTGATCCCCCCCACCCCCATAAGTCCATGCTGTTTGAGATCCAGGCATGATTTTCATTACACCACGAGTACATAATAGCTACAATATAGTTAATACATTACCTCTTGTAATTGTTATACTTTGCATAAGATAAAAAAGTTTCCATGTTCCCCTTTTTCTCTAGGTTATGGCCAACATATCATCTGCTGATAAGCCAGAGAGAACAAATATGCAGAAGAGCAGGAAGGGCTCACTGCCTATAACCTGTCAAGGAGAAGAAGAGGTGTATGGGAGCGCTGCAGATCAGGCTTTGAAAAAATTCAAGCACGGCCACATTGTGTCATTTAAATTTGAGACTGTCCTGTCCCCAAATGAGACTGTGGCCTTGGCTGAAAAAAACACCTGAGATTTGGATTTTTCTGATACAATGATGAAGACCGTATTCATACGTGTTAACAAGCAGGGTACCCAATCGACAGGATCTCTGAACGTACAGAATTATTACGCAGTGTCGTATACTTCTACCCCACACATCACACCAACTATGCTCAGAATAGAGGGTCATTAGTACTGTGAACTTTTTGTACAGTATTTCTCATGTTTGCATCCTCTGCTGTGGTTTTCTTTTTTAAACTCTTCTTTTGATAATATGCTGGATTTTATCCTTCCACTGAAAGCATCTCATTCCCACATGTAGGGCTTACTACCAGCATAAGTGTGTAACTTTGTAACTAAACAAATTGATGGGATGGTAATTGGATAATGTGTAAATTATACATGCACCTCCGTATCAAGCACATGCTTACGTTGTAGGAAGCAGCAGTGTATTGCTGTAGACTATGCATATCGCATTGCTGTTATGGCAACCAAACATGGCCATCTCATTCAGCCAAGTCTACCATTTCTAATGACATGCTGTGTGCTGCCTGTTTTAGGACATTTATTCCTATTTAGAATGTGGGCTAGAAGTACTGTACTGATGTTTTTTAATAGGAGTTGTTTATTGAAATGTACTGAAATCAATTGATCTAAGTAACCAGTTATATAATTAAAAGTATATAGCTAGTGTATAATGAATTTAAGAAATAAGTATAGGAATCTGCACTTCTTAATCTGTAATTTATTTCAATAAATTGTGCCCAACTCCCATAAGAACTAATGCAGCCATAATTATATTTTATCTTCTCAAATCAGCTGATTTTGACATGTCTAATATAGGGTCTGCTACCTCCTCCTCAATACAGAAAATACCTCTGCGGCTGGGAGAATGCAGGCGTTCCACTACTTTATTCCCTATTTACAAGTAGTTTTTGTTGTGTTTGGGAGCATAATCATAATAATTAGGTGCAGTGACAGCGGTGGACACCCTGCAAAGCCCATTCTGAGATCCCCAATGTGCTGCTGATAGCTTTCATATTGTGTTATTATTGGGATGGTCATGTGCTGCAACCTGATCTCTGAGTTGATCAATTTCCCATGTGAGTACCTGAATGTACAATGCATGCATCATAAACCACATACGTTTTATACATTATTCATTTCTACAAAACCTATTTTTATACAAAATGCACCGTGTTTTTATTTCTGTGTCAGCAGTGAGTGGATTAAAATCACTTTGCAATCACTTCTGTATATGTCTCTGTCAGGATGCTTTGGAGCACAGTTGCCTGCTATACAGCATTGATAAATGTAAGATCTCTGTGGGGTCATGCGGAATGGGGTGTTTGCCCATTTTGTGAGCAGATATTTCGTGTTTTTGTGCTGTGCATTCTGTGGAATCTAGCGTACGGGCGATACAGAGATGTCCCATTTCACTCACATCTTCACTTGTGGCTGAGTAGGTGTAACAGGTGTTCTCACATAGGCAGTGTTCAGAGGACATTTGTTTTCGCACTACGGACCAAGCTAAGTTGGGTGGACGTGTAAATATGCATGTTTCCAGCCGTATCTTTAACTGCTAGTATAGTCTGCACGTGAGCCCTGTTGACGACAATGATGACAACTATGACTAGGGGTTGATCTGGCTTCATAGAGGTGTACAACAGTGCATATGGGTAAATATATGCCTTTTTTCTAGGAATGTATGGCCAAGTCGCATTCAATTCTGCATCAGGAACTGTATTGACAAAGTAGTTTTGGAAAGTCATAAAATTCAATGAATGCAAGTGGCCTATAAACAGTGCATTAGCCATCCAACTGATTGTTGCATACTGCGAATGCACGGCATCAGCGTTGCGATCGGTCTGCGATCACGCATATCACGGAATGCCATCGCAGAGTGGGTGACAGGTAGTCAGCGTTTGGGGGGTGGTGACAGGGAGTGGTCGGAGAAACGCAGACGTCTGTCCGTTTTTAACGCCGTTGCATGGGCGTGCATAAATTAGCCACTGCGACGGCATACGCAGCTTGTGTACTCACTGTGTGCCACGAGGTTAGCAATTTCTGAGTAAGGTCTGACCTGCTGTAATTGTGCGTGAGCGACCGATGTTACTCGATGCTCCGGATGTATACGCAGGACTGCAAGGTATTACAGATGTGAGATAGCGGTAGTGGGCGACTCTATGCTGGCTGTGCGATGGTTTTGCAATTTCACTCATCATATTTTTGCAACAGATCTGTGTGCGTAATCGCAGCTACGATCGCAATAGCGATCCATAATGAATTAGACCTTATGTTTGCATCACACTGAGTTTCTAAAAAGTATACAGTCTCCCATATCCAAAATGCTTGGGGCCAGGGGTATTTTGGATAACGGAATATTCCGTATTTTGGAATAATTGCATTTAATAATGAGATATCTTGGGAATGGGACCCTAATATACACACAGAATGCATTTATGTGTTATATACACCTTATACACACAGCCTGCAGGTAATTTTATACAATATATTCAATAATTTTGCGGCTCAAGCAAAGTTTGTGTACAGAAATGAAAGTCATTTATGTTACATATACACCTTATACACACAGCCTGAAGGTAATTTTAAGCAATATTTTTAATAATTTGTGCCTTAGACAAAGTTTGTGTACATTGAACCATCAAAAATCAAAGGTTTCATTATCTCAGTCATGCCAAAATTATTCCGTATTTCGGAATATTCCGTATTTCGGAATATTTGGATATGGGAGACTCAACCTGTACTTTAATATTAGATCATTAAATTTTAATAAGATTACTTATCTAGTTTTGCTCTAAATATATAAAATCCATTGACCAGAAACAATTCTAATAAGAGCTTAAACTTTTCTATATTTGTCATCTACATAAGGTAATCGGAAGGTTCATGCAGAAATATGTTTAACTGTTTTTATTTTTTTTTTTAATAATATTTTTATTGATATTAGTGCATAAAATTTGACAGAGAACATATTTCTCAACATACAATAGTAACAATACCATATCGTGGCAATGTAGAAAAGTAAAAAAAAAACAAAAAAACAAACAAACAAAAACACATGGCATAGAATGATAAAAAGAAAGCATTCTCCTCTCTATAGTCAGTATTTTAAAGAATTCATACAGAAAACAGAGTATGAACCATTTAAGAACGATTTTGTATAAAATATTCCCATACAACCTAATTGATTTATGCGTGACATGGTTTATCCTTAGAATGGTGGGTGACCTTTCTCTAGTATCTCCATATTATACCATGTGGTCATAACTGCCACCCTACGTATATTTTCTTTGAGAGATGGAGATAGATTATTGATATAGGGGAGCCATATTTCAAAGAAGTTCTTTGCATTATTTTCAATATCGAGTGAACTTTCCACCCAATCCATCTGATAGAGATACATTAGTCTCGGTAGCATAAGCGTTAAAGGAATGGGATTAGGATCAATCCACTGTGACAAGATAGTTTTTTTTGCTGTTCCCGCCACCCTGGCTAATAATAAACATTTTCCTTTTGTTAGTCTTGGTTGGGTCTCATTAGAATAATGGTTCCATAGCGCCCATGCCATTGATATCTCAAAGGAAATATGTAATATATTATTTATATAGGATTGTACTTCTTTCCAAAAATCTGGACAATCTCACACGACCACAAGCAATGAACTATGTCAGCATTGGGAGCTGAGCATTTAAAACAATTAGAATTGTCTGATATTCCTGTTAAATGTCTAAGTTTTGGTGTGTAGTACGCTCTATGCAATATTTTATAGTGCATCTCAGCATATGAAGATGAGACTAACTGCTTATTTAGTGTATTCCAGGATGTAATGATGCATTGGAGCGTTAATTCCGGAAATGTATCTGACCATTTGGCTAAGCCTGTATCTACCTTAGCAAGATCCAAACGTCTTCGTACATAATCATAGAGCATTGAAGTAGACCATGGATCTCCCATCCTGCTCCTCACTACAGCGTCTAGAACATTGACTCTATTCAATTGATCAAGTTGCGACATTTTTTTTAAAATATAGCTTCTTACTTGAAAATAAGCAAATACTGGAAAATTAATATTAGGATAACGCTCCTTAAGTACAGACAAAGACAGTATTGTGGAACAGTCTTCATCTAAAAATTTGTAGATCGGGCTAAGTCCCCGAAGATTCCAGTCCCTAAAAGTCCTTGCAGATATATCATCTTGTAGAGTGACATCACAAAAAATAGTTTGAAACAAAGACTCTGTGTGTGAAAGATGAAGTCTCTTCCTCAACAGTCGCCAAGCAGAACAAGTAGTATTTAGCAGAGGGTTGCATTTAATCTCTGGAGCAATTTGTGAGGGCAGAGTATGTAATAGATTAACCAAATTACACTCAGGGCTGAAAGCCTGATCCAGTTCCTTATATGCAAAACAACTGCTATTCCCTATCCAATCGAGAGCATATCTATAATTGGCTGCAATGGCATAATCCTGTGCGCATGGTAAATTTACCCCTCCCAATGATAATGGTTGTTGTAACTTTAATAACGAAATTCTGGGTCGTTTGTTAGCCCATATAAATTTGGATAGTGCTCCATTAATTAGTTTAACATCAGTTTTTGCTAAAAGAAAAGGAAGCATCTGGAGTGGGTATAATAATCTGGGGAAGGAAATCATTTTATAGAGTTGGCATCTGCCCAAAAAAGATAAAGGCAAATGTTTCCATCGTTCAAAATCTTGTAGCAACTGCTGAACAGAAGGTGTAATATTAGCTGCATATATATTTTCTATCTTATTTGGAAACTTTAGTCCTAAATATGTTAGATGACCCTGAGCCCATCTAAAGGGAAATTGATCTCCCCATGCTAATCTAGCCTCCGCATACAGTGCTAAAGCTTCAGTTTTGCTAAAATTCACCAGAAAACCTGAGATGTCATGAAAATCTTTTAATATCCTCAATAATGATGGAAAAGCCTTCTTTGGTTCACTAAAATATAAAAGAAGATCATCTGCAAAAGCTGATACCTTAATCATAGAGTTCCCTAGCAAGACTCCCGTCCATAGATCATCTTTGATAAATGTGCGTATTAAAGGGTCTAAAGCAATATCAAAAAGCAATGGGGATAAAGGACATCCCTGAGGTGTGCCTCTTGACAAATAAAAGGGAGAAGAGTTCCATCCATTAATTGTCAGGAAGGCAGTGGGGCGTGTATAAAGTAATCGAAAAATATGAATAAAGCCGGTACCAAATTGCTGCATGTGTAAGATACGTGATATATGTGACCAGGAGACGCGATCAAACGCCTTATCGGCATCACAACTAACTATTATAGTCTCTCTATTATTTATTTGTTTAGATTGTGTCAAAGCTGCTATCAACATTCGTACATTATGTATAGATGTACGTCCCTTAACAAATCCATTTTGTGCTGGGTGGAGTATCCTAGGAAGAATATTTTGAAGTCTCTGAGCTAGTAACTTAGTGAACAATTTTAAATCCTGGTTTAATAATGATATGGGTCTGTAGGACTGAACTAATGTGGGGTCCTTTCCAGGTTTTGGCAAAACTATAATTCTGGCTTCGTTAAACCAGTCGGCGGTGGTTTCCCTCCAATAATAGCATTAAATAAGGACAACAAATGTGGCAGCAATTGAGTGGAAAGAATCTGATAATATTCTGCTCCAAAGCCATCAGGTCCTGGGGTCTTACCTTTAGGTAATGTTTTAATTAACTGTATCAATTCCGTCTCCGATATTGGTTCTACCAAAGATTCTCTTTCCTCCTCCGTTAATAATGGCAATCCTGCTTCCCTCAAAAATCTTGTAGCTGACTCAGGAGAATCGGGAGGAGCCGTGTATAATTGTTTATAATATTGTTGAAATTGTTCTAAAATATCGGCTGAACCCGTAACACAAGTACCCAAATTATTCTGTAATTGAAGAATATTTGAAGATGTATTGTGGGTTTTGGCTAAGTTTGCTAATAATCTGCCTGGTTTATTACATCCTCTAAAATATTTGTTACGTTGAATATTATGTGAATATTGGGCACGTTCTTCACACAAAAGATCGTATTCATTTTTAGCTTCCACATATCTTCGCCTATTCTCAGGTGTCTCGTTCAGAATGAGTGTGTCATACGTTTTAGTCAAGTGTTTGTTAGAGGAATCCAATTTAGAAGTTAGCAGCTTACGTCTCCTGGTCACATACTCCATAATCTGTCCTCGAAGCACCGGCTTTGAAGTAGCCCAGAATAAGTTAATATCCTCCAAGTGTTCAATATTATCATTTGAATAATTACAAAATGCTCCTTCTAAATGGGTACGGAAATCATTTGATTTACTCAAATACGCCGGGAATCTCCAATTATATGAAGTATATATGGGGGATTGTAATGAAAGAGTGAACCATATCGGAGCATGATCTGAGACTGCTATGGGTGCTATCCCTGAAGACTCTATCCTTTGATATAAAGAGCGAGATATTAGCCAAAAATCTATTCGTGAAAAAGTGTGATGTGGATGTGAGTAAAAAGTATATTCACGAGATACTGGATTTTGACATCTCCACGGGTCGCACAGTTGCAGTGAATCTACTAGCAACTGTACAGGGGACACCAAAGCCTCTCTATTTCTACCTGGAATGTTGGATCTATCCAAACCTTGAGATATTACACAATTAAAGTCACCTCCTATAATCAATTCACCTTCCATCCAGTCATTCAGTCTAATATATAAATTTGTGAAGAATACTTTATTTGGACCAGTAGGAGCGTATATAGTAGCCAAGGTATAGATCGAATCATGTAGTGATATCTTTACAAAGAGATATCTACCTTCAGGATCTATCAATGTGTCTTTAATAGTATATGGGATATTTTTGCGAAAAAGAATCAAAACTCCTCTACGCTTAGACGTGAAGGAGGCAGCTTTATAGTCACCTATCCATGTATCTCTTAATTTATTGGGGTCCCTAGAATTCCAATGCGATTCTTGCAAAAATGCCACATCCGGTTTCATGCTTTTTAAATGTTTAAGGACCTTACGTCTCTTGACAGGCGTATTTAATCCCTCCACATTCCATGAAATGAATTTAAGTACTGACTTAACCCTCGTGGAATCTGAAGAAATCACTGCCATATCAACCTATTCCCACTCTGGGTGCTGAACAGTAAATAATCCTAATACTTGCACCACCCCCACCCGTCCCAGCGAGCAGGTATCGGGGTAAGAGAACACACTTTTCACGAAACCACGTCATGATAAATATAACAAAGAGAACACATATCTCCGTAAATAACCATGTAAGTAACAAATAAAATTTTTGTGAATTTTTACGAACCCAATAGTGCTTTGGAATAATCGCCTTATATAACAATGATATAAAAAACGTTTAGAAAAGAGAATTGTAATACCTATATAGGTGTCATGAGACCATTGTAAACACAATAAAATTATGTTGCCCAAAAATTTTTCTTGATATAAAAACTCTTGATAAACTAGAAGAGAAACTAGCATGGGATTTGCTAATGGTCCACATTTTGGCCACCCAGAACACCACAGCAATAAAAGTATTACCACTGCAGTATAGTATATCACAAAAAACTGTACCATAATATTAAAATAATTAAATGCAAATATCAACAAACAGATATAGAGAACATTTAGCATATAGAACCTGAATGTACTTCACTCATAGGGAATTCTTCACATATAATGAAGCATCTGTGACCCATCAATCATAACCCTGCGGTGAAGTGTCAGATGGAAGTGAGTCCACAAAGTTCTTTGCAGCTTGTGGTGTTTCAAAGAAATACGTTTTTCCTTCATAGGAAATTCTCAACTTGGCTGGATATAATAAGGCGAAACGGTGTCCCCTTTCAAATAAACTTTTGCAGATAGGAGCGTATTCCTTTCTTTTTGTTGCAACCATATAAGAGAAGTCTTGGAACAGGAGTATCTTAGCTCCCTGATATCGTAGCTCTGATTGTTTTCTGTATGCTTCCATTAGTCGAGCTTTGTCAGCATAATTCAATACTCTCATAATAACAGGTCGTGGTCTGTTTCTGGTGTTTTGTCTGTCTGGACCAATACGATGGACCCGTTCCACCATCAGCACTCCCTGGTCAGGGACACTCTTTAATTCACGAGGCAACCATTCAGAAACAAGTGTCATCAACTCAGTAGTTTTAATGGTCTCAGAGAGACCAATTATGCGCACGTTGTTCCTCCTGTTTCTATTTTCAAGATCTTCCAACTTATCTTGCATGGATACTGCTGCCTTTTCTTGGGTTAATAAGTCAGCCTTAAGTACAACAAGCTCATCCTCCAAGTCTGAAATCCTTTGTTCCGCCTCTGAGATACGTTGATCATGTTGTGTCAATTGTGTCAAGGCTGAGTCTAAAGAGTCTTTCAATGGGGCTAATTTTTGATCCAATAATGAAGCTAAGATGTTGGTAATCTCATGCGTTGTGAGAGGGCCAGCAGTACTGTTGGTTCCAGCATCTGACTCCCGGTCCCTAGGGCTACTTCCCGGGCTAGCATTCTGAGAAGTCGGGGAAGATGAGGAGGCGGCCGAAGGAGCCTCTCGTCCCCTGCCCCTTCCTGTCTGATGTCCCTTAGGACCTCTAGGTGTTTTGACCACATGTCGATCCATAGCGCTATCTGACTGTTAACAGTAAGGACTATGACGAAAGTGTGTACAGTCAATTGATGTAAATGTCTGTTGCCCTTGTTATTGGGCTCTGATTCTGGTGTTCTGGGAGTGTGTGGAAAGGATGATAGCCCACTACTTCTTACCAGGACCCCCACGGAAGATTAGTGATAAACGTCCACTTTTCTTACTACTCGTCTCAATTGAATAAGACAGTTGTGTTTTAATATAGACTCCGTGAGCCAGCAGTCACTCAAATAGGACCGCCCACCAGATTTCAGCATTGACTTTCTTTGTAAAATTAAGTTTTTAGTATATGATGACTGTATTCACTCTTTTGATTTGAGATAGACAGCTGTTCAATGTGGCCGGAGGTAATGTGGTATTCGATGAAAGATTATGTCAGAGCAAACAGCAGTACAAACGCAGCTTATAACTGCAGCATCTTCAGAGAAAAGCAGTTAGGCCGTGTTACTACAAGTTGCAGTGTCTACCTGGGAGGGAAACCCCAGCAGGGAAAACCCACACAGGAAAGTCCTTTATGAAGTTTTGTCTTGTCAAAGATAAATTTATGGGAGGTCTATCTCCAGGTCACAAAGGGAAGCCTTTTAACCAGCACATAATGGGGGGAAGCTGCTGTATATAGAGAAAGCCCAGTAGTGTATGTGAGTTATCCAGGAGTTTGCACTCCTCAGCATAGACCCATGGGTCTTATTCAGCCAAGGGAGAGCCAGATGCTATAGGTATGTCACCCAGAGCACTCACCCCTAAGTCTGGCCCAGTCCTGGATGCAGGCAAGTCTCAGAGTCCGTCCTCAAAACGGTGGCCCCCCGCGAGATGCGGCTCCGACCGCGGGCATTTTCCGGCTGTTGGCGGTCTAAATTCACCCACCGCCTGTCTCCACGTCCCCAGCAGAGCCCAGCGGAGGGTCAGGGAGACCGTGGAGATGTCCGGCGATGGCGCGGCAACTCCGCCGAATCCGCGGGCTCACAAATCTAGTCCCCGGCTTCTGGAGGTGCAGTAGGCCGCAATGACGCCGGAGCCGGAGGTCACTCCAGGAACGAACAGCGGGGCTCAGTAGAGCATGCGGGGGCTCAGGGTAATCGATAGGGCCCCCAACACAGCCGGTATTTGGGTATTGGTGTCCTTTTAGTGGGGTTTCAGAGGAGCCGATCTGGGACACGTCTTCCTCCCTCAGATGTCAAGCCACGCCCCCCTGACTGTTTTTATTTATTAATTTTTTTTAGTATGTAGGATTGGATTTTAACAGTAGCACAAACAATAATGGCACATTTTTGCTAGTCACTCATGGATGGAGAATGCCTAACATAATTTTGGAAATAATTGCCCCATCTTGTGTTGATTGTATGGAGTCCTAATGTTGTAATTAATCTACATGTATCTTGTAGGACTAAAATGTTTTTTTAAGGGATGCCATCTCCATCGGCACTTCTCATGCAGTAACCAAGCTATAGCACACCAGTCCAGTGCCTCAGTACAAGTACCTGCAGCATACTAAGAGTGTGCAATAAGTTTCCAGATGCTCAAAAAGTATTATATTTACAAAATGAACATTTTTTTCAAAGAATTCCCCAGAGAAGTCTATGCAAAGTTGCATGCACTCAAACCACTTGGAGAAGCAGTTGGATCAGTCCGAAGCAGGTATGTCTTCTCCATGCTGGATGAAGGTCTCCACTGCAGCTTCCGGTGACTCAAAAAGATTCCCACGCATCTTGTGCTTGATTTGTGGGGAGACAGAAGTCAGAGGGGGCCAGGTTTGGACGACCAAGCTGCTGGATGCATTGATGGGTCAGAAAATCCACCACTTTCCTGGACTTGTGAGCAGGTGCATTGTTGTATTGGAGAAGGGCACCACAAGCGCGAGTTCTTGGACGATGCCTGGTAATGACTTCAAACACTTGCGACAGGCATTGGTTGGCTTACCAGTCCCCAGGGACGGTGCGCTGCTGCACCAGTGGTACGGTAGCTGCTTGGCCACAAAAATAGCCACAATCTGCTTGGCCAGGATGCACTCACGTCAGAACTTCTGTGGTGGTGCACCTCCAACTGGGGCCCTCTGGACCGACTGTTTTGTCTCTGGGTCGAAACTGTAGATCCAGGATTCATCGCCACTGCTGATCTCCCAGACAGTTTGCGTGACCGACCATCAAACATGGTGTCTAAAATTACCTTTAACAGGTGTTGTGCCATAATAAGTAATATTCTCCAAACCAGTATACTTAAGAATTTGTCATTTTATTAATTAATTAAATAATTAGATCAAGCCCTTAACTGGGACATGTTCTCCCAGGGTTATAATGCAGGAATAACAACGATTGACATTGTCACACAATACTTATACATTATTACAATATTCAGATTATACGCCCCTTTAACGCCCACTACCATTATCAGATAATAGACAAAGCTTGCTCTTGTTAACTCCTCCTTGACAATCAGACTCGAAACTGAATTCCTTTTGAGTGATACTCATGGAGTATTGCATCCCATATTTAGTCTGAATAGTTTCCCCAGCACAAGGACACATATATGGGCATGATCTCTTCACTGTGTTAGATAAACAGTTTCCCTCGGGTGCGGTCTTAAAGACATCACACTCATTTCCATTTAAATCTAAGTTTGGACAGAGAAACAAAATGGAAGTACCAATGCCCTGTTAAATCTCATGTACTGCTTCATACAGCATAAAGCATATGTAAATATGGAATTTTGTAAATTAGTCTTCGACACTGGCCAGCATTTTGCGACTCATAGTCATCCGAGCCTCCTTCTCTTGAGTCCGCTAATGGGGCATCCAGCATGCAGAACCCTTGGTCAGGCCAAGCTTTTCGTGGAGTATCAAATATATGGATCCCGATGAGATGCCTATCTCCTTCACTAATCGAGCCACAGTCACCCTGGCATCCACCTCGACTGCAGCCCGCACGGCAGAAATGTCCTCGTGACGGCAGACACATGTTGGCTGCAACACTCCTGGTCTTCCAGGGACCATCTCCCTCGCAGAAGTTCTGCAAACCATTCAAACACAGTGGTTCAGGACAGTGCTTTCTACCCAAAAGATGCTTGCAGTCAGTCAAAACTCTCCTGCTGTGGTAGACCACACTTTTAGTCTTAGAAAATCGTGGCCTCTGTTGAGCTTCATATTGAGTTTCTTGAAAGAAGTGAACAAGCTCACTTCTTTGGTGTGCAGTGCTGCATATATACGGACTTTAGTCAGAGATTACAGTTCACTGCCAGACAGTCAGATTGTGTCTATTCTACCTATGCACTGCACATTCAGAAATGTATTGCACACCCCTCGTAAAATAAACAAAACATAAAAATAAATCCTAGCTTGTCCGGCTCTAACTAACAAAGTTCCCTCTCTCTGGATAGAAGGACCTAATGTCCAACTCGCAAACAAAACAGTATTTAGCTCAGCACTGTCACGTCCCACTCCTCTGGATCAGCTTACCTTGCTTATATGGCATCCTGGCGTGTCCCATTGTCCTCTGTGCATGTCACTCCCTGCATTGGTTCCAATTAAGCTGTGACACTAGGCTCAGCATGGGCGCAGCCATCTTGACTCTAGTCATGTGACCATTCCTACACCTACCTGGTTCTTGCAATTCTCCACATCATCACTGCACCCTATCCACTCACAGGTCAGTCTACTTAAACCCTTCCAGTTCACCAGCACATTGCCAGAAAAACAAGTCATATTTCTCTTTCCTGTGATCCTTGTGATTTAGTACCTTGGTGTCAGCTCTGCTGTTACCTTCATCTCTCCAAGCTGCAATTATTCCTGTGTTCCTACCAGCTAGGTTTACATTCCACAGAATCTGCACTGGTGTCTGCATTATAGAGTTTCAGTGAGTGTACTAATTGTGCTGTTCACCTGAGGACCTAGCTGCCTCACTCAGCCTGCTGCCTACTATATATTCAGAATACTCTCAGCCTGTTAATCCTGCTCTACAGCACTACTGCTCCCAGCAATAGCAGTCCCAGCCTGGTTAATCCTGCATCCAGCTAAAAGCTATTTTACAGCACTGCAGCTTCCAGCAATACTTGGCTTATCCTTCCAGCACATCTTCATATGTCTGACACCGCTTCAATGTAATTTGTATTCACCCTGTGATTCTTGCTTCAATATTCCTGTGGCGCTCAGCTTTATATACCAATGTGCTTCATCTGCATACTATTTGGAGAAAGCCGGTTACTTTGCATATATTCCATTAATCAGTCCGGAACTCTCTGCACCAATCCACCTGCAGACTACCATCGCCTGCTAAGAGTGCAAGTTCCAAGATGCATCTACAGTGTGCTTCTACGCTATTCACCTGGCTTCAGCAGTGTCCCCTACACTGCACACAGACTCTTGTTCTAGCCTCCGCCTGCAGTGGGAATATGCTATAGTGTATAATCTGCATAGACCAGTCCCATCAGTATCACTCATCTTTCTGAGTTCTAGGTATTGCAGGTATACTGCCATCATCAGTGCGCTTTACCTAGATTTGGTTTGTCCTGCTTCTATTCAGTTGACCGGTTACAGTCTGCTCCATTGTGCATTAGCCAGTCTCAGAACGGCATCCATTGTGTTTACTGGCCTCAATCCGGTCCAGTGTGTGTTAGCCTGCTCCGGCCTGGTTTCCATTGTGTCTACTGGTCCCAGTCCAGTCTAGTGTGCCTTAGCCAGTCCCAGTCTGGTATCCATTGAGTCCACAGTCTCAGTCCGTTCCAGTGTGTGTAAGCTGGTCCCATCCTGGCTTCCATTGCTCTTACCAATCCAGTGTACGTCAGACGGTTACACTCTACGTGTTCCTGCACGGCATTCCGTGTGGTGTTGGGTTACAGTCCAGCATCTATTTTCTACCAAATACCAGTTCTCACAGTTCTTCAAGCATTCTCACTATTTATATTCCAGCACACCTCATGAGTAGGATCTACATCAGTTCACCTAGGTTCCCTCACAGTAGTTCTACCTCTGAGTCAGTTCAAGTAATCAGTCCGGGAACACAAGAAACCCAGAACCGGACAAGCACTTACATTAAGCAAAACCAGTGTGTCAGGGTTTGGCCTAGGATTGACCATTCCTCACCCCAGCAGCGGCTTCACCTAACTTCTCGTGTGGTCGGACGTCAGGTGCGGCGGCAGGTGACGTGCTGAGGCTTTTGCTTTAGGTGCTCTTGGACTTCCATGTGTGGCTCTGTGTCTTGGTTTCCAAGGTTGCCATCATGGGCGCCACCATGTTAGTCTTTCTCACCTGACTGTTCCTTCAACCAATGGTAGCGTAGTCTCGGTCAGCTGATGCTGATCGCCAATGGACTACCTTTGGGTATATAACTGGGCTCTGGACACCAGGAAGTTGCCTGTGCAACATCGTCACTACTGGTGCTTGTTGTCATTCCGTTCCAGGCTCCTGTTTCTCACTATTGATTTATTTCCAAATATCTCGATACCATCCTCTGGTGCGTCTGGATTTGCACATTGTGTACTCGGTACACACAACTGAGTACAACTACTGAACCACCATAAGGTGCATCTGGATTCGCACATCGTGTATTCTGTACACACCGACCGAGTACAACCACTGAATCCCCTTCTGTACCAACGGTGCACCAGTATTCACACTCCATGCAGTCAGCGCCCTCCCAGTCAGCGCAACCACCACCCTCCTCCAGTGCTAGCAGAGTAGCTCCTACTCCTCAATGGACCTGCCTATTGTCATTCTTGTACCACTTCTGGAAGCAATCCTCATTGTGCCAACTCTGTACCGATAGGTATAGAATATGTATTAGTACTTCCTCTGGGCCATAGCGGTGTACCTCTCTCCATTTCCCACTCGTATCAGATACCTGACCAAAGGGCCGCAGCCTGCTTGACGGGAGCAGCTAAACCCATATCCTGCTTGGAAGGGTCACTGGTGAACACCTTCTGGCAGGTTAGACTCAGCGACTTTGGTCGGGTCTCGTCAACATCCTATAGTTGTGGATGAGAAGAACTTGCATTCAGGCCCCTCGCCTCCGATTCCTCCCTCAACCTGGGACCTCAGCTTTCAGACCCTCAGTAGGGGATTCCACGGAGCCGGGCATGACACAGTTTCTCTCAGCAGGCCTCCAGCCTGTTTACCTCAGGCAGTGAAAGACTGACCAGAGAAACTGACAAACCTTTTATCAACCTCTCACAGGTGGTCTGGCAATCAAGGTTGCTCATTACCTGGTAAATACCACATAGAGCAGTGTTTCCCAACCTCGGTCCTCAAGGCACAGTAACAGTCCAGGTTTTAGTGATATCCCCTGCTTGAACACAAGTCTTCAGCCTGATGGGGCGGGCCTCTCCCTGGGGGCACCCAGGGTGGGAGGCCGACTACATCAGTTTGCCTAGTTCTGGCATCAGACCACATCAGACGCCTGGGTAAGAGAAGTGGTCTCCCATGGATATGCCCTCTCATTCCTGAGGTGGCCCCCACAGCAGTTTTTTGCACAGGACCTCCAGTGGACCCAAGCAATGCCCTGCTCCTCCAGAAGGCCATTCAGTCCTTACTGCTCTCAGTGGTAATAATTATGGTCCCCTTATCACAGAGAGAGTAGGGCTGCTATTCTACACCTTTCTTGGTTCAAAAGCCCAACAGGTCTCATCGGCCTATCCTCAACCTCAAGTCTCTGAACAGGTTTATCTGGGTGCCCAGGTTTCGTATGGAAACCCCTACTCTCTATTGTCCTGGCTATGGAGCCTGGGGACTTTATGGTGTCTCTGGACATTCAGTACACTTACCTACATGTACCTATAGAGCCTTCTCATCAACAATATTCTCCGGTTTGCTATACTACAACAACATTACACGTTTGAGGCTCTGCCTTTTGGCATTTCAACGGCTCCTCGGGTCTTTACCCTACAGCAACATTACTAATTTCAAGCATTGTCTTTTGGGCTTGCTACAGCTCCTCGGGTCTTTACCAAGATCATGGCAGTTATGGCGGCCTATCTTCATCATCAGGGGATCAGACTGCTCCCATACTTGGACAATCTCTTGCTCTTGGCAAGCTCCCCAGAAATTCTTCACCATCTACAAGTAACCATTGCCTTTCTACAAAAGCGCGGTTGGCTGATAAACTGGAAAAAGTCTTCCCTGACCCCTTCTCAAAGAATGGTACATCTGGGAGCCTTCATGGACTCTCAGGCTCAGAGAATCTTCATGACAGCAGACAAAAAAGCACCGAGTACACCAAGAAAAAAATCTATTGGGATGCACTGACACAAGAGCAGCTGGTACAGGGATAGTCACACCCTATAAATCAAACACAGTAAAACACAAATAAAAACAGCGCTAAGAAGATGGACGGTAATCTTCATTTATTTATCATGAGTGGCATTAATTGCTTAAAAAAGCACAGAGTGCGCAGGTTACTCCACAGTTGCCGAGTGTCGATACACTCTGCAATGCAGACCTTGGTATCCATTGTGTCCACCTTTGACATGGTGGAGGTCACTCAATTTCACTCCAGGGCCCTACAAAACTGATCCTCTCCAGGTGGAACGGGCTGCCTCATCTCTTCAGATCCCAGATGATGGGCCTCTCTTTGGAGGTTCGCATGTCCCTATCCCACCTAAACAAGAGTCAACCCTTTTGGATCCCAGAGTGGGCATTCCTCACAACGGACGCAAGCCTCCGTGGATGGGGCGCAGTGACCAGCCAGCACTCCTTCCAAGGATACTGGACTCCAGCTGAGGCCGTCTTACCAATTAACGTCCGGGAACTCCGAGCCTTTTACATAGCCCTCACTCTGGCTCAGGATATTCTTCAGGGCAAACCTGTACAAGTACAGTCTGACAACGCCACGGCAGTGGCCTACCTCAATCACTAAGGAGGCACTTGAAGTCGGTCAGCAACGGCAGAAGTGTCTCACATTCTCACATGGGCTGAACACCATTTCCCAGCCATCTCTGCAGTGTTAATCCCAGGGATTCTCAATTGGGAGACAGATTTCCTCAGCCATCACGACGTGCATGTAGCAGAGTAGTCTCTCAATCCATAAGTCTTTAAGCTCCAGGTGGACAAATGGAGTCTACCGAATGTGGACCTCATGGCCTCACGACACAACCACAAGCTTCCAGTGTACAGGGCCAGGACAAGGGACCCCGACGCAACCTTTGTAGCTGCATTATCTGTGAAGTGGACTTTCCATTTGGCATACCTCTTTCCTCCGGTATCCCTTCTGCCTCAAGTTCTTTGGAAGTTCAAGCAGGAAGGGGGCATGGTCCATTTGGTAGCTTCGGCTTGGCCCAGACACCATTGGTACTCCGATCTTCAAAGTCTCTCCATAGACATTCCTCTCCAACTTCCTCTACAACCAGGCCTGTTGTCTTAGAGTCCCTGTCTACATCCAGACCTGGCCCGCCTATCTTTAACGGCTTGGCTCTTGAGACATCCCTCCTAAGGTCTAAAGGGTCCAGCTCTCTGGTCCAGACCATGCTCAGAGCGTGTAAACTGGCCTCTGCCAGGATTTATCACTGAGTGTGACATACATATTTCCAGTGGTGAGCTACTATAAACTCTGACCCTCAGGTTTTTAGGGTTTCTAGAATCTTTGCCTTTCTACAAGCTGGATTGGATCTCGGACTCCTCCTAGCCTCTCTGAAAGTGCATGACTCTGCTCTGTCCATCTGGTTCCAGCGCAGACTTGCATCTCTACCAGATGTACACACCTTACTGCAAGGTGTTCTACATATACAACCTCCCTTTGTCCCTCCTGTGGCTCTGTGGGGTTTGTCAATGGTTCTCCATGCACTTCAGGAACCTTCATTCGAACCCCTGGATTCAGTAGATGTGAAATGGCTCACTGCCCATAGGGTATCGGATTTAGAGTCGCTTTCCTGTTGCTCCCCATTTCTAATCTTTCATCCAGATGCGGGTGTTCTTTGAACACGCCCTGGCTTCCTTCCCAAGGTGGTCTCTTGTTTCCACTTCATTAAGGAAATTGTGATTTTGGCGTTTCAATCACCAGACCTCTCGGCAGGTGAGGCCTCTTTGGATGTGGTCCGTGCACTGAAAAGCTAAGTGGACCGTGCTAGTTCCATAAGGAAAACCGGACTCCCTCTTCATCCTATATGAATTCCATAAGAAGGGATGGCCAGCTAACAAACAGACTCTGGAAAAACAAGAAAAATTCTGGCACTTTACACTGCTAACAACTTGTGTGTAAAAAATTATAGAATATAGGACTGCAGCAGATATCATATATACAAGCTATACCTAAACTATCCGGGATATACTAAGTGTCTGAACATTGCACGAGCTGTGCTGTCAAAACGTGCCTCATTAATCCTCTAAGGAACTGAGTGCCTGATTCAGAGCCGGACGCTATTTGCGCTCGCTTGTTCAGAAAAAGGGGCCAGCTATTTAAATTGAGCGCTCGCTCTTTGCGGTCTGTTGACGCCTCTATGTCTGAGCGAGCGAACGAAACATGCGCTCGCTATTTTGTAAAGACGCCCCCTGGCCGCTCGCATCCTACGTCATCTCCGCTATTTATTTGATTAATCGAGTACATCGAAAGGCGTCTGAACTGCTCGCAGTGCTTGTGGTTGGATTTTCCTACCGCAATCATGCGAACAGTTCAGGCTAAGAAACAACCAAGTGACATGGTCGATGACGCTGCTTTGTTAATTATGCACACCCTTAAAACGCCCGTTTTGACCGTTTGGCATGCCTGCGTTCGGATCTCCACTCCCCGTTTTCAAGCACCTTCCCCTGTTACCACCCACAAACGCCTCGTCCTGTCACTCAAATTAGCAGGCACTCGCTATTTTGCGAGCGCTCGATTTCCAACCGCAATGACTGGTTGGCGCATGCGCATTACGACCCATAAGCATGCGCAGTTGTGCGAACATCGCTCGGAGCGAACGAGCGGCCGCTTACGAGCGGCTCTGAATCAGGCCCTGAGACATTACTCCTATATTACGGTGACTTTATTGTGATCTTGTTATAAATACACTAGAGATTAACATCAGCTCCATTTCTCTATTTGCTCTGCACAAAGCCGCTAGTAACAATTTATCTCTTCCGTGGAGAAACTGTTAATTTAGTCTGTGAAGAGCGCTCTACAGCATCGGACTCAAGTATTTTTCTTCCTCAGTCGATTATAGCTGTGTCTAATCACAGTTACTGGCAACAATTGTATCACTATATTTTATCCCATAAGTGATAATTTATCATACAACCATTTTGCTGTTTTTCAAGTGTTGTTATTATGTTATGTGTTGATATTATGTATTAAATTTATCATCTATATATGTTTGTATTTTTTCAATCGCAGCTATTTCTATATTGTTATATCATTATTGATATAATATAGAGACAGCGCAGATTTTTTATTTTTTTCAACAGAGACTCTGGCCAGATGGTTTCGCATGACTATCACACAGGCTTACATGCAGACTGGCCTTCTTGTGCCGGCTACTATATATGCTTATTCTATTCGCTATGTGGGTCCCTCGTGGGCAGCCCGCCGTGGTGCATCTGCTGAACAACTATACAAGGCGGCCACGTGGTCTCTGTCCACACCTTTCTTAAGCTCTATGCCTTTGATACATTTGCCTCTCAGGATGCTTCCTCGGGCACTGGGTTCTCCTCTCTGCTCAGGAGTGTCCCCACCCATGAACAACTGCTTTAGGATATCACAATTGTCTCTCTGTGGAGCCCTATAGACCCTGAAGAAGAAAAGGAGAGTTATGGTAAAACTCACACTTGTTAAATCTCTTTCTTCAAAGTCCACAGGGCACCCGCCCTGACGCACCTGGCTTCTATGGGTGTCTTCTCTTGGTCACTTGTTTCCTTCTCTGTGTGAGAGTGTGATTCTTCAGTGTACCAGTCTTCCTTCTCTCCTATCCTGCTCCTGCCTTAAGCTGGCCAGACACTAGACCAACTTACATCCAACCAGCCAACTAGTTGATTGGTTGGAATGAAAATCTGGTTAGGAGTACAATCAGCAATTTGCTCCCAAACGCTGGAAAATGGACCAAAACTGTTGTTTGAACAAATAGTTTAGATCAAACATTTAACAAGCTTGTCTAAACGACCATTTTCATCTGTTTTCTGGCATTTAGGAGCAAATTGCTGATCATCAGTTACTCCCATACGTTACCAGATTTTCATTCCAACCAATCAACAAGTTGGCTGGTTGGATGTAAGTTGGTCTAGTGTGTGGCCAGCTTAAGGCTTGTTAACAAAACTGAGTTGCACTCAGGCTGTGGGTGGGGTATAGGGGGGAGGACCAGAGCATGATGGGACAGGAAAAAGCTTTGCTGTTGGTGTCCGGTCCTCCAAGTACCACCTACACCCCATTGTCTCCATGTGGAGCCCTATGAACCCTGAAGAAAAAAAATAGATTGCCATATATGCCATACCCTTTAATGGCTAACTAGAAAGTAAAATAAAGAAAATGAATAGTTAACAAGGACTAGTTTTACCATAACTCTCCTTTTTTTGATGTGTAGGGGGGGGGGAGTTGGGGGCTGTCACCAGTTTGGTCACACTGTCTTATCTTTTTCTTTTCCTCTCATATAAGCATGTCAGTTTTTCATGGAAAATAAAAGACTACTTGCTTACATGTAGTAGACAAAAGTCTTCAAAGCTATTATCTGTCAGACTATACAGGTGTAGCCTCATTTTATACACAAAGCAGAGCACAAGCCGGCAGCTGCATGGTAAATAGTCTGCAAATGATTAGTACAGGGACAGATTCCCATTCATGGGCACAGCATTGGAATAAATGAGGTTAGCTAAAACATTATTACATAAATAAGAAATTGAACTAGTAGCATCAAAGTAATAAAGTGTGGGGAAATATTCTGTACCAGTCAGATGAATATAACCTCATTGTAGCCATAGGGCTCATTCCTATTAGGTGCAAGTTTGCATATGTGAGTTTGTTTCATGAAACACGCATACATCGCATGAATGTGCACCTGAGAGATGCGGGGTCTAATTAGAAATGGCAATTTGTTGTACTCGCGGTGAGTGTGTGCAATTTTTCTAAACAATGTAGTCTGGGAGAAAAACATGAAATAGTGGGGAAACCACCCTGGACCCCCAAAAAAGTGACAACTGAGATAGCAGGACCATATAGAAGGCTGCCAGTGGCCATAAGGAAAGTACTGGAGGTTTTCAATAGTTGTCAAGCGGATTTTTTAAACTTTTTTAATGGTTGGAAATGATAGCAAGCAAGTGTTTTGCTTCAAAGTAAAGGGGTCTATTTACTAAGCAGTGTTAGGAGACAGAGTGAAAAGTGATAAGGTGCCAGCCAATCAGCTACTAACTGCCATCTCACAGGTTGTGTTTGAAAAATGACAGTTGGGAGCTGATTGGCTGGCACCTTATCACTTTTCACTCTCTGTCTCCTAACACTGCTTAGTAAATAGACCCCAAAGTCTTTACAGACATTTTGAGGTACAGAACAGAGTAGTTTTTCAGTGTTTTTATACAAGTTTGTAAAACGTTGGACTAAACACTTTTACCTCTTATCTGCAAGTTCAAAAATCCCTCTTGCAGCAATACACCTTCACATACCTGTCCCACATCATTTACTCCTCCACGTACCTGTCCCACGTAATTTACACCTCCACATAAATGTCCCTCATCATTTACACCTCCACGTACCTGTCCCACGTTATTTACACCTTCACGTACCTGTCCCACATTATTTACACCTCCACATACCTGTCCCACGTCATTTACACCTCCACATACCTGTCCCTCATCTGTGTCTGAAGTCACAGTGTGTGTACTTAGTACATCATCCAAGTACCATCTCATAATAACATTCTCCTGTGCCAGCCTTGCGTCTGGATCAACAGAGTGTGTACTCATTACATTACCATAGTACAAACTTCCAGTATCCGTTTCCTTTGCTTTCCCTGTGATAGTGTTCTTCCATTTCCCACTTGCGCCGGATACCTGACCAAAGGGCCGCGACCTGCTTGCTGGGTGCAGCTTAAGCCCAAATCCCGCTTGGAGGGGTCACTGGTGAACACCTCCCAGGAAGTTAGACTCCGCACCTTTGGTCAGGTCTAGCCAACATCCGGTACTTGTGGATAAGTAATTTATCCAGGCACCTCGCCTCCTGTTCCTTCCCCAACCTGTTTTCATGTCTTCCAATACCTCGGCAGAGGGTCAGCATAGCCTGAGCGTGACAATATAATACTGAGGTATTACAAAATGAAGCATAAGGGCTCTCCGTAAAGTTTGTTATGGAGGATTTCAGCACAGGGAAGAAGTTACTGAGTAGCACAACAGCCCTCATGTTAATGATCAATACCATTACTATGCATAGGCACATTTATAAGTTTAGACTAAATGTTTAGAAATTACTATAATGGATATTTCTAGCAGCTATTTGAGATCAAATAAACGTAGTTATTAGCATTTGGAGTGTGTAGAGGGTAATCGGAACAGTCCTGTTCCACAGGTAATCACCAAGTAAGCAGTCTCACAACTCCAGAATAAAGTGAATCTTCTATAATTTCTATAATGTTTTTTTTTATTCTTGATGAGTTTGTCTATAACAACACTTTCTTCAGGAATTTCTTATGGTTTATTTGTTCGCAGTATTTCGAAAGACCATGGCCCAAACAGAGCATCTCTTGTATTACTCAGCTAGTTAATGTATAAGGATACCTACCCTTGATCCTAACACTCTCCCCAACTACCAACCCATCTCTCTCCTCACTTTTGCCTCCAAACTCCTTGTGTATTGTTTACAACCACCTTTCTTTCCTCCCACTCCCCTCCTTGACCATTTTCTGTCTGGCTTCCATTCTCTCCACTCCACTGAAACTGCCCTCACAAAAGTCAGCAATGACCTCCTTGCTTCCAATCCAAGGGTCACTACTCCCTGCTCATTCTCCTTGACATCTCTGCTGCTTTTAATACTGTGGATCACCCTCTCCTGTTGAAAATCCTTCACTCCCTTGGTCTACATGACACTGCCCTCTCCTGGCTGTCCTCCTACCTCTCTGATCCTTCTCTGTCTCCTCTCATGACTCTCCCCCCACAGCCTCTTACAGTAGGTGTTCACCAAGGTTCTGTTCTTGGACGATTCTCCCTCTATACGTCCTCTTTAGGTGAATTCATCCGCTATTTTGACCTCCATTACCATCTTATGCTGTTGATACTCACTTGCTGCTACATGATCCTTCCTCCCTGTCTACCCCATCTGTCACCCATTTTTCTGCCCCTCCCTTTCAGAATGTAAGCTCTTACGAGCAGGGCCCTCTGTTTATTTTTATCAATTAACAAAATGCAAAGTGAATGAATAGAAGAGAAAAATCAAATCAATATTTGGTGTGACCACCTTTTGCCTTCAAAACAGCATCAATTTTTCTAGGTACACTTGCACAGTTATTGAAGGAACTCGGCAGGGAGGTTGTTCCAAATATCTTGGTGAACTAACCACAGATCTTCTATGGTTGTAGGCTTGCTCATATCCTTTTGTCTCTTCATGTAATCCCAGACAGACTTGATGATGTTGAGATCATATCATCACTTCCAGGACTCCTTGTTCTTCTTTACGATGAAGATAGATGACTTTGGCTGAATGTTTGGGGTAGTCCTGCTGCCAATCAGACGCCTCCATGATGGTATTGCATGATGGACAAGTATCTGCCTGAATTTCTCAGCATTGAGGACACCATTAATCCTGACCAAGGGCCTGATTCAGCACAGATCACAACTGCATACGCAGACCGGCTGATTGTTGCATACTGCGCATGCATATGCACCGCACTGCGCATGTGCATTGATTACGCACGCAGACAGGAAACCATCGCAGAGTGAGTGACGGGCAGTAAGCATTTGGGGGTGGTGACGGGGGAGTGATTGCAGAAACGCAGGTGTGTCTGTCCGTTTGAACGCCGTTGCATGGGCGTGCATAAATTAGCCACTGTGATTGCATACGCAGCTTGAGTACTCACTGCGTGCGACGAGGTTTGCAAATTCTGCGACAGGTCAGATCTGCTGTAATTGTGCAGGATGGGCCGATGTTTTTCGATGTTACCGATGTATGCGCAGGACTGCGTGGTATTACGGATGTGAGAAAGCAGTAGTGGCTGTCTCTATGCTTGCTGAGCAGTGGCAGACAGCATATTTTCACAGCTGCATTGCGTGCGATTACGCAGCTGCAATTTAAATACATGCTGAATCAGGCCCCAAATCCACAACTCCATTTGCTGAAATGCCTCTCCAACAAGCCCAGGTAATTAGTAATTGCCCTCCCCCTCCCTCTTGGCGTTCATACATCTAGTTTTGCGCCCACATGCAAAAAATGCAATAAGACATTCATGGGAACGTTTTCTGATTTGTGTTGTGTTGTGACCACCGAGCATCTTTCTTTACGATAAAGAATTTTATTTTCCATGTCCCCAGAGGTGATGGACACCAGGCTTTGGCCTATTCTTTCCTCCTGCTACCTTTTATTGATAAATTGGTGCAGTGATAGAAATCTCTTAGTGGCCTGTTTATCAAACATTAAACCATACAGAAATGTTTGACATGATTTTGGCATATTTAAGTATCGACATTTAACAAAAGCCTAAAGCAGGTCTGAAACCGAAAGTTTATCCTTTTGCTGCTGTTATAAGCAAAAGAGGTCCAAGAAGATATACAAATGTGGCAACTGCCGTCTTTTGTGCCTAGATGTCCACCAGTGGCTTCTTAAGATTCGACACTTGCGGACAAAGACAGCATCGGACAAACATCAGACCTCTGAACAACTCTATGGTTGCTCAGAATGGGTCGCAAGTATGACGCCAGGCCAGAAGCACTTTGTAATAAGACAGTTGCTGGCTGCGACACTCCCCCAAAACAGCACAACATGTCCTCAAAATGGTCACGACCTTTGTTCTAGTCGCCACACCCCCATTACCTCCCCCAAACTGTCCGTCTGTCAATCACTTTGCAAGTAAATCCTCAATGGGACCACCATCGCAAGACCATCGCAGTGCAGCTCAGACATGGGCAGTAAACAAAACATTGATCTGCTGCAAAGAAAATCGAAACTGCGCCAACCTCTGAATCAGACCCACAATCATCACTGAGACAGCATCTAATTGGATGCGCTATCCCAGCATGACTTCAATGGTAAATTGCAGATGTCACTTAAAGGGAAGAAATAAAGACGATTATTATAAAACTGGCCCCTTAGTACTGTGTATCAATATAATACACAAGATAAAATTTACTAAACAGGAGCATGTACAATAGACTGTCAAATGGTAGATGACTCAGTCGTCGTAGTCGCCCCCAAACTGTGATATAAATGTACCAGCCCAGCAGCGACCTGGAAGTTACCCAGGGTCACCCGGAGCCTGGCAGGCCCTTTAACCAGATCCTGGGCTCGGTCTGTAGTGTAGTCGAACAGCGGCCGCATACAGTGGGTGTGGCTTCATGACGTCACCTGCCGTCTCGTTACTGCAGCGGCAGCATCTGGCTGTGGCAGGTGAGCTGGAGGCGTAGGGAAGAGGTAAGGACCGCACTCCCGCATCCATCACATGACTCTCAGCCCCCCGGAGCTTCTGTCCCCAGCACCACGCAGTGTGGAGGTCGCAGGCAGGAAGGATATTAATGTTCGCTGACCCCTCAGATCCTCACTTACTGCTGTCCCGACTCTCGATCTTTTGTATATGGTTAGCATTGTACCGAGTGACCTTACACGCTGCCTTGGCTATTACATCTTCAGAATCTTACCGATCGCCCTTTGCTACACCTCACTTTATAGCAAAGCACTTTTCTAGTCAGCTAGAATACCCATGTAAACTAGGTGTAGTGCGTTTCACAGAAGTGTTGTTGGGCTCTCTCCAACCCTTAGCTGTTACAAAGTGCAGAATTACTAGTACACATACCAGAACTACTCACCAATCATATTAAGACCAGATTTTCCTGCGGTGTCTGTTTCTGCAGTGTCACTCTATGCTGTTCATCCGTCACCACGGGATGTAGTCAGGATACTGGCGGGCGCTATTCCGCCCAACGATATCCCGACACTGACATCCCGACATGGGATTAAAGATAGGCGTCGAAATCCCTACGCCTATGATTAGCCCCACTACAAAATCCTGACACCCGGCATACCGAACGAAGGTAAGCCGGGTGTTTTAGAGTTTAGCCGCAGGGGGGGGAGGGTAAGGTTTAGGGACCCCCAGGGGGACTTAGGGTTAGGCACCCCCCAGGAGGGTTAGGGTAGGGAAAGGGGGGGATTAGAGAGTTAGGCACCACTAGGGGAGAGTTAGGGTTAGGCACCCCGCTGGGAGGGTTAGGGTGCGGGAAGGGGGGGTTAGGTTTAGGCATTAACAGGGCGAGGTTAGGGTTAGGTACTAGGGAGGAAGTTAGGGTAGGGAGAGGAGAGGGTTAGAGTACTTACCTGCTACAATGGGGATTTCGATCCGTCGGGCTGCCGCTGTTAGTATTTGATCCTGTGGCATTACATACTGATTCCGTCACCAAACCTATAAACTGTAAACTGGTACGGAATCAGTATGACTTATAGCTGACTGCATGGTCTAACCCTCCCGGGGGCTGCCTAACCCTAAGTCCTCCCGGGAGCCCCTAACCTACCCCCAACCCCCCCGCCTCCCCCCCGCGCGGCTGTTGGCGCCCGGCTTATCTTCAATTGGGATGCCGTAAAATGACAGGTGTCGGGATTTCGACGCCTGTTATTACACCCTTGCCGGGATTAGATAGTCAGGATGCCGACAGTTGGCATCCCGACTGCATACAACTGGTACAGTCAAAAATTTTCAACTGTATTAAGTGACACTACTTTTGATTAATATGGATACAATGACATGTCATTGATTTCCAATATGGAGACCTAATTTTTTCTGTTTAGAAGTTTTATTTAAATAATAAAGGGTGTAGAAGGGTGTAAGAATGATATACCAACCCCCAAATGTAAGACTGTGTCATAATGGAGGGTGTACAAAGGTGTAAGATGACATACCATCAACCCCCAAATGTAAGACTGTGTCATATTGGAAGGTGTACAAGGGTGTAAGATGGCATACCATCAACCCTCAAATGTAAGACTATGTCATAATGGGGGGTGTACAAGGGTGTAAGTTGAAATACCACCAACCCCCAAATGTAGGACTATGTCATAATGGAGGGTGTACAAGGGTGTAGGATGACATACCACCAACCCCCAAATGTAAGACTGTCATAATGGGGGATGTACAAGGGTGTAAGATGACATACCACCAACCCCCAAATGTAAGACTGTCATAATGGGGGATGTACAAGGGTGTAAGATGACATACCACCAACCCCCATGTAAGTCTGTCATAATGGGGGGTGTACAAGGGTGTAAGACAGCATTTTTCAACCACTGTGCCATGGCACACTAGTGCGGCGGCGGTCAGCTCAGCGCACTTGTACTGTAGTGTCTTTTATTCCTGTGGAGGCCAATGTAGTGTGTTTTATTCCTGTGAAGGCCAATATGTGTGTATATTTTTATGTGGGAGCCAATGTTTGTTTCTTCATTGGTCACACACTGCATAGCCAGGTGGTGTGCCTTGGCAATTTTAAAATCTTGTGTTCTGTGCCTCAAGTTGAAAAGGTTGAAAATCACGGGTGTAAAATGGTATACCACCAACCCCCAAATGTAAGACTGTCATACTGGGGGGTGTACAAGGGTGTAAGATGACATACCACCAACCCCCAAATGTAAGACTGTCATAATGGGGGGTGTACAAGGTGTAAGATGGCATACCACCAACCCCCAAATGTAAGACTGTCATAATGGGGGTTGTACAAGGGTGTAAGATGACATACCACCAACCCCCAAATGTAAGACTGTCATACTGGGGGGTGTACAAGGGTGTAAGATGACATACCACCAACCCCCAAATGTAAGACTGTCATAATGGGGGGGTGTACAAGGGTGTAAGATGACATACCACCAAACCTCAAATGTAAGACTGTCATAATGGGGGGTGTACAAGGGTGTAAGATGACATACCACCAACCCCCAAATGTAAGACTGTCATAATGGGGGGTGTACAAGGGTGTAAGATGACATACCACCAACCCCCAAATGTAAGACTGTCATAATGGGGGGTGTACAAGGGTGTAAAATGACATACCACCAACCGCCAAATGTAAGACTATGTCATAGGGGTGTACAAGGGTATAATCAAATAAGAAAGAAGTAAGGCTATTTGTTGGGGCACACTTAGAAGAAAAATTCAAAGATATTAAGTTTAAAAATTAACTTTTATTATGTATATTAAAAATAATATTCAGAGGTACCAGTAGTAACAAATATAAATAAATTGGCAAAAATATTTATTAAGGCAATTTCTGCAATTCACATACCACACAAGAAAAATAATAGTGAATATACTTTAATGAAATAGGAGAGTACCACGGATAATGGTATACAAGTTACACCATGTGACGTCCTATTAGCCCGATTGGAACAGTGCAGTTATTTTTATCCTACAGTACCAGGTCTTCCTAGACGGTCTCCCATACCAGTACTAACCAGGCTTTTACTGTATCGCTTCCAAGATCAGACGGGTTTGGGCATAATCAGTAAGATATGACTGTAGGTTAATTAATATCACTGAGAATAATTGCGGATCTGCCCTATGCACATGGTATAAACTTGTAAGAAAAAAATGTAGGACTGTTTGCAACAGAAACGTCCAATTGATTGGTGATAAGTATTCAAAAGAAGGAATGCAGAGGCATGCCTTACTAGTGATGCACACATTACATAATAGATAATATGACTGAAAATAATGAAGATGACATCGGTGTACAACACATGTGATAAAGTCCTAAATCAATTGGTATTAAACAAAATAAAAATAAATATTAGTAAATAAACTACGTAAGTTAGCCAAAAATAATTTAGAGCAGCACCTAAATGTCTCCTGAGCGATACATATGCACTCAACACAGAGGATATAAACACCCTTTATGTGCTGGGTGAAAATACTAGGGTTAAGTATCCCACATAAATGTCAAGAATACACATTTATGTTAGAACAAGAAAACTAACAATCAGCATAAAAAGAGGAACATCATGTATATATTTATGTCAGTTCATCAGATACCAAATTCAACCTCAATTATTAGTTTAAACTGACCAAAATAATAAGCTGTCAGTATGTTGCAACCTGATCCAAAATACTAGGTTGTCAGACTAAATAATCAGCTATAGGCTGAGCAGGTACAATAAACCACCAGCAATGTCTTAATATATTAATAAGATTCAAGAAGGAATTCTGCAAGCTGACGAAAAAAGATATATAATATCAGCCTTAATAGGCAGTTATGAACTGAAAATATTTGCTGCTCTAACAGCGATTTGCAGGCTGATCAATGAAAACAAAAATAAGTAATTAAAGCTAATCAGACAGAGTAAACTGTCAGTAACATACGATACCAGTGTGGAATGATAAGGAGTCCAGTCCGTGCACTGACTTGGTCTCAAAAAAATATTAGCAGATTAGTCATGAACCGAGGACGCGCGTTTCGCCCATGTTGAGACTTGTTCACCTCTTGTGCCTCTTACAAGCCAAATGTAAGACTGTCATAATGGGGGGTACAAGGGTGTAAGATGACATACCACCAACCCCCAAATGTAAGGGTGCCCACACATATACCGATGTGCTCACGATACGATTTTATGGCCAATTTACTCATGAACTTTCACGGGAGCTCCCTTGCCGTCGTGATCACGATTTGGAGTTAAAAATGTCCAATCTGACTAAAGATCTATCTTGCAGCCAATGCATTGTATCCCAGATTGGCTAATCTGCCCTGCAGCACAGCAGATCAGAAGATGCGATGTACGACGAGCGGGGACGCGCATCGGCATCATGCTCGTGAGTATAAACTCACGATTTGTACTTTTTTTACCCGATTCGTCGTCACGATTCGTCGAAATCGGCCAAATCGTGTAAAATGTCGCTATGTGTGTGGGCACCTTTAGACTCTCAATATGGGGGGTGTACAAGAGTGTAAGATGACATACCATCAACCCCCAAATGTAAGACTGTCATAATGGGGGGGTGTACAAGGGTGTAAGATGACATACCACCAACCCCCAAATGTAAGCCTCTCAATATGGGGGGTGTACAAGGGTGTAAGATGACATACCACCAACCCCCAAATGTAAGACTCAATATGGGGGGTGTACAAGGGTGTAAGATGACATATCATCAACCCCCAAATGTAAGACTTTCAATATGGGGGGTGTACAAGGGTGTAAGATGACATACCACCAACCCCCAAATGTTAGACTGAATGTCACTCTTATACAGAGGGCCTGATTCAGAGCCAGACGCTATTTTGCGCTCGCTCGTTCAGAAAAAGGGGCCGGCTATTTAAATTGAGCTCTCGCTCTTTGCGGTCTGTTGACGCCTCTATGTCTGAGCGAGCGAACGAAACATGCGCTCGCTATTTTGTAAAGACGCCCCCTGGCCGCTCGCATCCTACATCATCTCCGCTATTTATTAGATTAATCGAGTACATCGAAAGGCGTCTGAACTGCTCGCAGTGCTTGTGGTTGGATTTTCCTACCGCAATCATGCGAACAGTTCAGGCTAAGAAACAACCAAGTGACGTGGTCGATGACGCTGCTTTGTTAATTATGCACACCCTTAAAATGCCCGTTTTGACCATTTGGCACGCCTGCGTTCGGATCTCCACTGCCTGTGTTCAAGCACCTTCCCCTGTTACCACCCACAAATGCCTCATCCTGTCACTCAAATTAGCAGGCACTCGCTATTTTGCGAACACACGATTTTCGACCGCACTGACTGGTTGGCGCATGCGCATTACGAACCATACGCATGCACAGATGTGCGAACATCGCTCGGAGCGAACGAGCGGCCGCTTACGAGCAGCTCTGAATCAGGCCCAGAGTTCTACTCCATGAAGACCTGATTCAAGATACAGTCAGGTCCATAAATATTGGGACACTGACAGAATTTTCATATTTTGTCCTCTATTCACCTCCACAATGGCTTTGAAATGAAACAAACAAGATGTGATTTAACTGCAGACTTTCAGATTTAATTTGAGGGTAATTACATCCAAATCAGGTGAATGGTGTAGGAATTACAACGGTTTCTATATGTGCCTCCCACTTTTTAAGGGGCCAAAAGTAATGGGACAAACTAAACAATCCTAAATCTAACGCATAGACATCACCAGACGCTGGGTTTCATCCCTGGTGATGCTCTGCCAGGCCTCTACTGCAAATGTCTTCAGTTCCTGCTTGTTCTTGGGGCATTTTCCCTTCAGTTTTGTCTTCATCAAGTGAAATGCATGCTCAATCGGATTCAGGTCAGGGGATTGACTTGGCCATTGCATAACATTCCACTTTTTAGCCTTAAAAAACTCTTTGGTTGCTTTTGCAGTATGCTTCGGGTCATTGTCCATCTGCACTGTGAAGCGCTGTCCAATGAGTTCTGAAGCATTTGACTGAATATGAGCACATAATATTGCCTGAAACACTTCAGAATTCATTCTGCTGCTTTTGTCAGCAGTCACATCATCAATAAATACAAGGGAACCAGTTCCATTGGCAGCCATACATGCCCACGCCATGACACTACCACCACCATGCTTCACTGATGAGGTGGTATGTTTTATCATGAGCAGTTCCTTTCCTTCTCTTCTCTTCCCATCACTCTGGTACAAGTTGATCTTTGTCTCATCTGTCAATAGGATGTTGTTACAGAACTGTAATGGCTTTTTTAGATGTTGTTTGGCAAACTCTAATCTGGTCTTCCTGTTTTTGTGGCTCACCAATGGTTTGCATCTTGTGGTGAACCCTCTATATTCACTCTTGTGAAGTCTTCTCTTGATTGTTGACTTTGACACATATACATCTACCTCCTGGAGAGTGTTCTTGATTTGGCCAACTGTTGTAAAAGGGTTTTTCTTCACCAGGGAAATAATTCTTTTATCCACCACAGTTGTTTTCCGTGGTCTTCCGGGTCTTTTGGTGTTGCTGAGCTCTCCGGTGCGTTCTTTCTTTCTAAGAATGTTCCAAACAGTTGATTTGGCCACACCTAATGTTTTTGCTATCTCTCTGATGGGTTTGTTTTGATTTTTCAGCCTAATGATGGCTTGCTTCACTGATAGTGACAGCTCTTTGGATCTCATATTGAGAGTTGACAGCAACTGATTCCAAATGCAAATGTCACACCTAGAATCAACTCCAGACCTTTTACCTGCTTAATTGATAATGAAATAATGAGGGAATAGCCCACACCTGTCCATGAAATAGCTTTTGAGTTGATAGTCCCATTACTTTTGGCCCCTTAAAAAGTGGGAGGCACATATTGAAACTGTTGTAATTCCTACACCGTTCACCCGATTTGGATGTAATTACCCTCAAATTAAATCTGAAAGTCTGCATTTAAAGCACATCTTGTTTGTTTAATTTCAAAACCATTGTGGTGGTGAATAGAGGCCAAAATATGAAAATTCTGTCAATGTCCCAATATTTATGGACCTGACTGTATGTATGCTAATGTAACTCACAGCTGCAATCCTCTACGCAGCCACTGTGCGAAAATATGCTAATGCTTTAGCCTCCTGGAAATGTATCAAGATGTCCACCGGCGGCTTCACAGATCCAAGCAAGTGCGTACAAACAAGCAGCGGTGGTCGCAGATCCTTCGATAATAGACCATCAGAGTAACTCTATGGTTGCGCAGAATAGCTGCGGGAACTGAGACACTGGCGCCAACTTTCTACGTACGAGATGGCAGTAGGATTCTGAGACACACCCAAAAACGGCATCGGCACGCCTACGTTTTTGCCGCCACTCCCATAATCGTCCCCTGAATGTCATTCACTTTGCAAAAAAATCCTCACTGCGAGCAGCATCGCTAAGATATCTTGGCGCGTGTGCTGTGCAATCGCAACGCATGTGCAGTTGACGGACAGTCGCTCAGCTGCGTAAATATCGCCATTGCGTCCACACCTAATCAGGCCCTTAGTTCCATCAGGATTACCCCTGTATGCAAATCAGAGACAGCGCTTTTACACCTATTTTAAATTATAGTGTCAGATTTCAGCCGGGGATCGGCCGTCCCTTACTGTCCCGCCGGCTTCCTCTGACTTCCCGGGCAGTCGGGCGGCTGGTGCGGCGATGTGGGATGTACTGAGCATTCTCCCTGATGCTGGTGTCTCGGGCGGCCTGGTGCGCGGGGATCGGGGTTCCTGTCATGGGCGCCGCCATGACACTTCCTTCTCTGACTATCCTTCCTTCCCTGACAGTCCGGCCGGTCAGCTGACGCTGTGGACCAATCAGTGGGCTTCCAGGGGTATATATCCGGCTCCTGTGTATCAGGTAGTTGCCTGAACAACCATTGTCGCTGCTAGTGTTACTAGTGGTCTCTCGTTCCAGGTTCCCTTGCTTCCAGTGATCTATTCCTGTGTGCAGCTATATCATCCATCTCACGTACTTTACCATCTCAGCCTGTGTGCAACTATATCATTCATCTCATCAGTGCTTTACCATCTCAGCCTGTGTGCAGCTATATCATTCATCTCATCAGTGCTTTACCATCTCAGCCTGTGTGCAGCTATATCATTCATCTCATCAGTGCTTTACCATCTCAGCCTGTGTGCAGCTATATCATTCATCTCATCAGTGCTTTACCATCTCAGCCTGTGTGCAGCTATATCATTCATCTCATCAGTGCTTTACCATCTCAGCCTGTGTGCAGCTATATCATTCATCTCATCAGTGCTTTACCATGTCAGCCTGTGATCAGCTATATCATTCATCTCATCAGTGCTTTACCATCTCAGCCTGTGTGCAGCTATATCATTCATCTCATCAGTGCTTTACCATGTCAGCCTGTGAGCAGCTATATCATTCATCTCATCAGTGCTTTACCATCTCAGCCTGTGTGCAGCTATATCATTCATCTCATCAGTGCTTTACCATCTCAGCCTGTGTGCAGCTATATCATTCATCTCATCAGTGCTTACCATCTCAGCCTGTGTACAGCTATATCATTCATCTCACCAGTGCTTTACCACCTCAGCCTGTGTGCAGCTATATCATTCATCTCATCAGTGCGTTACCACCTCGCCTGTGTGCAGTATACCTCCATTCCATCAGTGCGTTACCACCGCCACCTGTGTGCAGTATACTATCCATTTCACCAGTGCTTTACCATCACAGCCTGAGTGTAGTTATACGTACCCACCTCTCCAGCGTCATAATCTCTGGCTGGCTCCAGTACCACTACCCACCTCGTTACTGGACTCTGTGGTCCTGTGTTACAGTATTGCACCGTGGTGCACTCTTTCTAACCGGCAACCCGGTAGAGTGTGTCCGCAGTGCACACTTCCTTGTACCTCAAGTACAGTGTCCCTACGTGCCCCTTACTGGCAAAGACCCTTTGGGCCATGAGTGTTCGTCTCTCCTTTTTCCCACAGGCTTTGGTCACCTAGTCAAAGGACTGCGACCTGCTTACGAGGTGCAGCTCAAGCCCATATCCCGATTGGTGGGGTCACTGGCGAACACCATCTCGTGGGTTAGATTCCGCACCTTTGACTAGGTCTCGCCAACGACCAAGACCCGTGGATGCGGAGGTCGTACATTCAGGCCCCTCGCCTCCGTTTCCTCCCGCAGACTCAGGCCTCAGCTTCCAGAAAACCGCCTCCCAGCGTGACAGTTTGTTCAGGCCAAATGGTAGCTACAGGCTCCCCAGGTACTGGGAATCTCCAGGAGCTAACGGCTCGCATGGATAACCAAGAGGCGGCGCAGCAGCATGTGGCCCAGTACCTACAGGAATTATCTGGTCAGCTCCTGTCTATTCAGAACACTCTGGCAGCTATGTCTCATGCTCCACCTTCTGTCGCTCCTACGGTTTCTCCTGTATTACCTTCGGGGGTCGTTCCTCAAAAATCCCGTTTGCACTTGGCTACTCCCGAGAGGTTCGATGGTACTCCTCAAAGATGTCGTGGTTTCATAAACCAGTGTGAGATCCAGTTCGAATGCCTACCCCAGAATTTCCCTACCTCCCGGTCTAAGGTGGCCTATGTAATTTCATTACTAACCGGGGCAGCTCTGGATTGGGTCTCCCCCTTGTGGGAACAAGCAGATCCGCTCGTATCTAGATATGAAGAGTTTGTGGCAGCTTTCAAAAGGATCTTCGATGAACCCGGGAGATCTGTCTCTGCTTCTTCAGATTTGCTTTGTGTCCGTCAGGGTACCCGGTCCATCGGGCAATTTGTAGTACAATTTCAAACCCTGGCGTCCGAACTAAAATGGAACGAGGAAGCACTTAAGGCAGCCTTCCTACATGGCTTATCTGAGAGGATGAAGGATGAATTGGCATCTAGGGATTTACCTCCCACCTTCTCGTATGTTATATCTCTCTGTATAAAAATTGACCTTCGCCATAGAGAGCGGTGGGGAAATAGGGGGCGTGGAGATCGTCCTCGGGATCGCCCATCCTTGGGAGGTCATTCCTCTCCTTCCTTCTCTAGCAGTGAGGAGCCGATGCAAATTAACAGATCCCGGTTAAGTACCGCCGAACGGAACCAGCGTTTTCAAAATAAATTGTGCTTGTATTGTGCTGCTCCGGAGCACACATTAAGGAATTGTCCTGTATTGACGGGAAACGCGAAACCCTAATTGATGTTGGGAGCATGCAATTGGGGGTTATTTCTGACTCCTCCCAAATAAATGACAGTTTATTGCCTGTGTCGCTCTCCTACCAGTCCAGGACAAGGATGGTTAAAGCCCTTGTGGATTCTGGGGCTGCCGGCAGTTTTATTTCTAAGTCACTGGTTCAGACCCTAGGCATTCCGGTGGTTCCATTGCTAGTGTTACTAGTGGTCTCTCGTTCCAGGTTCCCTTGCTTCCAGTGATCTATTCCTGTGTGCAGCTATATCATCCATCTCATCAGTGCTTTACCATCTCAACCTGTGTACAGCTATACCATTCATCTCATCGGTGCTTTACCATCTCAGCCTGTGTACAGCTATATCATTCATCTCACCAGTGCTTTACCATCTCAGCCTGTGAGCAGCTATATCATTCATCTCATCAGTGCTTTACCATCTCAGCCTGTGTGCAGCTATACCATTCATCTCATCAGTGCTTTACCATCTCAACCTGTGTACAGCTATACCATTCATCTCATCAGTGCTTTACCATCTCAGCCTGTGTACAGCTATATCATTCATCTCACCAGTGCTTTACCATCTCAGCCTGTGAGCAGCTATATCATTCATCTCATCAGTGCTTTACCATCTCAGCCTGTGTGCAGCTATATCATTCATCTCATCAGTGCTTTACCATCTCAGCCTGTGTGCAGCTATATCATTCATCTCATCAGTGCTTTACCATGTCAGCCTGTGAGCAGCTATATCATTCATCTCATCAGTGCTTTACCACCTCAGCCTGTGAGCAGCTATATCATTCATCTCATCAGTGCTTTACCACCTCAGCCTGTGTACAGCTATATCATTCATCTCACCAGTGCTTTACCACCTCAGCCTGTGCGCAGCTATATCATTCATCTCATCAGTGCGTTACCACCTCGCCTGTGTGCAGTATACCTCCATTCCACCAGTGCGTTACCACCGCTGCTTGTGTGCAGTATACTATCCATTTCACCAGAGCTTTACCATCACAGCCTGAGTGTAGTTATACGTACCCACCTCTCCAGCGTCATAATCTCTGGCTGGCTCCAGTACCACTACCCACCTCGTTACTGGACTCTGTGGTCCCTACCTACGTGTTACAGTATTGCACCGTGGTGCACTCTTTCTAACCGGCAACCCGGTAGAGTGTGTCCGCAGTGCACACTTCCTTGTACCTCAAGTACAGTGTCCCTACGTGCCCCTTACTGGCACAGACCCTGTGGGCCACGAGTGTTCATCTCTCCTTTTTCCCGCAGGCTTTGGTCACCTAGTCAAAGGACCGCGACCTGCTTACGAGGTGCAGCTCAAGCCCATATCCCGATTGGTGGGGTCACTGGCGAACACCATCTCGTGGGTTAGATTCTGCACCTTTGACTAGGTCTCGCCAACGACCAAGACCCGTGGATGCGGAGGTCGTACATTCAGGCCCCTCGCCTCCGTTTCCTCCCGCAGCCTCAGGCCTCAGCTTCCAGAAAACCGCCTCCCAGCGTGACATATAGCTACTTGGATACAAATTAGAGTTATATATATGTTCTCAAAATAATAATTTCTTACATGGAATTTGAGTTTTTATTTAAATTAGTGAGGCTGAATTATTAGAACATGTTGAGTCTTTAGTAATATTTTTGCATTTATTTTGTAAATGGTTTTCACCCTCCATATCATTATCTAATACACTGTTCACATACAGTATTTCCTGCCCGCAGTTAATTTAGGTGGTTAGGCATAGTAACTTACCCGCGAGCAGCCGCCAGACTCTACACCAGTCTGCCCCGCCTGCACACGCGGCACATGGTCCGGCCGGCAGCGCACCTCCCGCACCTCGGAGCCGCTACCCCGCCCCGCTACCCGCCCTCCACCCGGGCACAGGCACACCCGGCTTCCAGCAGCACGCATACAAAGCTCCCACATTTGGTCGTCCCGCCAGCACACGCGGAACCTTCACTTCGGCACAAGCGTGTATACCGATCCCAGGTGCCGCCAGCCCGTCAAAGTCCGCCCACCCTACCTGGTACAGACACCGAGCTGACGCAGACATCTCCAGTCTGCCATCAAGAACGCCACCACCATCACCATCAGCACGTGGCATAACCGCTCCAAGAGACACAGGACAGAAACAACAGTCTACAGCCACAACGCTGCACAACAACCAGAGACTGCCGATCATCATCCCCATATCGCAACGCCATCCAAGGCACCTACCGGTAGGTAAGTTGCACATTGTGCGGGACGCCGCCACCACACCCTCCACTACCACATTGCCGGGCGTTAAGACTGTTGACCAAAGGTCCAGCAGGGATTCCGTGCTGGTCAAGAACTGCACGGCAAGGAGCCCCCTAAAAGGGTCCACCCACCTTCCCCCCCGTGCACGCTTCTATCCACACCCCCTTACACCCCAGGGTCAATTGTTTCTCAAGCAGCACTGTGCCTACCCAAATAAAGCTTTTGACCCAACATTACCGACTCAGTCTCTCTTTAGACATCCCGTACACACCCACACGCAGCACACACTCCTACTTCCCACAGAAGAGCGCGCCTCACCCCCCTATTACTTGTCCGCTATCCAGGTAGGATCAGGTACTCCTACCACAGGCGCAGCACTTACCCTCCCCCAACCCCCCCTCCCCCCCCAGCTAGACACACGCACATCCCCTTCCCCATCCCTCCCCACACCCCCCCTTTCCCCCACCCTCACCCCTCTCTCCCCGTACCCTATAACCGTACCAGTGAGCGCGGTTCACCTCCTTCATCCACTATAGTAACTTACCCCTCTGACATCTTAGGTCTCTAAGAAACCATTATATTGAATTCAGAGAGCTATACGTACAATCTCTTGTGATAGAAAGTTGAGAACTCCACCCTTCTCATAATGCCAACTTTTCTCAAGACATATAGGTGGGGGCATTGATGTAAACTGCATAATAAAAAGTGGTTTTACCTGTAGAAACCAATTAGAAGATTGCTTGTAATGGGATTTAAATACCGGCAGCTCAACAGCCACCGGTTCAAATCCCGACAGTGAGAGTTGACAGATTGAGATGCCGACGGGCGTTGGTAAGTACCCTAACCCTCCCCTCTCCCCCCCTAACCCTCCTTTAGGGGTGCCTAACCCTAACCTCCCCGCAGGGGTGCCTAAACCTAACCCCCCCTCCCCGTATTGTAAACCTAACCCTCCCCCTAGTGCCTAACCCTCCTACTTCCCCTACCCTAACCCTAACCTTCCCCTAGGGGTGTCCAGTGGCGTAACTAGGACAGGGTGAGCGGGGTGCGTGCCCTGGGCGCCGTTGGACCGGTGGCGCGGGGGGGCGCCGCCGGCCACGGTACCGGCCCGCCTGCCCTAGTTAGCTAGTGTAGCGCCGACTGCAATGAGTGCTGACGTCTGTCCCATAATGCTGAGCGCGCTAGCCCGGGAGGACTGGCAGGCGGCGGTGGCTGGAGCGGCGTCGCGGACCGGAGCAGCAGCAGCGTGGATTCAGGTAAGTATATTTTTATATATATATTTTTTTAACCTATCTGCCCTACTGGGGGCACAACGGGGGAGGGGGGTGGCTACTACTGGGGGGACCTCTACTGGGGGTGGGGGCACAACGGGGGAGGGGTGGCTACTACTGGGGGCACCATTATTGGGAGGACCTCTACTGGGGGGGCTACTACTGGGGGCACTTAATCGGGAGGGGAAACCTCTACTGGGGACTACTACTTGGGGGGGAACTACCACTGGGGGCATTATAAAAGGGGCCTACTACTAGAGGTACTGCACTCGGGGGACCACTACTGGGGGAAATATTAGGAAGGGCCACTATAGAGGGCACTGGATAGGGGGGATCACTACTGGGTGCCTGCATAAGGGGACCACTACTGGGAAAACTTCATGGGGGGACTACTGCTGGGGGCACTATATAAAGGGCACTGCATAGGGGGGGGACTACTACTGGGGGCACCATATAAAGGGCACTGCATAAGGGCGCACCGCTACTGGGCGCACTGCATTGTGGGGACTGCTACTGGGGGCACTGCATAAGGGGGAACACTACATGGGGCACTGCATTTTGGGGGGCCACTACTGGGGGTACTGAGTAAGGGGAACTAATTGGGGGCTGTATAAGGGGGACCACTACTGGGGATACTGTATAAGGGGCACTACTATGGGCCTGCATAAGAGGGACCACAACTGCATACTGGGGGTACTGTATAAGGGGTACTACTGGGGTTAAGGTGCATATGGATAGGAATGCTCAGTGTGAAAATAAAGGGGTGTGTCATGTTGACACGCCCCATTTTTAAGTGACCACGCCCATTTTTTTTGCTGCGCGCGCATTCGGCGCGCGCACATCAGGGGGAGGGGGGGCTCCCTTTTCAAATTTGCCTTGGGCTCCAAATACCCTAGTTACGCCACTGGGGGTGTCTAACCCCAAGTCCCCCCGGGGGTCCCTAAACCTAGCCCCACCATCCCCGGGCTAAGTGTTATACTTACCCGTCAGCGGACGATCGGGATGGCGGGGTTCGGTCTTCCGGCGTCGGCATTAAGATAGATGTTGGCATTTCGACGCCTATCTTAAGTCCCTTTTCAGGCAGGTCCAGTCTGGATTTAGTTCAGCGGCATTACATTCGCCGGTCTATTAACTACATCCCGATTGCTTTCATTTTCTAAACTACACTACAAAAGTGGCAGAATTATTTCTGACCCACTGCTATGAGAACAATGGGCCTAATTCAGAGCCGGACGCTATTTGCGCTAGCTCGTTCAGAAAAAGGGATCGGCTATTTAAATTGAGCGCTCGCCCTTTGCGGTCTGTTGACGCCTCTATGTCTGAACGAGCGAACAAAATATGCGCTCGCTATTTTTTAAAAAACGCCCCCTTGGCCGCTCGCATCCTACGTCATCTCCGCTATTTATTAGATTAATCGAGTACATCGAAAGGCGTCTGAACTGCTCGCAGTGCTTGTGGTAGCATTTTCCTACCGCAATCATGCGAGCAGTTCAGGCTAAAAGACAACCAAGTGACGTGGTCGATGACACTGCTTTGTTAATTATGCACACCCTTAAAACGCCCGTTTTGACCGTTTGGCATGCCTGCGTTCGGATCTCCACTCCCCGTTTTCAAGCACCTTCCCCTGTTACCACCCACAAACGCCTCATCCTGTCACTCAAATTAGCAGGCATTCGCTATTTTGCGAGCACACAATTTCCGACCGCAATGACTGGTTCGCGCATGCGTATTACAACCCATACACATGCGCAGTTGTGCGAACATCGCTCGGAGCGAACGAGCGGCCGCTTACGAGCGGCTCTGAATCAGGCCCAATATCTTTTGCATTCGTTGTCATAAATGTAAGGAAACCTGCACTAGGCTGTTCCTTCAGTGGCAGGATCATCAATATGTGGAAACAGCTGCTTGAGTGATAATGGCATAGCAGAAACAGACCTGAGGGGGAGAGCCCTATGTATGTTGAATAATTGGAGTTATAAAGGTAAATGTAATACGGTTCAAGTTTCTAAAAAATTAGCTGTTTGTAGCGAGAAATGTGCGAGTTTGTATATGACCAATGTAATAGACTATGAGTAGGTGCAAGCTCGCACTAAACTCGCGTCAACCATTCTTGCAATGGACAAACACGCCGTCCAGATGTTTTACATGTTAAGCATGCAACTCTCCGGATGTAGGGTGAAGTAGGTATTAACGCTGGCCGCATGGCCGGCGGTACAAATCCAGACAGCGGCAGCCCGGCAAGGATGAAGATCCCGATCGTGCCTAAGGTGAGTATCGCTAACCTAATTCTTATGAGCAGGTGCAAGATGATTTAGAACCTCTGTCTGGCAGTAACTATGCAGTGTCTGGTTTGCATAAATTATGTGTGTCCTGCACTTTTTTGCAACAGACTTGTTTCAGTCTGTGAGCTCTAGAGTGTTGGGGGTTACTTAGACTACTTTTTCCAGGCATTTATTTTGAGTGCTCTGTGCTTTGAAGAAGATATGGTGTACATATATATCATTACCCAGTTGTGAATCATAGTGGCAGGACCTCAAGATAGCCTTCTATAGGCTCTCTGGATTCCCTAATGTACTTGGAGCTATAGATTGTACCCACATTGGGATCAGAGCACAACACTTGAGGGGGGAAGTGTATGTCATTCGGCATCACTACCACTCTCTTAATCAGGGGAGCCTAGAGGGGTGGAGCGGGTACTGATTACCAGGGCCTAGCCATGCCAGGGAGCCAAGAGCCACAGCACACCAGTAGCCGTTTGCTTTTTAAAAAAACTTTTTCTGAAAAAAATTACATTAATTAGACTTCCGTGGGCGGCAGACTACTGTTAGGGTGGGAGTGTGGTTGGGGATGTCTTGGTCACCAGACTGTGTTTCACTTACTCGCAGCCACTGCAGAACTATTGGTCTAGTGAGATGATGATGACATCATCATCTCGCAAGGCTCTCACTCTTCACCAGGCTCCGGGAAGTGGACAGGGAATGGTAGGTACAACAGAAAGGACGGCTGGGTGACCCTGGGCTCGGTGTGGTGTTTAATCCTGCGATTGCCCTGATTTATTTACCAGGACCACAATATCTCCAAATGTAAACAGGGCACACTTATTGTACTGCATAATATTTTTTTCTTATTCAAACCACCTCCAATTGCAACTTATCCGGCCTGATTCAGAGCCGGTCGCTATTTGCGCTCGCTCGTCCAGAAAATAGGGGTGGCTATTCAAATGAACCGTTCGCTGTTTGCGGTCTTTTCACGCCTCTAGGTCTGAACGAGCGAACAAAACTTGCGGTCGTTTTTTGGGAAACTACGCCCCTGGCCGCTCGCATCCTACGTCATGTCCGCTATTTATTAGATTAATCGAGTACATCGAACAGGGTATGAGCTGCTCGCTATTCTTGTGGTTGGTTTTTGTTACCACAATTTTGCGAGCAGTTCTGGCTATAAAATAACCCAGTGACGTGGTCAATGACGCTGTTTTAAATATGCACACCCATAAAACGCCCGTTTTGACCTTTAAGCACGCCTGCGATCGGCTCTCCACTCCCCGTTTTCAAGCACCTTCCCCTGTTACCACCCACATACGCCTCATCCTGTCACTCAAATTAGCAGGCATTCGCTATTTTGCGAGCACATGAATTTCGGCCGCACTGACTGGTTCGCGCATGCGTATGACGATCCGTACGCGTGCGCAGTTGGGCAAACATCGCTCGGAGCGAACGAGCTGCCACTTACGAGTGGCTCTGAATCAGGCCCCAGGGCCGGCCTTCTTGTTTTTCAGAGCAGCCTCAAGATCATCGCGACCATCGGGCTTGCAACGAGACCCTTGTGGTAGGGTCTTGTTGCCGCAAGCCCCAGAGAGATTTCGGCTCTCACAGAGTTCCATCATAATGTCCAATGTCATGTCAACGTTTTTGGGCCTATTCAAAGCCCTTTTTCAAGACCACCATCATAATCCAACACTGTTGTCACTGTGGAAATGTGTATAACAATAAAATCAACGTACCAGTGCCTTTATTCCCTTCATCTCCTTCTCATTACTCCCACCTGTGTGGTTGGATAGCGTACGTTCCAGCTAACTGCGCATGTGTGGAATTCACGTAATCCAAAGCCTCAGGCTTCTCCCCTTCACCTTCTCTAAGTCGCATTAGCATATGTTCCAGCGCATCGCACTTGCGCAACCTCTTCCAATGTACTGTTACTCTGAACGGGCTGTCTCTGATACACTGGCTAGGTAACAGTCTCACTACTAATGAAGCCCTTTTGATCTACAATGTAATTACATATCATCCAACTACTGAGACACTGTTTCCAATAAACCAACCGTTAATACTGCAAATCCACTACGTTAACCACAAACTGTATCCATTCCCATTGTATTCAGAATGCTAAATATAAATTAGGTAATATTAAGGCAAGGGTAAGTTGTCAACCATCTTAACCACAATTTTATCCAATCACCTGACATTAAACAAGAAATCACAAAAAAAACATTTAAAATTATTACTCTAGTTCCGATCCTTATGCTGGGTACACAAGGAACGATCTGTACCACCAACGACTTGAAAGATAACTTTCAGTGAAATCATCCTGCCACATCTCTGAACAGGCAAAGTTGACGATATCGTCCAGATTGGCCTGCATGTACGAACGATCATAGATATCATTATCATTCATACAGGAACGCACATCGTTGGTCATTCACTGCATAAAAATGAATGATATATCATTGAACGATATGTGTAGGCACCTTGAGGCGAGATGATATTTAACCTAACGATCCATCTCGACTCCTTCTGTAGCAGTTTTCTCTCTCTGTCACCACCCCTTTCTGGTGCCTCTACCTGGTCAATTAACATGCACTTTAACGTTGAGACTTGATGTCCTTTTTCCAAAAAATGGCGCCACAGGCTTATCCGAATATCCCTGTTTAATCGCCTGTCTTATTGAAGAACAGTGATTCGCCAACCTTTCTCGAAATGGTCTTGATGTTTTGCCAACATAATACATGCCACAGAGGCATGTCAAGAAATAGATGACAAAACATGACATGCATGTTAACCAATGTTTATAAAAAAAATTTTCCCTGTGTGTGGATGGGCAAACTCACTGCCTGTTAGCAGATCTAGTTGCCTCTAAAATGAATAAATTTGAGGTAGTACAACAGGATTACAAACACCATTTAGTGTATAAATGGTTGACAGGTGATAGGCCGCAACAGTTTAGATACCCTCAGAGGTATAACATACGCAGAAACCCTTTTATAATTGATTCTTCATATTTATCTTCGGAAGTTGAGTCATCTGACCAGTTACCTCTTAGTGGAAACTCTGCTCCTTTTTTAGGCATTGCACAATCGTCCATGGGCAGAGGAGAGAGCAGGGACCGAAAAGAGGATACACGTGGAGGGGGAAATGTAAGAAGGGGGCAAAAATGACAGGACTTTGCTCTATTTACCTTTTCGCCGGGTCCCGTTTTTGCCTATTTGAAACTGAATATGGGGATACGCGGGCACGCGCCCGATACTTTTTCACCCAGAAAAGCTCAGATGACTTTTCGCCTCAAATTGAATATGGCCCTAGATGTTAAACAAGGACAAAAAAGTTTTGCAAAATAAGTATAAGAACCAAGACAAACAAGGGCATAATGACAGCACCCCCAGAAATCAATATCAGAAGAACTCACACTCCAAACCCTAATCTGCTTCTTTACTATACTCTCCTACACCTGTCTCCTTCCCAAAATCTATCGGAAAAAAAATGCAGATTTGATACTTCTATAGAGTCAACGATTTCAAATTGGGGCAACTTTTCCAGACCAATTCCTACATATAAGACACATGCCACTTTATTTTATACTAAGTAGTTTTTATACCAGTCTTCTCCTGCACCAGTGAAACTAGTACCAGTGCATCTTAGTTCTGCCAGGCAAGTAGGTAGAAATGAGTCTACCTATTAATAATGGATGTCCCTGAACGTAATGTGATCATGGAAGAAAAGACAGTCTCATGGTTAATTATCAGCATGCATTAAACTTAGAAAGCAACTGTACTGGGAACCGTACAGTTGAAGATACTTATTTTTCTGACACATAGCTGAGCGAAAGGACCAGTAAAATACAAGTTGAACCAATGTGAAAAGTTTTGTGATAACCTTATTAGTACAATATATATATTATATATATATATATATATTTATTTATTTTTTAATTCCTTATTTAAAGCACTCATAAAAAATAAACAGACTGAGCATATAAACAGGTATGAGTGCAATTAGCCTCATCAATGAGGCACATTTTCAAATATATAAAAAAAATACAATATAGATCTATATGTGTAAACAAAATTAATAGATAATAGGGTATGGGGGGGAGAAGGGGGTGGAAATGTAAGGGAGGGAAACAGGACTATTATAGACATTAAAACATCTGAAAGATATTTAAAGAATATTGAAACAAAAACAAGGAGGAGTACCTATCAAAGGTGATAAGGCAAATAAACAAACACGAAAGGGTGGGGTGGAGAGTAAGGCCCTCCCGCCACACATGGGTTCAGTGGAGGAAATACAAGGATCAAGAGTGGTGGGTGCCCTCACAGGAGAGCCAAGGAGCCCACACTTGGGCAAATAGATGGCCCCTATCATGGAGATAGTAAGTAATATTCTCCATTGCCGCAATATGCCAAATTTGTGATTTCAAGGCAGAAAGGGATGGCGGGAGAGGGTTTTCCCATTGGCGGGCTATTAGTTGTTTGGCAGCTACTAGAATATGAGACAACAGTTTCTGGGAGCGCTTGGAAAGGTCGGGAAGAGGATAGCATAGTAGAAAAATCCATGGGTCCCATGGAATCGGAGTTTCAAAGAGCTGATTTATAAGGGTATGGACCGAGGTTCAGAAACTATTGAGGACCGGGCAAGTCCACCAGATATGGGTAAGAGTACCCTGGAGGCCACAATTTCTCCAGCAGAGGGGTGAGGTAGAAGGAAACATTTGTGAGAGTCGCACTGGGGTATAGTACCAGCGGTAGTATAATCTATATGATGTTTCCTTAAACTGTGTAGAAATCTAGGATCTGGCAATAGCCTGTCTCATGTCGTCCCAAGCTTCCCCTTCCGGTGGCGGGCCAAGGTCCGTCTCCCAAGAGGATTCGTGTGGGTTACGAGTTGAAAAAACAACATCAATAAGGATACTATAAATTTGGGAAATCATTCCTTTGGACATGGGGTGGAAACTACAGAGGCGTTCAAAGGGGGTGAGAGTGCGTAGGAGTGAATCTTGTGGCATAGATTGTAGAAAGTGCCGTATTTGACAATATTCAAAGGGGCGGAGGGGTTGGGTAGGAGCTTTCAACTGCAGTTCTGAGAGGGAAAGCCAATGCCCATCTGTGCTAAAATCCACAGGAAATTTGAGGGACAGATGTGTCCACCATGTCATGCGGGTCGTTTGTAGGCCTGGTGGAAAACAGGCATTGTTCCAAATGGGTGTGAGGGGAGACATAGGAGAAGTGATTGAGAATTTAACGGAGTATAGATTCCACAGATGTAGTAGGAATTGAAGAGTAGGTGGGAGACTGGAGGAGGAGGGGCGATCTGGGAAATTAATAAGATTGGCTTCAATGTCAAGCCAGGATGTTATTCCAGGGGAGAATAGGAGGAAGCAATTTGAGACAAGTGGGTAGCCAAGTATTATAGTTTAAAATCTGGAAGACCCCTACCACCTTTGGATATAGGCTTTTTAAGAATAGCAGAAGATAACCTGGGGGTTTTACCATTCCAGATAAAGCGGGTAATGCTCTTCTGGATTTTATGGAGGAGAGAGTAGGGAACAGCTATAGGGAGTGTTTGGAATAGATAGAGCCATTTAGGAAGTATATTCACTTGAACAGAGATTATTCTGCCCAGCCACGAAATGATAAGTTTCTTCCAAGAGGTCAGGTCTGCGTGTAGTTTAGCGAAAAGTTGTGGGAGGTTTTCCTGATACAGCAGGTTATAATGGGAAGTCAGGAAGATCCCAAGGTATTTAAGTTTTTTATGTTGCCATTTAAAATGATAGAAGGGCTTAAGGGATTCAGCGTCCCGATGGGGAAAGTACAATATATTTTTAAAGGATCCCTGTGTTAGTTGGTATTTGTATGTTACATCCCATGAATTATTAAAGTAAATAGTTATATTTAATACCTCTCTACTAAATCCCCTTCCCAATAGATAGTCTTTTGGGATTACTGCTCTTTAGGAACAACCAATCAGGAATTAACTTTGATCAGTCTAGTAAACAGGTTCTCAAACTCGGTCCTCAGGCATGTTTCCAGGTCTCCTCATAGAATCAATAGTGATATAGTTATCTCCACCTGTAGATCTTTTAATACATGTCAGTGAGTAATGATTCTGTCATGTAACTGCTACGTGTTACTGTTGTTAGTGTTTGTGAATAAAGATTGAATATTGAGTAAGTTGTTATTACATGAGATGTCTTGTTATATCACTTACAGGGAACTTGAAGAAGATGTGCCTTGTTTGGTGAAGAAGAACCAACACATTTAAAGATGAGTTCTTGCAATGTTATTATGCTTTGCACACTCACATTCACAGTCTCTGACCTCACTATATCCACACTATTGTACATCTACAGCTGTAAAAAAGCAAGTATCATTCAAGACATGGTGCAGTTTAGTATGTTTCACTCTATGGTGGATGTCTGGGGCACCTCTTTGCTGAGGACCTGCATATCTGTAGGAGCTGTGATAGGTGTTGCACGAAACAGAATGAATGGTCCTCAGAGGCTGCAGGCATCCATAACTCCTATGACTTTGGTGTGCTACCTTATTGGTTCTTACGCCATGATAAAGTTGTTGCTGTATTCTGAGGTGGAGAAGCCTGTAAAAGATCCTTGGTTCTGGAGTCTTCTAGTATGGACCTGGGTGTCATCAGCTGTCACACTCTTGACATGGAGACAACTGGGAACGTTACCTCCTTGCAGGGAAGAAGCAAGGTTTTATTCTGCACTGTTTGCTAATCAGGATGTGGCACATGAGGGCAGTCAGAAACAGGATGCGGAAAGTGAGATATCTGGGGCAACTGTAGGAAGACTGCTATCTTATTCTAAGCAGGATTCTGGTTATCTGCTCATCGCTATGACCTTCCTTCTTCTGTGCACACTAGGTAAGTTATGAGTAAGTGTTGTCTTCTCTTCTCAACAGTGCTCAAAGTGGGAATTTAGAAGTGGGGGTATGGAAATTGTAATAGAATGGCTGGGGGTCAGCAGTCGCCTCAGGCTCCCAGTAGTGTTTGGGATTTTGATAATATGAGATTAATCCCTGGCAGGTACCACTCAGTCACTTAAGAGTCTTCCTTACCTATATGTGGTTTCTCTGCATCGGGGAACCTCCCTGGGCAGATGGTGACTTCAGTCGGTATTTACTATTCACGTAGGAGATCACATGGTCCGGAAGGTTCTTATTTGCATAGAATACAACCATTGTCATCATCATATAGTAAAGGTTCAACTATATAATACATACAGTAGTTTTGGTGCTGGGCAAAATGTGAACTTCTGTGAATAAACAATTTAATATTATTAAACTGTATTTGCTAATGTGGTACAATTTGTATCAGTAATATTTCTTTAGAATTGGTGCCATAATGAAGATTACTGGCACAGAGCCTTTTCCTTGTAATCCTGCTAGTTGTACTTTAATCTCAAGCAACGTTCACCCAGTTCTCTTCAACCTCATCCACCATTGTGTCTCTCCAGCACCAACCCCCTTCTGTCTCTCCAATCCCCCCAGTGTAGCTCCAGCCATCCACCATCTCTTTCCAGCCCCCTTCTGTCTATCCAGTTGCAGCCCCACAGTATCTCTATAGCCCCAGTGTCTCTCCCGCTCCAGCCTCCTTCTGTCTCTCTAATCCCCCCAGTGTCTCTTCAGCTGCAGCACCCCAGTGTCTCCAGCTCCAGCATCTCTCCATCTGCAGATCCCCTAGGGTTCCTCCAGCTCCAGCCCCCTTCTCGCTTTCCAACAAAGCCCCCCAGTGTCACCTCAACTCCCTAGTGTCTCTCTAGCTCCCTTCTGCCTCTTCAGCAAAAGCCTCCTAATGTGTCGCTCCAGCCAGCCACCAGGGTCGCGCCAGTTCCCACATTCCTCTGGCCCCAAGACTCTTACCTTCTTCTGTGTCTTCTGACTGCTCTTCGGGCCGCGGCTCCACTTGTCAGTGACATGATGTCACACATCAATAGACAAAAAATAATCATTATTTGCCAGCGGTGCAGGAAGATACAGAGGCTGCCAGCTCCCTGTATCCAGTACATGCTTGTACCCTGCTGATCACTGCAGTGGTGCCTGGAAGCGGTGGTATGTCTAACTGCGGTATACCGTTCCACTTCAAGCACTGGGTCTGCGCGGATGACTGAAAATAAATATATATATATATATATACTTACATATATAAACTAGTTCTAATGGATATACACATAAAAGTGCACATATTTCTAAGCCTAATATTGTACCAAACCGTTTATGCAGTACTTAACTAAAATATGTCTCTTTCATTTCCTTAAAATTTGACATCTCTAATACAATGCAGATGGGGTAGGTGACTTTGGATTGGAGAGCAAGATGCCACTAAAGTTTGGTTGGATCACTGGATTGTTACTGTATACTGGCAGACTCAGGACCTGGATGCAGTTGCATTCGAAAATGCGATTTAGGACGCAGCGGGCTTGCGTAAATATGCTAATGACTTAGCTGATGTCTAAGTTCTGATGTCTAAGCCCACCTCTGACGTCTCTGTCGAGTGAGATGTTGAGTGACAGCACGCCCCCTTTGGTTGGCGGACTGGGGGGGTGGCTGCCCAGACGGAGGCGTTCCCATGAGAACGCCTACCGTTTGGGGGCGGCCCCACTGACATCACAAGTGATATCAGTGGGAGAGCTTTCGGCTCTGTTTGAGCCAAAAGCTCTCTGGGGCTTGCGGCCAGGAGACCCTACCACAACGGTCTCGTCGCAAGCCCGATGGTCGCGATGGTCTTGACCATCGCGACCATCATCCTGGTGGCAACCCACAGCAATGCGAGCGGCCAGGAGGCCGCTCCATAAAAAAAAAAAAAAGACACCCTGATTCAGAGCAAGCGCTCTTTCAGAGCATCCAGCCTGAATCAGGGCCTGTGTCCGCCGTTGCTAATCCACTGTTGTGCATGCGCAGTAGCAAAAAAATGTAAACGCTCCAATGGGCCCACAGATGCAGGCTCGCTGGTGGCTATGTAACAATAGCTAGCCAAACCGTTTTGTACACATGTAAACAATTGGGAAATTGTAGCATCTTAAACCTTTAGAACTCTTTTCTGCGTATTTATAAGAATAAGAGAAAGTTCTGACCACATGTGATAACTATATAACCACTATTGACTTGATGTTGAGTAGGATGTAAGCTTTGTGTAATTTGAACCCCAAAATTTGTGACTATAAAAAATAAAGTAGTGGTTTAATGTGGGCCAATTACAATAAGGGTGTGTTCATATAAAAGCGAGCAGATGCAGACCTGCACAGAGGGGGTCATTCAGACCCGCTCGCGAGCGCAGGACGCTCGCAAGTGGGTCGATGTTACCCCAATGCGCATGCGCACGACAGAGGGAGCTCCGTCGTACGCATGCGCGAAACCCAGCTAGCGACGGGGTAGCCGTCGCTCCGGGTCTCGCACCAAAGGGGGCGTGCTGTCGATGTTGATTGACAGCACGCCCCCTTTGGTGGGCGTGGCTGCCAGACGGAGGCGTTCCCATGGGAACGCCTACCGTCTGAAGCCGGCCCCACTGACATCAGTAGTGATGTCAGTGGGAGTGATTTTGGCTCTGATAGAGCCAAAATCACTCCAGGACTTGCAGCAGCGAGACCCTACCGCAGGGTCTCCGTTGCAAGCCCGATGGTCGCGATGGTCTTGACCATCGCGACCATCATCATGGACGCTCACTATAGCTGTGGGTGGTCACCCACAGCTATGCGAGCGTCCAAGAGGTCGCTCCATTTTCATGTAGGAGGGCCCTGATTCAGAGCGAGCGCTCTGGTCAGAGCGTCCGGTTCTGAATCAGGCCCAGAGAGCATGTACACCTGTCTGTAGTAGTATCAGTTGTGGCCTGTGAGCTGGTGCAAATACACATTACTGGTGATGTGCTGACCTTTGCCAGTACTAGCTACTTTCTTCTGAATGGCTAATTATAAATTCCCCTCTGAAGCTGATAGGTGCTTTCTGCACTGGTATATGGTTTTGTGAGTGTATTTTTACCTTTTTTTTTGCAATTTCTTTCATACACGAGTAGGAAAATGTGTTATTTTGTAAATCCAGGCAAATAGCAAATGCCGTTTTCGCTATCAAGACAAATGTTAAACTTTAATTTTATACCTGTATTTTTTTTTAGAGCTCAACATAAGTCACTATGCATTTGTGTATGCGTCCATAAGCATTTAATGTGCGGTTGATATGCGCTTGATGCGTTCACAGATCTTTTTCCATTCATTTCAATAGCTGATTCAATTAATTAAGATGTCCAGCATGTGCGCTGCATGTAGAAACCCCTTTGAAATCAGTGGGAAGGTTATCTATATATAATAATGTTTTTAAGCATGTGTCTACAGCCCTGCCCCCTCCCTTCCTCCCCTTATAGCAGAAACACAGCCAATGGGTGGGGGGAGGTGTCATTCAGAGGAAACCTGTCCTCTGGTTGGCTGACACAGCTGCCACACACACTCTCTGACACATGCAACATACACAGGGAGCAGACAACAACAACCTGGTACTTACAGACATTATTAACTCGACCACCCTTGCCCATGTCTGCTCTCATGCCCCCATGTCTGCCATCATGGCCGGAAAAATTGTTTTAATGCCCAGTGGCCGGCACAGTAGGTGGAATGGGCGGACATGGGTGGGTATAATAGCATAGGGATGGACATCGATGGTTAACAATCATTGATGCGTAACCACTGATGGTCGATGGTTTTGCCAAAAATGGCGGATATCCAATGGTTCTCCATTATCAATGGCACAGAGCAACACAATGTTTTTTTTGTTTATGTGCCAGAACACAAGTGTAGCCCTCACTCCCTGATTGCCCACTGCCCAGCAAGTATTAAAGCAGGGATGACCATCGGTGGATAAAATCATTGATAGTTGCCAGCCGATGGTTTAATGCCATCGAGGTCAACCACCACTAGTACCATCGATTGTTAACCCACCGATGGCTATCCCTATAACAGCAACTATAGAAACTGGGTCTGGAGCAAGCGGCAGAGCTGGTGGGCAGGACGGCGGGTGGGCTGTCTTCTTTGCAACCATGGTATTGTAGGTGCGTGCAACATTAACATGTAATTTAGGGTGAGGAGGCCTGAGATGAGTGACAGGGAAGAGGGGTGTGAGGGGGACAGAGATAAGATACATGGAAACAGGAATGGAGTTGAGGAGGACAGAGATGAGAGCCAGGGAGATGGAGTTGTGGAGGTAGAGAGGTGGTGGAGTAGAGTTGAAATGGAGAGGGGGTCAGATAAAAGACAGAGTGAGGGTGAAGGGGACACAGATGAGAGATAGGGTAGACGGGGAAGTGGACAGAAATGAGTGATATGAAGATGTGGGAGACAGATATGAGAGACAGGAAGATGGGGGCGGGGTGAGAGGGACAGAGATGAGAAACAGTGGAAAAGAAACTACAATGCCGGGCACAACAACTAGTGACCTGGCATATGACAGGTACAAAACACTAGTGGTAATAATTAAAAAGTCAGGCAGTATGTTTACCCTAACTTCCTCAATCTGCCTTCCCACTAAAACAGGAAGACCATGATTTTGGGGCTCTGAATTAAAACTAGAATACCAAAGTACTTAAAAAAGCAATAAATAATAATTTTAAATAATGTATATACTGTATAATAAATAACAAGACACCATAGTCCATGCAGCCAGAACAAGGGCAGTGCCAACCAGCCCCACAAAAGAACAGTAAAGAAGGAAAAAAATGAAGAACAGCACCTGGAAGAATATATATTGCTATATTTATAAAAAATGTATTAAATTGCACGCAGTGGCCACTTTTTAAGGTACATCTGCACATTAATGCAAATATCTAATCAATCACTCAATCATGTGGCAGCATAAAAGTTTTCAAGAGGTTCAGCTGTTCAAAGCAAACACCGGAATGGGGAAGAAATTGACTTTGACCATGGTATGCTTGTTGGTACCAGACCAGGTTGGTTTGAGTATCTCAGAAACTGCTGTTCTCTTGGGGCTTTCACACAGGACATTCTCAAGAGTTTACAGAGAAAGGTGCGCAAAACAGAAAACATCTAGTGATCGTCGGTTAATGAGAGAATACATAGGAGCGTGACTTTACTTTAGTGGCATGCAGAAGATCAAGTCGTAACTTCAAGTAAGTGGTTTACTTCAGACAACAACAGGTTCCACTCCTGTCGGATAAGAACAGGAAACAGGCTAAAGTGGGCACAGGCTCGCCAAAACTACACAGTTGGAGATTGGAAAAATATGTTGCTTGATCTGATGAATTTCAGTTTTTGCTGCAACATGCAAATGGTAGGGTCAGAATTTGCTGTAAACAACATGGATTGATCCTGCATTGTTCCAGTGGTTGAGCTTGTGGAGGTGGTGTAATGGCTTGAGGATTATTTTCTTGGCACATATTAGCTTTCTTAAATTATTAAAATGTCACAGCATACCCAAGTATTGTTGCTGACCATGTGCATCCCTTTATGTCCACAGTCTACCCATCTTCTAATCTAATGGATACTTCCAGCAGCATTTTATGTCATAGGCTCCATTTAAGAACGAACCATAACGACTTTTGCACTCGTTTCTGATGCTAAAAGGAGTTATAGCTTCAGATCAAGATTTAGCAGACACCTGTAAGTTTAGCTTACAGCAGTTTATGAAGAGATCCTTATGCCATCTAATTTCTCCAGGTTAAAGCACTATGTGCATGCCTAAATGGCTGTCCCACATGCACATTAGTCAGTAACCTGTTGCCAGCAGTGTTAGGCTGTTGGTAACTTAACAGAGGATGCCATGGAGGAGAAATAGAGTGCTGGAACTCGCTGGATAGGTAAGTCATGTTAAATACCGGGTGTTCTAGTGGAAAAGAGTGGTCCTCACCATTACTAGAAAGGTGTACCTGACAAAGTGGCTACTAAGTGTATATAATATGTATGAAAAGGATAAGATAAATAACTAAAAATCAACCTAAATAACATAATGGAGAATGTCAAAGTTCAGAAGCAGAGAATTGGCTGGAATATAGAACATCATTTAGTAGTAAATTATATATAAAACCAATATTTCTTTAAAAAAAAAAAAAATAATATATATATATATATATATATATATATGTGTGTGTTTAGAATACTGAAGGAATAACCGTAAGAGAGGAGTAGTGATTTGATATCTACAGATAACTAAACACACAGAGTAATATGTGCATTATGCACTAATACCCTTTAAAAGCTAATATGCACTAAAAATAAAATGCTCAGACTTGGAACCATATGGAACAAACAAAGGTGCCTTTGGTGAAAAGCCCATAAAAGATGTAAAACTCCAACTCACTAACTTTAGATAAAAAGCTTAGCCCCACATGGAAAGATTAAGGGCCTGATTCAGAGCCACTCGTAAGCGGCAGCTCGTTCGCTCCGAGCGATGTTTGCCCAACTGCGCATGCGTACGGATCGTTATACGCATGCGCGAACCAGTCAGTGCGGCCGAAATTCATGTGCTCGCAAAATAGCGAATGCCTGCTAATTTGAGTGACAGAATGAGGCGTATGTGGGTGGTAACAGGGGAAGGTGCTTGAAAACGTTTTAAGGGAGTGCATAATTAATCCAGCAGCGTCATTGACTACGTCACTGGCTTATTTTAACTCAAAACTGCTCGCAAAATAGTGGTTGAAAAAACCAACCACAAGAATAGCGAGCAGTTCGTACGCTGTACGATGTACTCGATTAATCTAATAAATAGCGGACATGACGTATGGTGCGAGCGGCCAGGGGGCGTATTTTTCAAATTTACGTTCGCATGTTTTGCTCGCTCGTTCAGACTTAGAGGCGTGGACAGACCGCAAAGTGCGAATGGTTCATTTGAATAGCCACCCCTTTTTAGAAAACGAACGACCGCAAATAGCGAGTGGCTCTGAATGAGGGCCTAAGATCCTGGTTCTTTCCTTGATCCCCATTCATCCCTACAAGAAAACCTCCCTGGGGCACTTACTCCTCCCCAACCTGCAGAGCGCAGCGGACAATGGGGCAGGGGGAACTGATGAATAGTCCTCCCTGCTGCAACTGATCAGACAAATCCGGACAGCACAGTCGCATGGGATGTGACCGTGTCAGCAATTGCCCAGCTGGCTGTAGTCACATACCATGCGACCATGCAAGTTAAGTGGTTAAAGCATGTCAATAATAAAAATTATTACAACAACAAATAAAAATGACATTGTCAAAATTACAAAATATAAGAATCAAAGTTTGAAAGTACAAATGTTACAAAGCAGAGGTTCAAAAAGCTAAAATGAAACATAACACTGAGTTATAACAGTAAAGTTTCACAGAGGGAGTACACACATTTCTAAAGCATAGAAATCCATTAGGTGCGACGGGACAAATAATGCACACTAACAAAAAAGTGTGGCGCGTCAGTCCCTAAGAGCAATTGGAGTCTCATACCAAGTAGTGGCATGAAAAGACCTCCAGATACACTGTCAGACTGGTGCTGAAAGGATAGGAATAAATCACTTCCATATTTCAAACAGTCTCTGGGGCTTATGTAATAGGGGGCCTGATTCAGACCCGCTTGCTAGGCTGCATTCGCACGTAGCCTGCCGATGTTTGCAATGTGCACATGCGTGTAAGACGCAGTGCGCAAACTAGTCCATGCGATCGGGAAGCGTTCGCACGCAGCGCATAGCTACCTCGCTAGAGTGAGTGACAGGACGAGCCATTTGTGGGCGGTGACGGGATGGTCAATGGAAACGGGGGTGTGGCGGTGCGAACGCAGGCATGTCTGAGCGTCTTAACGCCATTTCAGAGGCGTGCATAATTAAGACTCAGCGTCATAATACACATCACAAGGCTGAATTACTCACTGAAGCACTTGCAGTGCTTGCGGTAGGGTATGGTCAGCCACAAGTGCTGATTATGGATCCGATGTTATGATTGTTGCATACACTTCCTGGAGAATGACGTGTATCACTAAGGGAAAGTGGATGTCTTAAGACAGGCTGGTGGGCGTCTAAATAGCCTAGGTTACTTGGAAAGGGCAAATTAAATCGACAGATACTTGGTTAAGTTTATATTTGTGGTGTAGTATATGCTATCATTTTCTTGTCATAAGGAAGGTATTAGAGACAGTGACAGTGGGATAGCATGGTCATTTAAGTGAAATAACGCAAGTAGACTAATACCAGATAGGAAGTGGCGTTCCAAAGAGCATATTTTTAGGATTTTTTCCTGATCCAGATAAAGCTGCAAAATACAGTATTAATTTTGTTGATGTGTCTACGGGTTAGGAGGTTATGGAGGGACGGAAGTGTATAAAGTGTACAACTTTAAGTTAATTCTGCCCAAAAAGGAGAGAGGGAGACGTCCCTAGCTTTCATTTTCCGTATGTAGATTAGCAATGGCTCTACTAATATTGACTTTATAAAGGAGACTGAGGGGTCTATTTAATGAACAGTGTTAGGAGACAGAGTGAAAAGTGATAAGGTGCCAGCCAATCAGCCCCCACCTGTCATCTCACAAGTTTGAAAACTGACAGTTGGGAGCTGATTGGCTGGCACCTTATCACTTTTCACTCTGTCTCCTAACACTGCTTAGTAAGATTTTTTAAAACTTATATACCCAATTACGGAATGGATTTATGTGCCCACTTAGTAGACATATCTCTGGTCCAAGCTGGCATCAAATATCTCAACTTCAGATAAAGGGCCATATACTTATCAAAATTTACTGTGAACTGTGTACCCAGAGACCTTATCAAATTCCTTGGCAATAAGACATACAAATAAAAACGAGACATACAATAAAAGATTGTCTGCAAATGCTTTTTCCCAAGAACATATTGTAATGTCCTTGTCACGCTTGTGTTTGTTTGTGGAGCCGGATTGGAGTCTCTGGCTGGAAATGGTTCTGGAGCATGAAACTGAAAACTGTATAGCCTTGTATAGTTACGGCTGAACAGTACTGAGGAATTGGCTGAGACCCAGAACAGAGATGCGGAATCTAACACACCCGAGGTTTGCACCAGGAACACCCGCAAGGGATTTTGGGATTAGCTGCGCCCGACATGCAGGTCGCGGTCCTCTGCTTGGGTTTCCCTGTACTGGACACTGACGACTGAAGCTCCAGGAAGGAAGCGGACTGGATGACACTGGGATGAAACCGATGGTGCAGGATACCGGACTGGAACCGATGGTGCAGGATATTGGACTGGAACCCATGGTGCAGGATGTAGGACTGGAACCAATGGTGCGGGATCACCCGAATGGAACCGGATACTGGAGCCAGTGGTGCAGCGAGATGATAATCTGCACTGAAGATCAATCGCAGGTATAATCGCAGGAACTGAGAGGAAATCACACAGCTAGGCTGAGGACAACATTGCACTTGCAAGTGCTCAGAGAATACTTATATACCCCTGGCAGAGTAGGGATTGGCTGCAGACGTCATGTCTCCTGTTGGTGGATGAACAGTCACCTGATTCAGACTGTTATGGCTGCACCCAGCAGCCAGCACTGGAGGGAATACTGCACATGAAAGCCAGGGAGACTGCAGGAGGTGAGAAGAAGCTGCAGCTGGAGGGAGTTTGTCACAGTCGGATCATGGAGCGGGGAACCAGGTAAGTGACCTGGCGGCTGCAGCAGATAGTGCGGTTTGTGACAGCCCTGTAATAATGGCCAGGATTAAAAAAACCTGGAGCATGGGGTCCAATACCAAGTTAAAATTAGGGGGGGGGAAAGAGGACACTCAATGTCTACCCCAGCACTAAGTGATCAATAGAGAGATTTTTGGGGATGTGTAGATAAATCTTATAAAATCTGTAAAGTCCCTCCCAAAGCCTCTCAATCTGAGAACTTTGTGTAGATAGGACCAAGAGACCGTATCAAACCCTTTATTGGTGTCTAGACTAGCCAACATATTGCGTCAAGGAGGCTATAGCTGCATTCGCCATTCTTATCCCTTTGACAGAATGTCGCCACGACACAAAGATAAACTGATGCTCAGTCAAAAGGGTGGGGAGAAAAGATTGACGCCTATTAATCATAATCTTGCCCAAGAGCTGAAAATCTAAATTGAAAAGTGGGATAGGATGATACGAAGTCTCAGACTGAGGGTCTCTACCCGATTTCAATAGAAGTATGGTACAGGCAGAGTTATAGGAAGGGTAATCAGAACAGTTCCTATAAATGTGGAATATATTGTGCAAACTGGGGACAAGGTCTGGCTGGAGGCTTTTCTAAAACTGCAGTAAACCCATCTGGGCAGGGGATTTGTGTAAATGTGAAGAGTAAATGGCCTGCTGAGCATCCTCAACAGATTTAGATGTGCAGATTTATACAGCGTGGTGATTTAGATGTGCAGATTTATACAGCGTGGTGATTTAGATGTGCAGATTGATACAGCGTGGTGATTTAGATGTGCAGATTTATACAGCGTGGTGATTTAGATGTGCAGATTTATACAGCGTGGTGATTTAGATGTGCAGATTTATACAGCGTGGTGATTTAGATGTGCAGATTTATACAGCGTGGTGATTTAGATGTGCAGATTTATACAGCGTGGTGATTTAGATGTGCAGATTTATACAGCGTGGTGATTTAGATGTGCAGATTGATACAGCGTGGTGATTTGGTGATGCAGGCTGGTACAGAGCGGGAATATGGAGGTGCAGGCTGGTACAGAGTTTGAATATGGAGGTGCAGGCTGGTACAGAGTGGGAATGTGGAGGTGCAGGCTAGTACAGAGTGGGAATATGGAGGTGCAGGCTGGTACAGAGTGATAATTTGGAGGTGCAGGCTGGAACAGAGTGATGATTTGGAGGTGCAGGCTGGTACAATGCAGTGATTTGGAGATGCAGACTGGTACAGAGTGGGGATTTGGAGGTGCAGGCTGGTACAGAGTGGGGATCTGGAGGTGCAGACTAGTACAGAGTAGGAAATTGGAGGTGCTGGCTGGAACAGAGTGATGATTTGGAGGTGCAGGCTGGTACAGAGTGATGATTTGGGGGTGCAGGCTGGTACAGAGTGATGATTTGGGGGTGCAGGCTGGTACAGAGTGATTATTTGGAGGTGCAGGCTGGTCCAGAATGATGATTTGGAGGTGCAGGCTGGCACAGAGTGGAGATTTGGAGGTGCAGGCTGGTACAGAGTGGGGATTTGGAGGTGCAGGCTGGTACAGAGAGATGATTTGGAGGTGCAGGCTGGTACAATGCAGTGATTTGGAGATGCAGACTGATAGAGTGGGGATTTGGAGGTGCAGGCTGGTACAGAGTAGGGATTTGGAGGTGCAGGCTAGTACAGAGTAGGAAATTGGAGATGCAGACTGGTACAGAGTGATGATTTGGTGGTGCAGGCTGCTACAATGCAGTGATTTGGAGATGCAGACTGGTACAGAGTGGGGATTTGGAGGTGCAGGCTGGTACAATGCAGTGATTTGGAGATGCAGACTGGTACAGAGTGATGATTTGGTGGTGCAGGCTGGTACAATGCAGTGATTTGGAGATGCAGACTGGTACAGAGTGGGGATTTGGAGGTGCAGGCTGGTACACAGTGGGGATTTGGAGGTGCAGGCTGGTACAGAGTAGGAAATTGGAGGTGCAGACTGGTACAGAGTGGGGATTGGGTGTCATAAAACTATGTATTAAATGTATTATGTATTAAAACTATGTATTAATGTTATCTAGGCCAATGTTATTCAGATAATTCTAATGCTCCCCAACAAACACATTTACCTAATCATGAAGACCGAAGAAGCTGGTGAAGGAAATGAATGAATCTCTCACACCTTAAACACTTTTAAGAACGGTTTACTAATAGATCATTACTATGTAAAGCATTGTCACAAAGCAGTGGTGACCAGGTCTCTCCACAGCTGTGCTCTGTCTCACTTGTCCTGCAGGTTTAGGATTTCCAGATTTGCCTGAGAGATCTGTTCACCATACAAGCTGCAGTATGTGTCTGTGTTGCTGGATTCCCTTCCAGGCTGATTATGTACCTGAGAGTCTTGCTGTCTGTGAGGTCTGCAGATTCTTGATTACAGCAGAGTTTGCAGTCCAGCTGGTAGTGCTGGACCTGGACTATTGAGTTCATGTGGAAGTATTGTTTTCAATCCTTAGTGCTTGCCATTCTCTCTGCATATCCACAGTGTGCTCCACGCCAGAGTTCCCTTCAGAATCAGAGATGGGCGCAGCCATGAGAGTCAGGATCAGGAGATTAGCTAAAAGCCAACCAGAAGCCAGTCTGCAATCACATGATACTCTCAGCCAATCCCTGGACAGCCTGGGGTATATAGGGAGCTTCCTGAACACTCCAAAGCTGCCAATGCTTTGTTATATGGATGACCATCGGTGGGGTGTCCACACAAACCATCTATGGTGAACCATTGATGGTTTGCATCCTATCAATGGTCACCACTGCTATGGGCATGGTGGGCCGCCGGCCAATCAAAAATGGAGGAGGGGTTTCGAGGCCAATGAGACGAGGCTAAGCTAAATCCTGCCACTAAAAAAAAAATACATTGGCTCCTACTCATCCATCGAAGGCAGAGAACCATTGGTTCTCTACTATTGATGGCAAAACTAGTTAACATTGGCCAGCAATCATTCATGTTTTGAAAACATTGATGGTCGATGGCCATCCCTACTTTGTTGTTAAATCCTGCTGCAAGTTGTTAGAGTATTATCTCCAGTTCCTCCAGCATTGTGACTTCCAGTGCAGTTTCCATCACCAGCGCTCCAGGCTCCAACTGTTCCAGTTCAAACCCGGTGCCCAGTATTCCGGTTCAATCCCGGTGTCCAGTACCAGACTTTACCATGCCACTCTACTCTTCTCGATTGCATAAGGAAAAGTTATATCAGAACCCCAGCTTCTGCCCAGACCTCCAGACAGAAACCTCAGTCTGGGTCCACAGCCAAACACATCCGTGACAAGCATACTCAAATGTGCAAGTGAAAATCTAAGGGGTGCTGCTCTTCATGGCCCAGCTGCAGTAGCTGTTCACATTTCTCAGGACATTCAGTCCTCACTTAATATTAACTGTATGATTAAGGTGTGTGTATATATATATATATATATATATATATATATATATATAAATATATACACAATATTTGTAAATATATTTAATAACTTAATGCCAATCTATTGCCAGAATATTCTGTTATGATAATATATTTGAATGAAGTGCTAAGAGATTATTGTGCACTTTGATTTTGAATGATAAACAGGGTTAAGGCAGCCAGGACTACTACATAAAGCCTCTTGTTTGTGAAGGGGCTAGTTATCAGTTTACAAATGCAGTTTTCCTTTATCACAGGAGAAATATTCAGTCCATATTACACAGGACTGGTCATAGATGATATTGTCGTCCAAAGAAGTTTGAAGCAGTTTTCCAATGCGGTTGTAATACTAGCAGTCCTGGCTGTGGGGAGGTAATATCCTAGTTCACTACTCATTTTCTGGCGTGATATGGTCCTAAGCAAATTATGGTAACCGCAGCACCACACCAAGTGAAATACAACAACACACATTAATGTTCAACCTGTAGAAAGAAAAAATAATATTTGCATTGTAAATTTAGCTTTGAAGTCCAGCAATACACTCTTTATAAGGAGGGTTTGTGTTCTCTATATCTAGTATCATAAGAGTGATATCATTATATATGTGATATATCATTATATATACATTATATGCAAACTCCTGTAAATCATATTTCTATAACTATTGAGCTCTGATGTCAGAAAGAAAAGCTAATTACCCCAACTGAAATAATAAATTGGTTGGAAGACCCATATCTAATATAGTAATATAAATTATATCCTTGGTGACTTCCTATGTCCTAATTAGTTACAGTTGTCAGTACATTATTAATATTTAGTTTAATATATGAGCATAAACCTTACTGCACACCGAGCCACATTAGTCTGCAATCTGCATTTAATATCATGAGTGGCAGTTGCCATATTGCTTACTTTCCTTAATAACTTTTCAGTACACAAATAGTTTGCAATAGTAATTAATTACAGGGATCCTTAGTTTACTGAGAACTGCCATGACATAGGTGTAGCCATATACAGGAATTCTGGTGCCTGTATGTTCTGTAACACTTCAGTAACATGCGGCTCTTGTTGAACTTCCAACAAGTCATTCCAGGTAGAAGCTAGTATAACATGCTGAGACTGGTACACAATATTACATTGATTGAATCTGTTGTACTGTGTATTGTGCAACCTGTCATTTGTTTACTGTAATATTCCGGCAAAACCGTTGTTTCAAATAACATTATTAATATTTAAAATAAAAAAAATATCAGTATTAACTAATAACACAAGAAGTTACGTTGTTTTTCAGCTCATTTTCTGCCGGGCTACGGGGTGGAATTTTTACCTTCACATTCGCAAGGCTGAATATCCGAATACGCAACCTGCTCTTCCGCTCCCTAATAGCACAGGAGATTGGTTTCTTTGATGAGAATCATACAGGTTAGTATCTCCTTCTGCCAACAATGGGAGAATAACATTACAGACATCGGGGTAAATGTAATAGGCTGCAGACTTCAAGCATCGGTGAGTCCCGTGCGAGACTGCCCGATGTTTTAAAGTAGCAGTCATTTAAAAGGCAAAACCAGGTTGATTTACCCCATCGTCTGTGAAAAGTCACAGTTTCCCACGCATATTATTTCCCAGCAAGTGGCCCTGATCAGTGGCTTTAGTAAAAGCTGGTGAATGCATTTTATTGCCTACAATCTTTGTTAAAGAAAACAATTGTAGTCTTGTTGGAGACAAACTTTTCACACCCAAGAACAAAGTTCCCTCCTACACAGAAAATGGGCAACATTCTTCTACACAACAGATGGTGCCATTTTGCTTCACAATAAATGGCCTCCATTCTCCTACACAAGAGCCGCCATTTTGCTACACAACAAATGGCTGCCATTCTCCTGTATTGTAAATGGCCACTATCCTCCTACACAACAAATAGCCCCCATTCTCCTACACAGCTAATTTCCCCTTTATTCTACATAACAAGTGGCCACCATTCTACTACACAATTAATGTTAATTCAGCTACACAACAAGTGACCGCCATTTTCCAAAACAAGTGACTGCCATTCTCCAAAGCAGCAAGTGACCGCCATTCTCCAACCCAACAAGTGACCGCCATTCTCCAACGCAACAAGTGACTACCAGTCTCCAACACAACAAGTGACCGCCATTCTTCAACGCAACAAGTGACTGCCATTCTCCAAAGCAACAAGTGACCCCCATTCTCCAATGCGACCGATTATTAGTGATCGATCACGTAAAAACACTGTAAAATTATGTGGCCGATATCCATTCGGATTAAGTAGAATTATTTTAAATGATCAAATTATGTATATAAGAGCTATTTAACCCTTATTTAGCATGATTTTATTAACAAATCTGCATATTTGTTAAAATTATACTGAATCGTGTGTAATAATTAGCTAATAAAAAAACCTGACAATTTTGAGAAAAATTATTAGCTAGTAACAACTAGTTAGAGTAAATGGTTAAAACAGACGTTCACATCCACATAGCTCTGCATATCTCTCATTTCCATTGGCATAGCCTCTCTGAACATTACCTAAATGAGAACACCCTGTTATAGCCCAGTTACACCCATTCATTCGCAGTTGGAGAGAAAAATTCACACAAGATACATCCCTCAAATTTACTTCAAATGTTCATTAGTGGTCTATGGGACAGCATTATTTCTTTTACCATGTAACTATAGCAATCATCCACTAGGGTGTAGCAGAGAACTATAATATATGATAAAAACAAACTAGTGCTCTTTCTCTTTTTATATTTATGCTATGCTGCTTCTATTAAATAAATTGTATTACATGCAAATTTAAAACTCGTTCACCATTTATAACTTTATTGACAGTGACAGTGATCATGCTACAGGTAGTGCACAAAAGATGGAAACACAAATATGACGGCAGTTAATGGTTTGTCAGACAGTACGGCCTGTGTACACTGTGGCCTTGGGTTGATTAATGTCTAGAATTGTGAAGGAAGTATACAACACCATACTTCTAAAGAAAGTCACTTAACTGACACCTGATTGGTACTTATCAGTCCCCGAAGATCCTCTCCCTATGAGGTAATGTTTGCCGTTAACCTTGCCTTTTACCCTGGTCTTCTGAGGGAATGACTACACTGAAACCATGCCAGGAAAATGCACCACACATCATTAGGCAACCACCAGAACTCTTCAATGTAAGAAACATGCATCAAACTCTGTAGAGTTGTCTGTGGGACCCCACACATGCACTAGTCTGTGTTTAGAAAAATGTATTGTAAAGGATGATTTATCTGATCTTATGACCTTCTTGCAGTGCTTAGTAGTCAAGCTTCCAACTACTGCAAATGATGATTTTCCTTTAGACTTCCATGTATACCTTAGACACCGTTGCTCGTGAAACATTGGAAAGTTAACTGTCTTGGGCACTGAAGCTCCTAACAAGCTCAACAAGTTGCAGTTATGATAACCCTAATTATAGACGGAATGCAGTTAAGATGCTGGCAGTCGGTATGCCGGCGGTCGAAATCCCGTTGCCGGAATCCCGACATCACTTGAGATGCTGACGCCGGAAACCCTGACAGCTGACATCCCGAATGTAAGTATAGCGGGGCAGATTAGGTTTAGGCCGCAGGGAGAGGGAGGCTTAGGTTTAGGCACCACCAGGGGGTTAGGGTTAAGCTGCGGTGTGGGGGAGGATAAGGGATAGGCACCACCAGGGGGTTAGGGTTAAGCTGCGGTGTGGGGGAGGATTAGGGATAGGCACCACCAGCAGGGGGGGGGGGAGGGGGGAGACTAGGGTTAGACACCAAGGGGGGAGGTTTAGGTTTAGGCCCCAAGGGGGGAGGGTTAGATGTATGCACTAACAGGAAAAGCTAGGGTTAGGCTGCTGTGGGGGGTAGGATGCAGGAAGGGAGGGTTAGGGGGTGATGGGAGGGATTAGGATACTTACTGAGCCGCAGTTGGGATTCTGAGCATCGGATGCCGCTGCCGGACTTCAGACCGCAGGCATCCCGACTGACGGTCTCCCGTATGTATTCCTTATAAATGAAGAGGGTGGTCTGGCAGTTTTCTACATTACCCTGACTACTGTATGCTAGGATGTTGTTTGCCTAATTAAGGTATGACCTACACCTATCTGGAATTCCTTGCTTTCAATATGCCTGATATCCCTCATTTAAACAGATATTTCCAAATTTTTTGGCATTTTCCTGTAGTTTTATTGTAGCTTTCTGGAGGAAAGTTGTATGGGTTAGCTGTCCCTGTTTTTAATATGCTGTGTAAGAACTGGTAGTCTTTAATAATACATGTATCGTCATTACTTCCAGGTGACATAATATCTCGTTTAACATCTGACACGACCATTGTAAGTGACGTGGTTTCTGAAAATGTTAACGTCTTCCTGCGCAGCGTTCTTAAAGCTACAGGAGTGATTGCCTTCATGTTCAGCCTGTCCTGGCAGCTCTCCCTGCTGACCTTCTTGGGATTCCCCATCATCATGTTGGTTTCCAGGGTTTATGGCAAATATTACAAGGTGTGTAGACCCCCTTCTCCTCTGCTGAGTTTGGCAGATCATCTTTTCCACTGTCATTTTCTAAATGATTGAGTGCCTGTTATTACGGATAGTTATGAGTCCCAGATCTGTAGTTAGCAGTGTGTACTTTAAACAAACTCTCTAATGTTGATAGCTATTAATACATAAACTTTTTATGATTGCTTGAATATAGTACAAAATATCAGATGAGCTCATAGTGATATTGAAATTTCCATCTCCTGTCTATTGAAGTTGGAGTTACGGAGTGTTCTAGAACTAATTGCGCTGTCTATATAAATTAGGGTGGGGGATGCAGCAGGTCACTCACCATTTTGCCCCTACATTTCCTAATATACAATGTAAAAAAAAGAATTTTAACATCTTCTTCACCTTATTAAAATAGAATGGATATTTAATGCTGGCTGTCGGGATGCCTCCTGTCAGAATACCGACAGCAGCATCCCGATGGTTGGTATAACCTCCCCCGTTCCCCCCCCTAACCTTCCCTTTCTGTAGCCTAACCTTAACCCTCCCCACCCCGCACCCTAACCCTCCCCATTAGTGCCTAAATCTAACACCCCCTCTTTGTGACTAAACCTAACCCTCCCCCCTTAATGCCTAACGCTAACACCCCCCCAGTGATGCCTAACCCTTCCCCCTAGGGGTGCCTAACCCTAACCTCCCCACCAAAACCTAACCCCGCTACAGTCCTTAAACCTAACCCTCCCCCCACCCCGCGGCTAACGCTAAGGGCACCCCGGACTTACCTCGTTCGGACTAGCGTCATTTGGCATTCTGGCGTAGGGATTAAGATGGGCCTCTGTATTTTCGACGCCTGTCTTAAGTCCCTGGTCGGGATTCAGCTGTCGGTATTGAGACCGGGGGCATCACGGCCTCCAGTCTCATAACTACATCCCATTAGAACATTAGGTAATTGGAGTAATTAGCAGAACAGTAAATAGAGTGATCACGAGGCTAACAACTCTGCTGTATATATCAGTGGTGTTTTGTTTAATAGCTACCTGCCATCCTCCACCTTCTTCCTGCTATTAGTCAGAACCTAAATATAACTTGTGCATTGCATCATGTAATGTGAGACACTGGAGCCACACCTAGGGTACTGTTTCCTACCCAGCAAGCATAGGTCTGGCTCCTAACTAATGTATTTACGTCATCTTTTTTTAGTTCCTGTTGCTTCTGTAACTAATTAGTGAGTGCCCCAACATCAGATTATTTACTCTACGTATATTTAAGTTATGCAGTTACTGTGGTATGTGAGAGCTACTGCTGACCCATAAACAGAACGTCTGCGGATAAAACTTACTGCCTGGCCATACCTGAATCTTCAAGGACACCAACTGGATAGCAATATATATACACTATATGGTTACAATAAAAGAACACTATTGTTATTATCTCTCTCTCTCTCTCTCTCTTTCCTGTAACAATTGTGTTATGTATTTTTTTAAGTATAAATGCTATATACGTACAAGCCAACACGTCATATCTGTCTGTTTCTATATATGCATGTGAACTTGTAGCTGCATTAGGCTGTATTATGGCTGTATGGTATGGGTGACTTTTAATGACACATTTTTAATCTCATGCAATTTATTGCTTGAGAAAAAAATACAATGCAATTAAGGGGCCTATGTATCAAGCTGATTTTTACAGAAAATTATACAGAAACTAATAATTTTATGTATCTTTCCTATGTACTAATTGCACAATGGAGGATATTTTACAGAATTCTCAGGCAAAATGCTAATTAGCACATCAGATCACAGTCCCCATTATTGTCAATGAGGACTACGATCTGACCCCTATGTACTAAACTCAATAAAGTGAAGCTTTTCGGAGTTTAGTCCCGGTAGTTTACACCATCTTCAGATTACAAACCACTGTAAGCATATGGAGGCTCCAGGTACAGGAGATCTTTCGATCTCTCCCCCACCGCCCCCAGCCAGCTTCAGCAGCTGAAACTGTGCGCATGTGTATGGTCAGATTCCCTTGGAGAAGTCTTTTACAAATGTGAAAGACTGCTACTATTTGCCAGGGATATAACTTGCAGGAACAACAGTTACCGCAACCGCTGTCCCTGTGACTTCCTCTTGGTACATAGCAGGGATATTTTCAGTAAAAATTAAAATATTCCCAGTAAGATGGATACATAATAATCTCTGCAGTTCTGCGATTATTAGTACATAGACCCCTGAATGTGAATTTAAGAGATTGTCAATATCTTCTCTAGATCAGCAATTATTCAATATCATTAAGGTTTTAGAACTACATTAACTTCCCCAGACGTGCTCCTGTTACTTGAAGCTGCGATGCTGGATTCATCTTACTGCATACCTGCCAACTCTCCCAGATTGTCAGGGAGACTCCCTGAAATAGAAGCAATCTCCCTGAAGAGGCTAGCAATCTCCCTGATTACACCTGACCCCCGTTATGATGCTGTTATATAAATTAAAAAACACAGATATATACGTTCAAATGGGATAATTAGTATAATTTCCCTGCATTGGTTATAATGCATAATGATCCCTATGGCTACATGCATTTTCTAAAAAGCATCAGTGTGTTTTAATCAACAAGTCGATCTTACTAACTGCTTTGTGGCTCATTTACATTTGGATGTAAGTAAATTTTGTGACACGCCTCTCAGATGTAACCATACACGTCCACTTTACCGCCCTGCTCATTGGTGTTACTTTCACAATCTCCCTGAAAAGCTTTTTCAAAAGTAGGCAAGTATGACGCAACTGTTTCTCGCTGGTATAGCAAAAGAAGAAACACATCTTATTTTACATGTATTCTGCAACTGTGCTGGAGTTGTGTCGCCGAATCCGTGTGTAGCCAGCTTTATTTTATACTAAAATTCTTACATAGTCTGTAACTTGAAAAACCACAGTACACCTTACAGTATGTAGCTGAACTGATAAAATGATTGTGTATAGCAAATGTATATTGTACTTGAAATACACAATGATTTACAAAATATTCATATAATTTCAGATTTAAAAATGCACATTTAGCTTTAAATATGGGAATCAACCCATTCACTCCTACTTCATGTGAATTTATAAAATCCGAATCTAGATCTATATTTTTATGCACTTTGAAAGTGCCATACATTTGTCGCTCTTGTTTGCTGTAATCATTAGACAGTACAATACTTGTTTTGCACAGAAATCTTTTATTGCTCAGCAACAGGTTGTTCAGCAAAATGAAGTAGGCACCAGCATAATCCGGATTGGTGTTTATATAATGGACAATAACCAACATATAGCGGTAAATGTAAGAGCCTGTAGACTTTAGACATCGACGAGTCCCGTACGAGACTGCCGATGTTATAAAGTAGCAGTCATTTTAAAAGCAAAACCAGGTTGATTTTGCCTTTTAAATTATTGCTACTTTAAAACATCAGACAGTCTCACACGGGACACATTTACCCCATTGAGTCTTAGTTTATACCATGGTGCATAGTACAATGATAATAAGTTACAAGTTGATACAAGATCTATAATATACTCTGGATAAGGGTGCAGTTTCTTATTGTGTTCACTTCTGACATAATGCCTCTGATTTCTGACTGTTTCTCAAACTATTTATTCTATTTAGGAATTCACAATTAGACCCAAACAAAAAAAAAGGTGATGGTACTGTGTACCCCTGAGCAATGCTACAATAACAGCAATGATAGTAATTATTTAGATACAAGCTAATACCTGGTTACTTCGTATTACACCATATCTTCTATTTTAATTATTTAATTACATATTTCCTGTAGTTTTGCATGTTACCCTGCCTTGGAGGGAGGGGGGAGGGGGAAGATGTATCATGATTTAGGGAGAGAGTGAGAAATAAAGTGGAGAATTTGCCCAAAGCAGCCAATCGGCTTCTAACTGTCATTTCAAAGACTGTGCTAGATAAACGACCAAAGCTGATTGGTTGCAACGTCTCCACTCTCCAAGGCTTGATACATCATAATTATAGCGAAGGACCCAATGATGATAGTACTTGTGTGTTTACATTCTAGCATGGTATATCCAGTGGAGGTCACATCTGGATGTGTATTCATTTTGGTGATGATGCCTCTAGAATACATTACTCTTGAGCTGCAGATAGCCCAGAACATTTGGCAGCTATTATTATAGATGTGCTTATGAAAGTGCTTCTGTGTTAGATTGAGAAATATCCCAGATGTTTCCTTTGTTTTTGTTTTCATTGTTCATCACATAGAATCTTGCCAAAGAAGTTCAGACCGCTTTAGCAGAGGCCAACAGCACTGCAGAGGAAACCATTTCTGCAATGAAAACTGTCCGTAGTTTTGCCAATGAAGAAACCGAGGCCAATGTGTATAGAGATAAGCTGCAGCAAGTCTACTCACTTTACAAAAAGGAAGCTATTGCCTATACTTACTATGTGTGGTCAACTGGAGTAAGTATGACTATTGTGTTATGTACAGAAGCAAATGTATCAAACCTATAGAATGGAGAAGTTACCCACAGCAACCAATAAGCTCCTAGCTACAATTGATCAAGTACATTCTATAAACTGTCAGGTAGAAGCTGGTTGAACCTCTCCTATCCTACCTTTCATCATCCTACTTAGGTGAGCTCATCAGCTCTTTTGGCCTCCGATATCATCTCTATGCTGGTGATACTTAGATCTACCTTTCCTCCCCTGAACTTTCCCCCTCTCTCCTCACTCATATCTCCAACTGTATCTCTGCTATCTCTTCCTGCATGTCCCAGCGCTTCTTAAACTTAACTTGTCTAAGACTGAGCTGATCATTTTCCCACCCTCCCGAATAAACTCACCTCACATTTTCATTATCTATTGACAGTACCACCATCTTGTGACGCCCGCTAGTACGCTGTCTTGGAGGTATTCTTCACTTCTCCCTCTATTTCAAAACACACATTCAGTACCTGTCACAATCCTGCTGTTTCCATCACAGAAGTATCTCCAGGATTACACCTTTTCTCACCCTGAAAGCATTCACTGGTCATCTCCAGACTGGACAACTGCAACCTCCTCCTATCTGGCCTCTCTGTCTCCCACCTCTATCCACACCAATCTGTCCTCAATGCTACTGCTCGGCTCATCTTCCTCTCCAAACTTACTACATCTGCCTCCCATCCCCTACAAACCCTACACTGGCTCTCCTTCCCCTTCAGAACCCAATTCAAACTCATCACACTCACTAACAAAGCCCTCACCCAATCCTCTCCTATTTACAATTCTGACCTTATCTCCCGTCACACTTCAGCCCGCCCACTTTGCTCCACTTATGAACTCCATCTCTCCTCCCTACTGATTACGTCCTCCCACTCCTGCCTCCAAGACTGTACCCGTGCTGCTCCTTTTCTCTGGAACCCTTTCCCTATCAGACTCTCCATCTCTCTATAAAACTTCAACTCTCAAGACCCACTTCTTCATCAAACCCTTCCAGCTCCCATCCTATCCCACTGCCCCATACTCCTTGCTCACTGCTTTTTCCCTCTGTGTCACCTCTGTCTGTAAGCTCTTCCCTCACACCATCATCTCCTCCCTACTGCCTAAATGGCACCTATCCCTTGGGTTCTGCCGCCCTGATGCTTATTTTGGTATTATAATTGCTGATGCAACAATATTTATAAACAATGCCCATGTCCTGAAATGTTCTGTACTGAAAGTTACTGTTTTATTGTTTTGTTTATTCTGTTTCTGTTGTACTCTGTAAGGTGCTGTGGATATAAATAAAGGATAATAATAATAATAATAATAAGTTTTTTTAGATCAAAGGAATCTGATACATAAATCTGCATTTGCTGGCTCATACTGTACTGTTGCATCACATGAGTGCTGGCACAGTCTATGAATGCCAGTGACAGCGTTCATACAGTGTGTTACCACTGGTATGATAGCAAACCATCATTTATACTGGGTCACTATGCCTCAGCTGTTTACCTTCAGATCAGTTGTAACTTTTTATGGTTATAAATATTGATTTTTTTTTTCGTCTTCAACTAAATGTTTTCCAAATGTTACACTTTATGCAATCCCATTCAACTCTTTCCGTCTACTTCAATTTCAGATGTATTTGTCTTTTCTGTTTTGTTACTCCATCCAGGCTAACAGCCTGTTTACTTTCATGCACACAGGCCACTTGGGGCTACGTCTGCCATGCTTGGGGTATACATAAAAAAATATGTAGTCATGTAGTGTCATTGACCAACGTCGGTCACTCATGGGACACTCAGGAGCAAACCATGACCTGGCAATAAGAACTTTAATGTGGAAAGTCCCATCTATACAATGTGACATCAAAAAGTTCCTTAAAGTCAATTCCAAATAAACATAATTTAGGGTGAACCCAGGGCAATATAAGGGCCTTGTGCCTCACATGAGACCAGACCTGCTGCCAAATACAAGACGCCTGAGCAAGCTCACAGTAGATGCTAAGGGGCATATTCAATTGGGCGCGAGGTTTAGTGAGGAAAATAACTTGCACCCAATTTTGTGTTACCGCAGGTATGCGCGCTCCTGATACCCGCGGTATCCAAATTTTTTTTTTTTTTTTTAAATTACACTTACCTGCCCAGGGGTCTCCGGTGGTCTCTGAGGCTCCCGGTGGCCTCCCCTCCATCTTCTTACTGCTCCCCTCCCGGGAGTGCTCAGAGTCCCGGGGTCTGCTTAAAGGCTCCAGGGAGGCACAAGGGCTGCTGGGAGATGTAGTTCTCCCAGCACCCATTAGGGGGAGCATTCTCACACTGTATACACACACACACCAGGGGGCACACACACACTCATGCACACACATACTCACTCATAAACACTGACACACACTGACATACTCACCATCGTTGCAGGAGACAATGGATGCAGAAGACAGCACTTCGGAAGGTGAGTATTACTGACTAATTAAGCTGATTGGAAACCTCCACTTGCTTAATTAGTCATTAGAAGGGGTGCCGCCGGGGTCCCAGAGCATTTTTATCCTAAAATTGTGGATTTTACGAAAAATTGGTCGTACTCTGGAGGTGCGCAAAAAAACTCCCAGCGCTCAAAATAGGAAAAAACGCACACCTAATTGAATAGCAAAAATCCTGCAACAGCAGGAAAAACCTCGCAGGTGCGGGATTTTTGCTATTTTCGCCCCCAATTGAATATGCCCCTAAAAGTCACATTAAGGAGCATGGCACTTAGGACAGTGCGCTGAGTCTCTGACACCTATCCTGACCAGACTAAAAGGAGTATGGTAAGATTGTGGAGTATATAATAATGAATCTGTTGGTAGTGGACACACGGCATGGTATATGTTATAGAACACACAGTCCCACTGCCATCAGTGAGGAAACCCAGGTCAATCTCCCATTTGTGCTTAAGAGGAATGAGAGCGTGTGGAAACTAAAGTAACGAGCATTAAGGAGTATATTTATTAAATTCCGGATTTATAGAAGTGTCCTTTTAGTGAAGACGTTTTTTTCCTCAAATTTCCCCTGAATCTCCCTCCCTCCAGTTTCAGTGCATCTCCTCGTGTTCTAATACTTCTTTTCTTTTTCAGAATGTTTCCTCCTGTACCTTGTTAAAAAACCCTTAATGTATTTGAAAGTTTCTATCAGGGAAAATGTGATATTTTGAAATGATTTACGATTGTATTTTTTACTTTCCTTTCATTTCCTTTTAGTTTACACAGCTGGTGTTACAGATTAGTATTCTGTACTATGGCGGCCATCTTGTAATATCAGACCAAATGACCAGTGGTAACCTGATTTCCTTTGTTATTTATGAATTTCTCCTTGGTGACTCCATGGAGGTAGGAACAACTTGGTAATTCCTGCACAAACCTGTAATATCCCTTCATTTTTTTTATTTTTTTTATTGTATAAAGCTCCAACAATGTAAAAATACAAAGTTCAATATGCAATATTAATATTACAATGATGTGGCAATTAATAAACATTCAGATGAATAAGAGTCTCATAACAAAAGAAGGATAGCAGACCTTACATATGTATCCATGAACAATAATGACTATTCAACAATAGCCGCAACAAATAGAATATAATTCTAGAAGATGTTCAAAACAAGAAATCATTTGCGTGGGGGGGAAGCCGCGCGGAGCAACGAGACCCAACTTCCAGAACCAGTCGTAGATGAGAAGCAAAATTATCCATACACATTACGTGCTAAATGGCAGATCTCCCAGAAGTTGCCGCTGCTCATACCATAAGGTATTTTTAAAAACATCCCTGATTCTACTTTGGAACTCTGCAGGTAAAGTGGAAATATAGCTCTCCCACGTACAGAATAATTTTGAGGTCAGACGTTCCTTGTTCAAAGAGGTCTCCACCCAATCCATATTAGAAATATGGAATCATTTGTTTTGAAACATCTGTATTGAGGGAGGAGTACTTACAATCCAGTTTTGCAAGATGACTTTTTTCGAGCAGCAGCACTAACAGCTAAAACCAGCTTTTTACATCCCCTTGCAACTCTCTGCGTGGCGGGCACTATCCCAAATATAGCCCACTCTGCAGTAAATGGAATATATTTTACCAGATTGTCCAAAGATAATTTCCTGACCGCTAGCCAAAATTGACGCAGCAATGGGCAAGACCAGAAACAATGGAGGAAGTCCGCTTGATGCAACGTAGACAATTATGTGAGGTGGTCATTCCTGCCAAATATTGTCTGTGAGGTGTAAAGTAAGATGTATGAAAAATGTTAAGAAACATTTCTTGATACTGCGCCGCAGGTAAAAGTCTACATGAAGTACGCAGATTATCAAGTAAAGTATCAGAAATTAGTCAAATAAAGGAGGAGTGCCATTGGCTAACTCCTGAGCTAACTCGTTCATGGTCCATCTGTTTTCTCAGTATAGTATAGTGTATGGTTATAGCCCTCCCAACGGTGGTGGGGGAGGATGGGGGGGAGGGTGAAAGATCGTAACATACAATCAATGGTATTTTGCCAATCTGAGTCAGAAAAATTCCGTATTATTGAACTTGCGTAATGTTGCGCCTGAAAAAATGCTAATGGGAATTGCTGAATTATTGGGAATGTTTCTCTGGCCTGTGCAAAAGTTAATAAACGTTTATTAGGGATATCCACCACGTTACTCACATCCTTTACTCCCGCTCTCCTTCATATAGTGAAAGGAAAAGCTGCAAGTCCATTCTGAAATTTAGAACTGGCTAAAAAGGGTAGAAATAAAGATTTATGAGAGTTTAAATTGTTTTGATGGCGTAAAATATGCCACATTCTCTTCGTTGACCACAACAGGGGGTTTTCTCGTATCTCCTGGCTAAACTCTGCATAATGCTGATGTAAAAAACTAATTAAATTTCCGCCTGGTAAAAACTGCTTATCAATAGTGGAATCAGTGTAGATATTGCTATTGTGCAACCAATCTCGCAAGAAGCGCAAAATAGATGCGTGGTTATAATGGGTTATGTGTGGAAAATTAATTCCTCCATTGTTTCTCGTCTGTTTTAAGAGGACTATTCTAGGACGTTTTCCTTTCCAAAGGAACTTTCTAAACATAGGGCTCGATCCAATTAGGTGCGATGTACTCGCGTGTGCCAGTCATCGCGAAAGTGGCCGTGCTTGACGGCCGCCCGGATTCGCCTGAAAGTGCTTGTTGCCCCATAGGGCAGCGAGCAAATTCAGGCGAATTCAGTGGCGAGTCGGGCTGCGAAGGGTGCGATGTGCCGGGCCGTTGTCGGCGTTTTAATGCCGTTGCCATGGGACATCGCACCCATCGCACCTAATTGGATCGAGCCCAAAGTGTTTATCTTTAAGGTGTCCTTATGCGTAAGTAGGAGTGGCAAGGATTGCATTATATAAAGCAGGCGTGGGAAGGTCACCATTTTTATTAAACTTGCTCTACCCAGGTAAGATAACAGGAGATGGCTCCACCCCTCTAGCTCCACCGCAATCGATAAGATTGCCTTGGTAAAATTCAATCGATATAAAGCAACATCATCAGCAAAAGCCGTGACCCTGACTTCAGTATTACCTATTGGAATTCCAGTAGAGAGGGGAAGATTGTAGGATTCTAAAGAGGGGGTCGATCGCCGGGTTGAACAATAAAGGTGAGAGGGGACAACCTTGTCGTGTTCCTCTGTTCATTGTTATTGGAGGGCCATGTGATCCATTAAGAATTAGAGAAGTTGTAGGAGAAGTGTAAAAATATTGGACAAGGCGTATAAATGAGGGGTCAAAGTCTTCTTTCTCAAGAACCTGAAACAGATGAGGCCATGCCACAGTGTCGAAAGCCTTGTGTGTATCTAAGCTCAATAACATGCAATCAGGAGCTGAAGATTGGGATATCGCAATCACTGCCGCAAGGGCAGTCCTAATTGCTTTTACTGATTGATGACCTCTGACAAATCCCACCTGATGGGGAGTCAACAGATCAGGAAGAATATCCTGAAGCCTATTATTTTATCCCTTCATTCTTAATGACAGCCCTGTGTTCTTTCTAGTGCTGCCCATCTCACCACTGATATGGCTGTTTTTGGGTAGTTTATGGCTGTATGTCGCCCGCCCTCCAGCTGCAGTGGAACTGCACATTCCAACCTTCCCAGTCTTCCCTGCCACAGTTTTAGCATGCCGTAATAGCGAAACTGTGGCAGGGCATGCTGGAATGTGTAGTTCCACAGCAGCTGTCGACATGGTCTGAATGTCGAAATTTGGGATGTTGACTTTTGATGAATGTTTACAGTCAACATGTTGACATTCACAATGTAGACTTTGATATATTGATGACATTGTCAAAATGTCGGCAGGCAAAATGTCAACATATTATTTTTGCAAAACTTTGCATACTCCCCGCTACAGCCCAGTTTTGCCACATTCTCTAGTAGAGATGCTACTGAGTTGCGTCCGGCACTGCATTGCCTGTACTGACATATGCTCGGATCCTGAGCATGCACAATGCGAAAACATGCAAGATACGGCCACAAATTGACTTCAACTTTGTATCAGCCCCGTAATGTTTAATCTTTCAGCAAAGGTCGTCATTACTAATGCTGTGATTGCATTCTGAAATATTTTTAATAAGCTCTAGACCACAGGATCTTAAACTCGGTCCTCAGGACCCCAAACAATGCATGTTTTCCAGGTCTCCTTACAGAATCACAAGTGAGATAATTAGCACCACCTGAGGACCTTTTAAAATGTATCAGTGAGTTATGACTACACCTGTACACCTGCTGGGTGACCTGCAAAACATGACCTGTGTGGGGTCCTGAGGACCGAGTTTGAGAACCACTGCTCTAGACGATGCAAAACAAAACAATGGAGAGATCAAAATAAATAAAAAATTAATTAATATCACTTTGCCTAACCTCAAATATGTACTTTGTGGAACTTTATCCAGTTGATTAGTATTCATAGGCTAGACACAGGGCCTGACTCAGCAGTGCACGCTAGTGCATTGCTGAACGCAGATTCCCGATGTTCAGGAATCTGCGCAGATGCATGACCCATTCTGCGCATGTGCAGAATGGATCTACGATCCCACTCGCAGACTGGCAGCAGACTGGTAGTGATTGACAGTCTGCTGCTGTTTGTGGGCAGGGAGGGGGCGGCGATGCCCTCCGTTCTCCGAAACGGAGGCGTGTCGCCGCCGTTGGGGGGGAGGGAAGAAGCCAGGATCTCCATCAGCTGACGGAGATTTCCTGGCTCCTCATCTTAACTGCGGCAGCTGGCTGCATGACCCCCTGGGTCACCTTAGCCGGCCGATGTCCCACAAAGTATCCGATGCTGCGTTGAACAACACAGCTCGGATACATAATGCAGCAGGAGGCGTGATGCCTCCTGCTGCATTACCATATCAGCTCAGACGGAATTGCAAAACTGCTTGCGAGCAGCTTTGCAATTCCGTCTGAAGCTGAATCAGGCCCATAGTTTTATGTTACTATGAATAAAAATAGGGATTTGGGGCTGTTCCCAGTTTGGCAGCTCCATAAGTGGAATCAGTGTGTGGCATATTGTGGAGTCTACTTTTTTTTTTTTTTTTCAATATTAAGTTTTTATTAATTTTCAAAACAATGTATACACAAAACAAACAAAAAACTAAATATACAATAAAAAAATAATAATAAAGTAATATCAACAAAAAGAATGGGGAAGGAGAGGGAAGAGGACCTAAGGCCAGGGTACCTTGAAATATATAAATAACAATAATACACCGCTAGCATACATTATATATTCATATACATATAAGAAAAACGGAAGTACACATATCACACATTGCAACTGAGCTTATAACCCGTACATTAAGTAGCTAAAATAGATAAGGGAGATCTAATTATACTATTATCCTGTCTTGACATCGCTCGATAGTCACTCCATCCAAACCATATCATTAATGGGTTATTTGCTGAAGATGAGTAAGAGACTCCTGCCATCTCAAAATCACTATGGGCGTGTACTTTGGCCTCTATTGTGTCTATTTTAAGTATTACTTCAGATCTCCAGTGATATGCAATGAGGGCTTTAGTGGCTATTAAAATATGTCCCATCACATATCTATGACCAAAAGAAACGTATCCATGATAGACATGAAATAGCGCTAGTAGAGGGTCTGGTGTTACATCAAGCCCAGTCACCTTGGAAACTAACATAAAAATCTGATGCCATAATCTATCCAATTTTGGGCATTACCAAAATACATAAAGGTCTTCAATCTGGCCACAATTACGCCAGCATTGGTTAGAGAGAGAAGGCCACATCTTATGGAACATGTCAGGAGTTAAGTACAACCAGTGGATAAGCTTATAAAACATTTCAGCATGGGATATACATTTAGAAAGACGAAAACATGTTTTAAAAATAGAGCTCCAATCATCTTCCGTAAGGGGTCGAGGAAGGTCCATATCCCATTTTAATACAGCTGGAAAAGTCACAGGCTTAGAGGCACGTAACATTAAGCAATACCACCATGAAATACTTCTCTTGTATCCCCCTGAAGAAAATCTCTCAAGAATGTACTTTGGGTTAGCTATCAGTGGTTGACATCCATGGTGTAGACTATGCAACCAGTGGTGTAACTGCAAATATTTATAATAATCCCTGGAGAGACAGAAAACTGATCTTGAATCTGAAAGAAAGGGAGAAGTACACCATTAATCATAACATCCCTCAGATAAATTGCCCCCTGAGTCATCCATGTATTGAATTTCAAATCAGGGATCAAGGCTGCTATACCATTCAAAGTAAGATTAGTGGTAGGAAGGTGAAAGTCATTCAACCTAGAGACCGCTTTATGCCATGCAGTCACAGAGGCTACTACTGCCGTAGAAGAAGAGGGCAATTGACTTTTGCAGGATAGCGGAAACCACAATAAATCAGATAAGGAAAAGGGGTGGGACATGCTCCATTCCAAGAGTACCCATGGTTTGGGGGGGGTCTATCTCAAACCAGTCTCTAAATTGACTCAAAAGGCATGCCCACAGATATAGTTCTAAATCTGGGAACACTAGCTTCCCCCAGACTTAGGTAGAGACATAATTTGTCTAGACGATCTCAGTTTCTTCGATTTCCAAACATATTTTATAAAAACACCATAAAATTTAGAAAACAACGACAAAGGAAGTAACTTAGGTATGGTGCGAAATAGATACATTAACTTGGGTAGCAGGACCATTTTTAAAGCAGCTATATGGCCCATCCATGACCTCTTGTAACATCCAATCAGCTGTCAAATGATAATTTAGCCAAAAGGGGAATGTAGTTACATGCCACTATATCAGATCCCCGCTTTGGTATCTGAACCCCTAAATAAGAAAGACTCCTATCCTGCCATACATTATGGTATGCCCCTTTAAGTCTAGCCAAAAGCTCAGGAGAAAAAAATTATCGGAAGGGATTCTGTCTTAGCAGTATTTAGTTTATAATAGGACACTTTGGAATAGTCCTCTAATATTTTATGCAGGGACAGTAAAGAAGATTCAGGGCTAGTCAAACACAATAGGACGTTGCCAGCAAATAAACACATTTTATGAGATGAGCCACCCAGCCAGGGACCCTGTACAGTAGCAAGCTTCCTAATTACTTCTGCTTAAGGGTTCTAAGCAAGAGCGAAAAAAATAATGGGGAAAGTGGAGAACCTTGCTAGAATAAAGAGCCAATATAAAGACAGAGCCCTATCCCTCATCCCAAAATGGTTAAATAACCCCAATGTAATCTGTCAAATGCTTTTTCTGCATCTAAGGAAAGCAATAATAATGGACCTGCAGATGCAGTAAACGATTCCACTATATTGAAGACTCAACAAGTGTTAGCTAAAGATTGTCTGCCTAGTACAAATCCAGCCTGATCCTGCTTAATTAAAGAGGGTATCAACGGACCCAATCTGGCTACTATTAATTTGGCATAGATCTTAACATCTGTATTCAACAGTGCTATTGGCCTATAATTAGTAACCATAGAAGGATTTTCCCAGGTTTAGGGAATGCTACAATTTGTGCCTCCAACATTTCTCGTGGGAAAAGACCTGAGTCCGATGCCTCATTATACATCAGTGTAAGACGTTGAACTGGGGCTAACTCATCTTTAAAAGTTTTATAGAAGTCATTTTATTTTACTTATCTGGACCAGGAGCTTTATCCAAGGCAAAGACTCAATAGCTGCAGCAACTTCCTCCTCTGACCAGGGATTGCTAAGAAGTTGAATAGAGTCATCCGGTAATGACAGGAGATTAAGAGCATCTAAGAATTCAGCAATCTCCACTGATTTAGGTTGATAAACCTGTGGGTTGCTAGATACATTATATAACTGGGAATAATAGTCAGCAAAAGCGTTAGCTACATCAAGAGGATCCGTCACCGTCCAACTTTATTAAAAATAGTGCGAATTCTCTCCTTGGCAATTTCCCCCTCAGCTTCTGCACCAGCATTCTGCCTGCTCTATCCCCCTGGACATAAAACTTCTGTCTAAATAAATTTCTATGGACTTCACGTAAAATAAAAGCATTCCAGGCATCCCTGGCCTGAAGCAATTTTTTTAAAATAGTGGCATCAGAAGGAGCACTTTTATGTTGTTCCTCTAATTCCTTTATATGGGCTTCTAATTCAATGTGATGTTGTTAATTAGCCTTCTTGAGGTGTGCCGCTGATTGAATGGCCATTCCTCTTATCACAGCCTTTAGTGTGCACCAAAAATGTAAAATGAAAGTGTCTGTTGGTTTATTAGTTTCCATATACATAGACAGAGTGTGAGAGAGAGATTGTTTAGATTCTGGATCATTCAAGAGATAAGCTCCCAAACGCCTTGGCCTTGGTAGCATACAAGAGGACCGTACAGCCCATTCCAAACCAAAGGGTGCATGGTCAGACCATGTCATAGGCAAGATAAAATCCCTTTGGACCTGTTGTAGGGTCCACTTATCCGCCAAGCTAGACGAATCCGGGAATATGACCTGTGAACATGTGAATAGAACGTATAATCACGAACTGTTGGGTTCTTTGCCCTCCAGACATCAAACAAGTCATATTCCGTTAGGACTTTCTGGAAGGCTTGGGAATGATCATGTGGAGAAGTAACTTTCAATTTAACAGTGGGAGAGGATCTATCTACATGATCAAAGACCATATTAAAGTCCCCCAAAATCATAACAGCACCCTTACAGCATTTCTGTAAGGTAGTACAAAATCTACAAAATGCCACCTGCTTGGTATTAGGAGCATAAACGGAGACTAAAAGTAACAAGCTGATCATTCAATTTGCCAATTAAAATTAAATAGCGACCATGTTTATCAGCATATTGAGAATTTAAGATAAAGTTACATGAACGGGAAATAAGGATGGCTACTCCAGCCTTTTTCCCTGGTCCATTAGCAGTATAACAGTGAGGATAATTATTGTAAAAAATACGAGTTGGAGAGGATGCAACAAAGTGGGTTTCGTCTATGGCTACCACATGCGCCTTAGCTTTTTACAAAATAGCACAAAGCAAGTCGTCTTTTATTCAGGGAATTTAAACCCTTTACATTTAACGATAAAATCTTAACCATAAATAGACGCAATCAATATAAAGAGCAATAGTATTCTAAACAGTACATAACAATTACAATATGAGTACCCAAAGGAAAAGGAATGGGAAAAATAGAGAAAAAGGACATTGGAAAAAAATAAACAATATAAAATAAAACGAACTGAAATAACTACCATTAGGCGCTAGTAGGGGTCACCAACCTAGGTGACACAAAAAGTGGAAGGAAGTAGAGGCCTCCCTCCCACCACTCTTAACTTGATTAAACAATACACATTTAGTTAAACAGTGTAAAGACGCTATATTCCTGAAAAAATTGACTAGCGGTAGCCAGCAACATAACAGCTGGTGAGTCCAAGGGGAACACTGGAAAATAAACCATTTAAGAGACATAGATGCTAGGTATGCATCTTACCAAAAGAAGTCCAGAGTTCCAAATCAAAATATGGTGACATTCCAGAAAACCATAAAGATAAAACATAAAAAATATATGTAATAGAATCATATAGAACGTCAATAGGAAAACACCCTAAAAGGAAAAAGAAAAATGGTCAATAGGTACATCAATTATTAGACCCCACAGAGGACCACTCCTTTTGGACTCAAGGACTTGTTGAAATCTGTGCAGGAACATCATCTATAATACTCCAAGAGCTAAGCAACTTAATACCATCATCAGGCCTAGAGACCGTAACTGTGGATCCATTACGAGTTATAATCAGTTTGGTTGGGAAGCCTCACCTGTAGATAATCTCTGCTTTTCGGAGAGCACTAGTAACTTGGTGGAACGACCTGCGCTGAGCTAAGGTAGCCACAGAAATATCTCCAAAGAGTTGTAGATCACCCAACACTGCAGCAGAAGAGTCAGACATCCGTGCAGCTCGAAGAATCGCTTCCTTGAGATGAAAATAGTGTAGCCGCATCAGTATGTCCCGAGGGGCCCCAGTCGGAGCATTTTTTGCCCAAGGCAAACGATGTATACCATCAATAAAGAAATCTGTGATAGGGGTTGTAGGTAGAAGTTTCATGAAAATGTCAGTAACAAATTCCTGAAGACCTCGAAAAGTGACTGGTTCTGGAATACCTTGTATCTTTATATTATTGCGTCGCGACCGGTCCTCGAGATCACTGACTTTATTCCGCAAGGCCGTAACCTCAGACTGAAGCTGCTCGTGTAAAAGAATAAAATCCTTATGGGATCACACAACTTCTTCCATCTTAGTCTCCAAGTTATCGGTGTGATTTCCCAAGTCATCAATCGACTGCTGGCAAGACTGGTGAGCAGTCTGGATTTCCAAGGAAATGTCCGTCTTGAAGGATGCCAAAAGTTGTTTCATGGACCCCACTGTGAGAGGTTCACCATCTCCGGGAGTGGCAGCTGGTGACAGAACAGAAGAGGCAGGTGGAGGCGTCTTCACTGTAGAACCAGCTCCTTTAGCACCAGCATCCCTGGACACAACACCCCGAGCAGGTGAACATTTTTTAGAAAAGCTCACAGGAGGCACCACGTTTGATGCTCGCTGGTGTTTAGGCGCCATTAATGAAATGGAAATAGAATAAAGTAATGACCACCAGAATTCCAATAACAAGACTTGATAAAACCACGGATCCACAGAGAAATAAAATGACAGAACATACAAGAGTGGTGGAAGAAAGTTATATGCTCTTAATTAGTGGCCATGGGAGAGGCTGATGTGGGCATATAATACAGCTGCACCTTGGACTGTGTATTCCAGTTGGGGATTTTAGCCACTAAATGCTGACAGGTAAGAGCCCAGGGCTGTCACCATAGAGAATGCAGGACACAGAGAACTGCAGAAATGCTGGCAGCCAGGCAGGCACAGTATACACTGCAGTGGGCTCTTTCCAAGATGGCGGCCGCTCTGCTTATTCCAGCACCACACCACTCTTAGGGGCCCACAGGCACTACAGAGGCTAGGATTGAGGTGCAGGGATGCCAGGGAGCTCACCTGCTGATCCCGACTTCCGCCTATTCCAAATTTAGCCTGCGGCTTCAGCCTAGTCATAGGCCCCGATCGCAGAACTACCTCACAGCCCCAGCCCCGGACTCCGGATGGGCGCCGGGTAAGTGTAGAGTCAGCAGGAGCCTGGATGTAGAAAGCAGGGTCTGGGAGGGCAGAAAAGCTCCAGGGTAACAGGAGCGAATGGCATCTACTCTTAATGTATCGACCAACAAAGTCACAAACAAACTGATGGGTTTTGGGGATTGTGTTTTAAATCAATAATAGTGACTTTAGCTGCATGTTTTTAAAAAAATGGTACTATTATGCTCATGGCTTTGCTAATTTTGTACGTTTGATTGTGTTGCAGTCTATTGGATCGGTATATGGAGGGTTAATGCAGGGCGTCGGTGCTGCAGAAAAGGTATTTGAGTTCATAGATCGTAAACCAAAAATGGCTAATGATGGAAGTCTTGCTCCCGAGCACGTGGATGGAAAAGTGGAGTTCCGCAATATCACTTTTGCATATCCCACCCGACCGGCGGCACAAGTTTTAAAGGTGAATAAAACACAATAGTTCTGCGTTCATATTTGTGCTCCACATGGTCTGAGAATGTAAATAAAGCCAGATTGTTCTTTTAGGTATCCATGTCCCATCCTTGTTAGAATCTGGTAAATTGTAACCAGAATGGTTTGAAAAGTGATAAATTCTCTGGTTATATCCTTGTCCTGAGGCATTGTCTCTGCCCATGCACGTTTATGCAAGTGCCCAGGATCTGGCTTCAGTAAGATAAAATAAGTGAATTACTAAGGAGATAGAGAGAGCGGAGAGCAGAAGAGAGAATGTGTTGTTCGGCCAATATATCTGCCAGTGTGCACCCAGCATTAGACACGTGAGAGACGGAAAGCCAATAAGATGCCGTTTTTGAGATCTGAACATAACTGAGTAAAACCGAACCACTCATCTCTAATAAAAAGTTGCCCCCCCATTATGGTGCCACTTGGGTTATAACATCTTATAATGTAACTGCAACGGTAGATTCTATTATATTTTTATTTTGTTTGCTTTCACATTCTCTTTGTCTTCTGTTTTAGTTTGTAATTATATTTATTCTTTTGTATTCAGAGAAACAAACAATATGAACAATGTGTTCCATTCAGTCATTATTATGGCACCATAATTATGTGCTGTAATATCTTGCTCATCAGGGCCAGCAGATTTTCTCTTGGGAAATCTAACTGATTGAATGGACTTTCAGTAGTGCTCAGTTAGTGTATGTCTGCAGGAAGACAGACATTTCTTTCATTTCCAGCCATATCAATATCTCTTTTGTGACAAAGAGCTGAAGTTCAATGGTTTTGGTCTCAGAAAGGGTGTATTTCTACAAAGGACGGTACTTGTTTCAGTTTTGTGGACAGTTGATAATAGAAACCTGTTTCATACTGTACAGATAGCTAAGAGGATTCCTTTTACATCCTGCCTTTTCATCTAGGGCTGACTCATGTTCCAAGACGCTGGTTTGTTTACAGGTTCAATTGTGGTGGTTTACAGGTTCTTCAAATCTTATTGAGTCACTGCTTCCGTCATCCTCAGTCATCCGTTCAGGGTTGTGAATTTTAGCTGCAGAACTGATGAGCTAATGTAGTTGTGGGAAGCCTGAATTACTACCTTATGCTAAACTAAAGCAAGTATTTAATGTGTGTGTGCAAGCGGAAACTTGTGCCGCCCATTGATTTTACGGTGTCCGCCATTGAGCGATATTTAATTAGTTTCGCACCTGCAGAAAAGTTTCGCCTGCCGGACTTTTCACCGACATCGTATCCCCACTATTCGCCGAATTCAATTGCAAAACATGCGAAAACGGCAAGCGGTGATTTCAGAACAGGCGGAAAGTGCTGTCAGAATTGGGGAAACCAGCCTGAACCCCCCAAAAAGATGCAGTAACATTGGGGATCAATGTAGATGTGTCCGAATAGCCCTAATAAAACTGTTTGGGGTACTTAAGTTGCTTCAATAGCTTCTTATTAGCGTCTTTGCACAAGTGGTGAAGAATGGCATTAAGCAGTATTTTTTGCTGAAAATAAGTAGTCTTGTCAAATTTGGGGTGCATGAAAATGGGCGCTAGTATATTTTATAGTCTCTAAAGTGATGTTTTAAAAAACTTGAAAAACGCACCTGTTGTAAGCACCTGCAATCCTAAAAACACCTGACCCATCCTTGCAGACCCCCAAGAAGTCTATTTTGCTAGTTTTTATATTTGTCCCCCCACTTTGTGCTTTTTCGCTCCCAAAATGAAAGTACTTTTTTGGGATGTTCTTAAGTTTTTCCCCAGGATTTTTTTACACAGTTGTCCTCTGGGGGGCTGCCCCAAGGGTTCTGAGAGAGTTCCCACCTTTGCACCCCAAAATAAAAAATGTTGCACTTCTTTTTACCTGCTATTCAGAGGCGAATCTTTTTTCGCCTATTACATTGTACTGACTTTCCACGTACGCGAAAACCGGCTGGAATTGAATACGGAGATAAGTTTCGACCTGGCGAAAAGACACAATCGGCTAAACTTTTTCGCGTAAAACGGCTTTTCGCTTCTAATTGAATACGGCCCATAGTCGTCATCGTTAGTTATCTGCACTTGCAAGAGATACTCCATAAACAGGCTTCCCTTCCCCGTACTCACACCTCAGAATCGCACGGAGCTTTACATACAGTTCACGTCCCGAAATGCCCTATTTCACGAAAAGACAGATCCGGCCAAGTTGCGTCCGACTCAGATTAGGAGGGACATAGACAAAGATGTTGCATCTGCGTACGTGCTCTATGCAAAAACTTGCCATTTGTGTTTGTGAACAGAGGGCCTGTTTCAGACCCGCTTGCTAAGATGCATACTGTACTCTCGCTGCTGCCTATGGTATGCAGTGTGTATGCATTGTGTGTATGCGTATACATCGCAGTGCGCATGTGCATACCTTAGCGAAAGTTCACAATTCATTCGCTCCTGCACATAGACAGCCCAGCAGAGTGAGTGACAGGGGAAGCCGTTTGTAGATGGTAACAGGGACTGGCCATTAAAAACGGGGGAGTGGAGGTGCAAACTCAGGCATGCCTGAGCATCTCAACAGCGTTTTAGAGGTGTGCATAATTATAAGACAGCATCATAGTACACATCCCCTGGCTTGTTTTTACACTGAATTTCTTGCGGCAGGGTATGGTCAACCTCAAGCGCTGCGATAGCATCCCATGTACCGATGGTTGCATACACTTCCTGGACATGACCTGCACAAGTGGGAGTCTTAAGACAGGCTGGTGGGTGTCTGCATACACTATGTGATCGTTCTCTAAGAAAAACTGGTCGTGCTAATGCATTGCTGTGCGGTAGCACTGCCTACACAATTTGCGTACACATCGTGCGAGCGATCGTATCTAGCGAGCGACTCTGAATCAGGCCCAGAGATCCATGCGACTCAGTCAGCCCTTGTGACTGATACATCACAGTATTACAGAATAAGCAGTGCCATGAGACTATTCAACTCCTCTGCAGGCCAAGGTGTATATTTATGTCCTTTGGCCATTGTTCCTCACAGGTGAACGTATGCCAATATCCAGGTTAATCATCATTTTGGGATGAAATTCACTAATTTGCAGATATGCTAAAGGAAAAACCGATTAAAAAAACAACATAAATAGTAAAGTTTAGAAACCACCGTCAATATTTCATTAGCATAGGATAGAAACCGCCAGATTTATCAAGCTGCAGTTTTAAAATCCACCGAAAAATGACCAGAGTAACAGGTTTCTCAGCACCCTAGGCAAAGCTTCAGCCTACCGCCCCCAAACACCAACAATAGCCACTTCCCAGCCCCTCAGGTGAAAGTATGGAGGTGGGGTCACAGCCGACCCAGGCATTAAGTCCATGTTAGTTTTGTGATAGGCAGACTCAGTGGTGCTCCCCAGATCCTGGCGCACTAGGCAGCTGCATAAAGCTGCCTAATAATAGAGCCAGTCCTGAGAGTAACCCACCAAACAATAGAAGTTGTGTGACTGGTGAGATAGAATGCTAGGTAAGAAGGTGAGGACTCACAATCAGTGGCTGTTGTAATGGTGGGGCTGCAGCACAGTCCAAAACTAGCATAGGGGAACAGGACTCTAGCCCCAACTGTACCTTTAAACGCTTCTTCATATCGGAATCGGGTTTTATTGGCCAAGCATAAAATACAAGGAATTCCTGGGAGTCTGTGGGAATGGTAATATCAGAGGTGTGTATCACACTGCCAGCAGACCAATCAGCAGCCTCCCTGCTGTATCTGTTCGCCCCTCCCCCCCCAGACAGCTGTGTCAACTAGCCAATGAGAATCTGAGTGATGGCCAGATACACCAAGGAGGCTGATTGCTCTGACCACGGCTGTGATACATGCCTCTGATCCCCACCGCTGATGTTACCTCTGCCGCTGACTCACTATTAGAGTGTACTGTAGCCCCACAGTTACAACTGCCACTGCTCCCAATACATTTTTAATGAAGGCAATCATTACGTTTTGTTAAAGGTGGAAAATAGCATAATTAATAATACTCTTATATGGACAATATTATTTTATTAACATAATTGGGTGCTAAAATAATGTTTAATTTGATGAAGAAAGAAATATTAATTATATTTAATATTAATTATATTAAAGGGGCAAAGGAGGCAAAATTTATTATTTTATGGTTGTATAATTGGTGCCCCCCTCATAAATATATATATATTTTTAACACCAATTAACAATTAATATTTCCCCTATAATATAATTAATAATATTTCTCTCTTAACCAAATTAAAAATGAATTTTGCACCCAATTTTATAGTAATAAAATAATATAGCCCACATAAGAGTATTGTTAATGTTATGTTCCTCCTTCGTCAATACAGAATGATTCATTAACAGTACATTGGGCGTCCTCACCTTCTGATTGGTCCTATAGATACGTATTTTTGTTCTGGTGGTTTGGCAATTTGTAAACCACCAGACATCTACGAATGGATTTAAATTCACCCCCTTACCAGCGAAATAGTAAATTCAAAGGTTTGGAGGTGGAAACCACTGGCCATGGACAGTGGGTTGTAAACGCCACCAAACCTGCCCTTTAGTAATGCCCTGCTCCCCCCTCAGATCACAGCTTACTGCAGTGTTTTTTTTACTTCAGAAAAAAGGAACCTGATTTATAGTAGCTTGTATACCATGGACATGTCTTTAGCTGCTTATTTTATTAATTACTGAAATGGTTTCAGTGATTTCTTCTAGTTTCCAGAAATAGTTATATTAATTAAAAATTCTACTAAAAAAAAAAAAGGTGTAGATACTGCATACCATTCAGTTCTTGTCACATAAACCTTTCAGATGTTTGCTTGCTCATTGCCCGCTCAACGTGTCTACACTTGTTCCTGGTTCTAGCATCAGCAGCTCTGCTCTGTGATCCCTGCATCTACTGATAGTGATCATTCCATTGTGCACTATTAGACCTGTGCATTCCAGTTCAGCAGTATGCTCCATCTCCAGTCACTCACTGTTGTCTGTCCTGTGCACACTCCATTGTGCACATTAGTGTATCTGACTCCAGCTTCCAGCATCCCTTGGTGTGCTCTGAGCTTCCCTGCTACACCAAGTGCACATCGTTACCAGCCTGCAGTACCTGTTACACTCTACAAGTGTGCTCTCTATTATGCACTTTTGATCCTGTGTTCAGTGCTACCCCTTTCACAAGCAGTGTGCTCCATCTCCATTTACCCACTGCTATCAGTCCTGTACTCAGCACTTCACCATTTACACCAGTGTGCTCTCTGCTTCCAGCCTGCTATACTAACGTGTGCTGTCAGCTACCATCTGCAACTACCATTGTATGCTGTCTGCTACCATTTGCATTTATTATTGTGTGCTCTCAGCTACCATTTGCATCTACAACATGCACTGCCAGCTACAGAGAGCTTACCATCCTTCAGTATTCACTACAGTCTGCATACCATCCTGTGTGTCAATTACTGCTCTACGTCAGTGTGCCAGTTCAGCTACACCCACAGATACCTGTGAGCAGTACCTATCTCTACCAGCAGTCTGCAGTTATCATGCATTCACAGATTACACATATCACTAGTGTGCATTCCACTGACTGACTCACATTCTATCGTGTCGCTGACACGTCTCCTGCTCCTACACTGCCAGGTAGCATACCTCATCATCAGCCTAGTATTTATCTTGTTATCCTTCCTACTCAGTCATATCCAGAGGGTAGAACTGAATGAGGAAACGCGTCACTCGTTCACTTCATTTCACTCACTCCAGTTCTAGTTAGACCTTATCATTTACCCTAGCCCAGAGCCCAGGACAAATCCCGAATCTGACAGTTCTATCAGAACTGGCGCTATCACTGGTGGGTATACAATCGGGAAGCCGGCTGCCTTAATACTGGCCGGCTTTCCGACTGTCATATCCCGGCGAGGGATGAAATGCCAGGCATCTAGATGTAGACGCCTGACATTTACCCGGCGCCGGGAGACAGGCGCCCGGCATCCCTTCGATCAACCCTCCCACCCCCGTGAGCGGACAGCCGCGGGAGGGGAGGGTTAGGTTTAGGGCACCCGGGGGGGCTTAGGGCTAGGCACCCCCCCGGGAGGGTTAGGCTAGGGGGAGGGAGGGTTAGACACCCCCGGAGGGGACTTAGGGTTAGGCACCCCTCGGGGGACTTAGGTTTAGGCAGCGGGGAAGGGGGGGGTTAGGGTTAGGCACTTAGAGGGGGGATTAGGGTTAGGCACTTGTGGGGGAGGTTAGGGTTAGGCACTCCTAAGGAGGGTTAGGGTTAGGGGGTTAGGTTAGAGAATACTTACCTTTCCACGATCAGGATTTCCAGCCGGGAATCGAACGTGCGGCTGGCAGTATTTCATACCAATTCCCATTGGTGATAGAGCCCCCATGCTTTTCCTGCAGTACATTTTCTAATATTTCTCTGATGTGTAGTGCTGGAGTACACTGCCACCAATAGTAGTGCTGCTTGTTCTTGAACATACCAGCAACAGCACAGATTGTTAGGTAGGTAAAGGTAAAGTGGGTGGGCCATTTACAATATACAGTGTGTGGTCCATTTACAATATACAGTGTGTGGGCCATTTACCATATATAGTGGGTGGGCCATTTACCATATATAGTGGGTGGGCCATTTACCATATATAGTGGGTGGGCCATTTACAATATACAGTGTGTGGGCCATTTACCATATATAGTGGGTGGGCCATTTACCATATATAGTGGGTGGGGCATTTTCAATATATAGTGGGTGGGCCATTTACAATATATAGTGGGTGGGCCATTTACAATATACAGGCAAACATGTACCTGTGTCAGAAATACTAATGTGTTCATTTTACCTGTTTGTAGAATCTGTCCTTCACGCTACATCCTGGAAAAGTCACCGCACTGGTGGGTCCATCTGGTAGTGGTAAAAGCTCCTGTGTGAATATCCTTGAGAACTTTTATCCTGTGCAGGAAGGAGAAGTTCTCCTAGATGACCAGCCCATTACAGTGTATGACCACAAATACTTGCATAAAAAGGTATGTGCAGTTCCAGAGCATCTATCCGTCCTGTGGATGAGTCTGGTGATCTTCATTTAATATATTAAATTAGATTGTATAAACAACTATTATTTTATTTTGTACGTGTACCAATGTGGTCATTTTAAGTCATAGCAACATGACATTTTAAGTCATAGCAACAATTTAAAAACAATCAAGTTTTATTTCTGCACATAGAACGTGTATCTCTCCACCTGTGGAAAAGTAGATAGTGTGTAGGAAGTTCATATACTGTACCCCAGCCGGTATATCAACCACATCTACTCAGTTGTCCATGTTACTGTACTGTACAGTATATCAGCCACATGTACTCAGTTGTCCATGTTACTGTACTGTACAGTATATCAGCCACATCTACTCAGTTGTCCATGTTACTGTACTGTACAGTATATCAGCCACGTCTACTCAGTTGTCCATGTTACGTTCCATATTCTCTGTAATATTTATTGCATATCCCTTTCCTAGCCCCTCGTCCTGGTTATTTTCTCTCCATCCCTTTCATTCACGTTTGTTTCATGTCATGCCAATGTCTGTGTCCTGCATCGTCCATTGTTCCCACTTCCCATAGTTGGTAATCCTCCAACCAATTCTAACCACACTCTGCGTTCCATATTTACAAGGAAAATACAAGGGTAGTATACCTTAGAAACTATAGTGGTCATGAACAGAATGTTTGCATCAAAGAATGAATATGTTGTGTGTAATCTTATCTGAGCAGTCTCATGACCCAGGTATCAAGGGAATGACAATTGGATTTCCCACAGCGCAGACTGGACCAAAAGAAGAAAGAAAACAGTATTACGTGTATTGTTTTACACATTTATCTCAGATTCATTACTAGCATGTGCTGCTCACATAGTAAATGTGAAAACATTCACCAAATGATACCTGGGTTCTTATTGTGTGAAATGTCTGCTCATTTCAGATATATGTTGCGTAAAACAGTGCACAATATATTGTTTTCTTTTCTCTTGGATCAGCGTGTCCCAAGGGTTATCCATGTGCTATTTCCATATCTATAGAAGGTTACTGGAAAGGTTCCTAATTGCCCAGAGCTGCAAGATTAATTCAAAGTAATAATCTCTTATTACTGGTTACCTCCACAATTTACAGAGAGTCATTAACATTACCACTTAATGCATAGGTGGATTTATGGGTCAGGGCACCCCTAAGCACAACAGTAATGGCCACCCCCCCCACCCCCCACTGCCCAATTGTATTATTTTCATTGGTTATAAGCCCTCATTTGATGATTGCCAATTCAATATAATAAAAAGAAGCCTTGTTCTATGGCATTTTGTTTTATGTTCAATTATATATACAGTCAGGTGAATAAATATTGGGACATTGACAGAATTTTCATATTTTGGCCTCTATTCACCACCACAATGGCTTTAAAATTAAACAAACAAGATGTGATTTAACTGCAGACTTTCAGATTTAATTTGAGGGTAATTACATCCAAATCAGGTGAACGGTGTAGAAATTACAACGGTTTCTATATGTGCCTCCCACTTTTTAAGGGGCCAAAAGTAATGGGACAAACTAAACAATCCTAAATCAAACTTTCACTTTTTAATACTTTGTTGCAAATCCTTTGCAGGTAATTACAGCCTGAAGTCTGGAACGCATAGGCATCACCAGACGCTGGGTTTCATCCCTGGTGATGCTCTGCCAGGCCTCTACTGCAAATGTCTTCAGTTCCTGCTTGTTCTTGGGGCATTTTCCCTTCAGTTTTGTCTTCATCAAGTGAAATGCATACTCAATCGGATTCAGGTCAGGGGATTGACTTGGCCATTGCATAACATTCCACTTTTTAGCCTTAAAAAACTTTTTGTTTGCTTTTGCAGTATGCTTCAGGTCATTGTCCATCTGCACTGTGAAGCGCCGTCCAATGAGTTCTGAAGTATTTGACTGAATATGAGCATATAATATTGCCCGAAACACTTCAGAATTCATTCTGCTGCTTTTGTCAGCAGTCACATCATCAATAAATACAAGGGAACCAGTTCCATTGGCAGCCATACATGCCCACGCCATGACACTACCACCACCATGCTTCACTGATGAGGTGGTATGTTTTGGATCATGAGCAGTTCCTTTCCTTCTCTTCTCTTCCCATCACTCTGGTACAAGTTGATCTTTGTCTCATCTGTCCATAGGATGTTGTTCCAGAACTGTAATGGCTTTTTTAGATGTTGTTTGGCAAACTCTAATCTGGTCTTCCTGTTTTTGTGGCTCACCAATGGTTTGCATCTTGTGGTGAACCCTCTATATTCACTCTTGTGAAGTCTTCTCTTGATTGTTGACTTTGACACATATACATCTACCTCCTGGAGAGTGTTCTTGATTTGGCCAACTGTTGTGAAGGGGTTTTTCTTCACCAGGGAAATAATTCTTTTGTCATCCACCACAGTTGTTTTCCGTGGTCTTCCGGGTCCTTTGGTGTTGCTGAGCTCTTCGGTGCGTTCTTTCTTTTTAAGGATGTTCCAAACAGTTGATTTGGCCACACCTAATGTTTTTGCTATCTCTCTGATGGGTTTGGTTTGATTTTTCAGCCTAATGATGGCTTGCTTCACTGATAGTGACAGCTCTTTGGATCTCATATTGAGAGTTGATAGCAACTGATTCCAAATGCAAATGTCACACCTAGAATCAACTCCAGACCTTTTACCTGCTTAATTGATAATGAAATAACGAGGGAATAGCTCACACCTGTCCATGAAATAGCTTTTGAGTTGATAGTCCCATTACTTTTGGTCCCTTAAAAAGTGGGAGGCACATATTGAAACTGTTGTAATTCCTACACCGTTCACCCGATTTGGATGTAATTACCCTCAAATTAAATCTGAAAGTCTGCAGTTAAAGCACATCTTGTTTGTTTCATTTCAAAACCATTGTGGTGGTGAATAGAGGCCAAAATCTGAATATTCTGTCAATGTCCCAATATTTATGGACCTGACTGTAGATATTTGATAGGCAGGGCAGCTTACAGGGGCAGTGTGTGCATATCCTACTATTTATACTTCTCTCAAGTTGGCATATGGTACAGTAGGGTGGAAATATTTTGTAGTTACTGGTAAATTTCGGACTGACTACTAAAGCAAGCATGCAAGTGCCCCCGCTTCTCCCCAAGTGGCACCCCTAGGCACATGCCTAATGGGAATTCACCAATGACTTAATGGGCTATGTTTGTGCCTTGCCTGAGGCTATTCCTTCCTACTTACTAACACATATGTTCTCTATACCTGTGTCTGAGTGTGTCTCTCATACGCACTGTCTTTGTGACTTAATATTATAGTTGTCTGTATTCTCCCTTCTTGACAGGTATCCATGGTGAGCCAGGAGCCTCTGCTATTTGCCCGTTCCATTCAGAGTAATATTTCCTATGGTCTGAATGGCGTCCCCCTGGATGTAGTAATAAGTGCAGCCAAAAGAGCCAATGCACACCATTTTATCATGGAGCTTCAAGATGGGTATAACACAGGTATTAATTCATTGTGTGGATTCTATCACATAGAACAATTGTGTGCTCACAGGTAGGATGTATGAATGGAGTCAGGTGTATGAAGATAATACAAGGTAAGGAGGGATACAGTGCTGGAACCACCTCTGCTGCAGAGTGTGCGGGCACTACAGGGCCTTAAAATACTGGTATCTCATAAGGACCCAATCGGCTCTGCAGCTAACCCCACCTCGGCTAGCTCCTACTGTTGTTGCCTTCTACTTCTAGACTGTAAGCTCTCCGAAACAGAGCACTCTCTACCCTCTGTCTCACATCTACACCTCCATAGTCTGTACTTATTCTGCTTTTATGTGCAAACTCATTTTTGTAAGGTTTTTCATTCTGACTATCCACTGCTGCAGAATGTAGCTCCTTACACATAGATAATGATGCTATAACTGACCCTGAAGGGATATTTACGAATAAGAGTGTAAGCGGAGTGCAGGGGATGTGAATCAATTACAGGTGATTTCCCCTCTTTACCAGAAATCCAGTTTAAAATATGAATAAAGCTCTAAGGTATCTACTGCACGAACACTTCTTTTCTGCAGAGTTGAATGATCTGTGGACTTTTCCAGAGCAGGATATATATATATATATATATATATATATATATATATATATATATATATATATATATATATATATATATTAGGGATGTGCAGGCTCGGATAGGTTCGAGTTTGCACGTGGAGTTCGGATTTTTCCCTCAAAAAAAACGGAACTCAGAAAGAGGCAAAACGTGATCTTACATGGACGAACATCATCATTCCTGGACAAAAGTCCAGGAATGATGATGTTCGTCCATGTAAGATGACGTTTTGCCTCTTTCTGAGTTCCGTTTTTTTGGAGGGAAAAATCCGAACTCCACGTGCAAACTCGAACCTATCCGAGCCTGCACATCCCTAATAAATATATATATATATATATCTATATATATATATATATCTATATATATCTATATATAGATATATATACATAAAAACAGAAAACTCAGCACTCACCATTGTTAAATCACTCACAATAATACATAAATAATGGGGGTTTGGTTCATGGATTGATCAATGCATTTAAGCCTGCAGCCCACATCACGGGACCCCATTTCTCTGCAGGTCCTACACTATCCATCATACTTATGGAAACCTGGTAGCTGCTATTACAGAGTTTAAACTGAAAACATGTTAACTGGTTTAAAGCTTACCTGCCAACTAACTTATGGCTTTTCAAGTCAAGGCAAAGCAGCTGACACAGGCTAATATAAATGAGCTTGCACAGCGTTGCATGAGAAAGCTGTATATATATATATATATATATATATATATATATATCATAGCATGAATATCACCTGCCTAATATTGTGTAGATCCCCCTTATGCCACCAAAACATTTCTGACCTGCTGAGGCGTGGACTCCACAAGATCACTTTTTTTCTCTCTATGTGATAAGACAATTTCACAATTCCTTATAAGCAATCACGGAGTAGTATATTTCAATTATTGCATGTCAGGTATTTCCATTTATTGGCAAGAAAAAGTATATTGTTTTCGTTTAAGAGTAATTCATATTTCTCAGCACATCCAATGTATATTGATCCCATTCTATTTTGTCAAAGCATGGATGACATGATAATCCTAGTAGTCTTTTTAGCAGGTCCCTCTCCTCTATAATGAGTCTGACAATTGCATGCAGTATAACACCTAAAAATGCATTCTAACCCAAAGGTATGATGTTAGTAGACAGCAAGAGATTCTTATTTTGTATACCTAAATTCCGGGTCTGTCCTGGAGGTTGGAACAGGGTTCCAAATCAGATTCGATCCGCAATTTAGCCGATTCCGACCCAGGATATTCCCAAATCGGCGACGTTCACACCGGAGCCGGGTCTGCAGTGACTTGGCTTTTCCGGCGTTGAAGTGGACGCTTGGAGATGATGTCATCTCCAAGCGCCACTGAAGCCAGCCAATCGGAAGTCATGTGGCACCATCCAGGTCATCATGACTCGGATCGCGCCGTTCCCACTGCAGGGTTTCACGGGTTATTCCCGTGTAAAACCCTGTAAATTACCTGGGTTGGATTGCCGGGTCACTCCACCCGGGAATCCATCCCAGTCCCCTTTTACACCAAGGAGCTACCTGGGTTAACCCTACAATAACCCGGGTTTTAGCTCTGGTGTAAAAGGGGTATTAGAGACCCTTGCAATGCTGGAGGTAACAGGGTCCACTTGATTAACCTCATTTGTACCTGCAGTGCTGCATTATCTTTCTTCATATCTTAGCCCAGACACACACCGCTCACTTGCCACCAATGCATATTCAAATGGCAAGTAGCAGCATGTCTGTCTGACAAAGCTGGGCATATTTTTATTCCCCCTGCTGAAATTGCACACTTGCATATCTATCCTGTCTTTCTTTTTTAAGTACTCTCATTGCATTTATGCTTAGAATCAGGTCCCTTACCGAGCATTGTGCAAAAGCAGATACTAATTAACTTATTTATATCCACTTAGTCAGGGGAAATCCCGCTCACGATTTGTTCACTGTGATTGGCATAACATACTGCAGCAGCCGTTCAACCTGTACTCACATGTGTGATATAACTTTATTTTTATTTCTGGCTGATACTCTGCACATGCTGGAGGAAAATACATAGTGATTTCCCCTCTCTAAATAGGATGATTATATGTGATGTATAACACTGGGGAAAAGTCAATCTGTTTCCAGGGATTTAAGAGTCCCTTTCGATTAATTTTGTGCTCCTGATCATGAATAAGCATGTATATTTTTCAATTGCTTCAGTTTTTGAGATATGCATATGTCTTTAATGGAATCGGTATGAATGACCGGTGGACGAGAGCCCGGCGGTCAAAATCCCGACGCTGGCAGGCCAAACAGCGGAGATCCCGACGGAGGTGAGTAAACTACTTAACCCTAGCCCTCCTTTACGGGTGCCTAAACCTAACTCCTCCTCCCCGCACCCTAACTCTCCTGGGGGGTGCCTAGCCCTACCCTTCCCCCGGGGGTGCCTAACCTCCCTTACCCTACCCTAACCCTCCCGGAGGGTACCTAACCCTAAATCACCCCCGGGTGCCCTAAACCTAACCCTATGAAAAAATCAATTAAACAATGTTAAAAATAGTTAAAAAGATATTTTTTTTATTCTGATTAAATTTGATTCGTAAAATGTTATAAAAAGATACAGGATAATTACATACATAAGTGTTAGGAAGCTATGAACGGCGGTATGGCTTGCTGTCTATTACGATACGACATTCCGGCTCAAGACAGTGCTTTTCTTGAAGTCTGGATGCTAAAAGCTCAGCTCCTTTTTTCGATAAATTCAAGTCACGAATCCTTTTGAGAAAATTTGTTTGGAGTAGAGGAACTTCAAGCTCACTTTCATCTGTGTTGTCACTTGCACTGGATGAAATGAACATTTCCACATCATCACATTCAACTTAGCACAAATAACTGAATGATGGTACAGGTAAATCTTCGCTATGTGGTATCGGTTGTTTTGCAGAATTCATACTTGGGTATTCCCATTTGTGTTTCTTAAATCGATTCATACCCTTCACATTTACAGCACAAAAATAGCAGTCACTCAAGTGATCTTTTGGCTCACGCCACATCATAAGTATGCCGAAATGAAGTCCTTTTCGATTACCTTTATGGTGCATACACATTCAGATTCTTCTTCAGATCTGAACGATAACGATTTGAAAAATCGTTCAATCATTCATATCTGAAGGAAAATCTGACATATCTGACATGTTTGAATGATCAACGATGCACATTCCCGATGGTCAGATAATGATATCTGATATCTGATGTGTTTGCAGTCAGTTTTGGACGATTTCAGTCATTTTAATGCAGTCAAAAATTGTTCGTAGTTCAAATCGTTTGCAAAATTGTTCAAATCGTTGGTCGAATTGTTTAATCATTCAAATCGACCGTGTGTATGCTCCATTAGTCCAGTTGCGGAGGGATTACACACAGGTTTTACAAACTTTGTGAGGTACCCAAATCTTGTCTTGCTGGCTTATGTGACGTCCAAAATAAGCCTGATACGCTTGTTTTATTAATACAGTTATATTTTTTCTTTATTTTGCAACACTATATTTGCCACAAATATAACAAAAAACATCAGGGTTGTTAGTACACCTTCTCTGAGAAGAACTCATTTTTACGGAGAAAACGTTTTGTTTCACACATTCAGTGCTAACTCCCAACAAAAGCCAAGGACATACTGAACAAAACAAGCCCAAACGGCGGGAAATTGATTGTGGTGGGACAGAGAGAGGGCGGAACAAAGGAACAGGCGGTGTGCTAACTGCGTCACACGGTCCTCTCCGTTGCTCCTCTGTATGCTGGGAGGAGGCGTGGCTGTGGTGTGAGGATGTCCCAGCAGGCTCAGCAGTGCACTGCCACGCCTCCTCCCAGAGTTAGTGAGGAGAATTGGATGTGTTATGTGTCTCAAACGTGACTACCAGCTACATTATCACAAATAAAACAAATTCTTGTTATTGTTAAAAGAGGGTAGTTAAAAAAGCAAAACTAAGGGCCTCATTCAGACCCACTCGCGAGCGGCTGTCCGCTCGCAAGTGGGTCGATGGTGTGCACTGCGCATGCGCACGACGGAGGGAGCTCCGTCGTGCACATGCGCGAGACGCGACGACCGAAGGACTTTCCTTCGCTCGTTGTGTCTGATCAAAGGGGGCGTGCTGTCGATGTTGATTGACAGCACGACCCCTTTGGTGGGCGTGCCGGGGGCGTGCCTGCCAGACGGAGGCTTCCCAAGGGAACGCCTACCATCAGAAGCCGTCCCCACTGACATCACTAGTGATGTCAGTGGGAGTGATTTTGGCTCTGATAGAGCCAAAATCACTCCTGGCCTTGCGGTTGAGAAACTCAACCGCAGGCTTCTGCACGCAGTGGCGATGGTCAAGACCATCGCGACCATCATCCTGCACGCTCGTATAGGCTGTGGGTGGTGACCCACAGCTATACGAGCGTCCAGGAGGACGCTCCATATTTATGGAGGTGGGCCCTGATTCAGAGCGAGCGCTCTGGTCAGAGTGTCCGGCTCTGAATCAGGGCCTAAGTCGATTCTGTTAAGTAAAGCAGGCCTAGACTTCAAATTGAGAAAATAATAGAATTTTATAACTTTTAATTAATTTGAAAACTGGAGCCAATTCAGCTATAGTGAAGATCTAATGCGAGGACCTGCGAGTACTCTCAAACCGATCTTAAATCCTTGGCAAGAAAAAAAATATAGTTTTTTGTTCCCCAGTGTAATTATTGAAGGCATAGAAATAAGAATCTCTTGCTGTCTACCGATATCATTCCTTTGGGTTAGAATGCATTTTTAAGTGTTATACTGCATGCAATTGTCATACTAATAATTGTATTTAGAATCATGATCAGAAGAATTCATACAGCATGAAAGGTCAATAAATAATGTATGTTTGTCATACTAATAATTGTATTTAGAATCATGATCAGAAGAATTCATACCGCATGAAAGGTCAATAAATAATGTATGTTGCATTACAGAACAAAACCCATATATTGTATGTATTTGAAAATAGTACATTGTATTTTTTTCTCTACTTCAGAGACAGGAGAGAAGGGAGCCCAACTTTCAGGGGGTCAGAAGCAGAGAGTGGCTATTGCGAGGTCTTTAATCCGAAACCCTAGGGTGCTGATATTGGATGAAGCCACCAGTGCACTAGATGCAGATAGTGAGCATGCTGTGAGTTGCAATTCATTTATAATTATTTCACCACAAGTCAGTGAAAATGAAAGGATGATTAGATTCATTAAAAAGCATACTTATCATTATTATTATTACTTTAAACTATGTTATGAACAGTAGCCACACAGAGCTGGACCACAATGTCACAGGTCTGGTTGCTGGAGGCTGTCTTGAAACGACCATTTTGATCAGCTGGGTTTTTGGACCTGTGTGATAAGTTTTGATTGGGCACCAAATCCAAGTATCGTTTTCGGGACACATAAGCTACAATGACAGTAGGTTATTCTAAAACTACCACATTGACAATCCCATAACAACAGCTATTGTAGTAGGGATGGAAATCGGTGGGGTGTCTATCGATGGTTACCATCTATGGGTCCATTGGTAGTTACCATTGATTGCACAAAAACCATCTTTGGTGAACGATCGATGGTTTGCACCCCTCGATGGCCACCACTGCGGGGGAAAACGGCAGACCAATCAACAACAGGGGTGGGGCTTAGCTGGTGGGACTAAGCTCCGTCCCGTCCTGAAAAAAAAACAACAACCATCGGATCACACACGTTCATCGATGTCTAAGAACCATTAGCTCTTAGCCACCAATGGTGAAAGTGTTTAACATCGGTCATAAACCATCGATGATTTTGAATCATCAATGGTCGATGACCATCCCTATATTGTGGTTCAACTGGCAAAACACAGGCCTACAACATGTGACAACATCAATCAGGGACCCTTTTTGTGTGAATGTGACAGTTTTACTGTACAGATGTGTTTTTTTTTATGAAAAATGTACCTCTTGCAGACATGTCACATGCTGGATTATCTGTCTAACACAACACTTGTTTATAGTACATTACAAATCGTCTTATATGTGATTTTTTTACCATATTTTATTTTAAGTTTTTGGCTTTTTAGTCATTCCAACAATTTACATTTTGCTAACATTTTTCTGGTGCCTTGCAAAATGTACAGTGAGGGTAGTGAATAGCCATTCTGAAGTGAGAGAAGTTCATTGTGTTTATTATTATGTTTAAAAGCAAATGAGTAATCTTGCCATTGTGCTCATACACTGTTTTTTTCTGTAATTAAAGATTGAGTAAAAATCTCACATCGGAGCATAACCTGTCTAGTGCCTGTTGGAGCATAACCTGTCTAGTGCGGTCGTAGAATATAAATGTGACTTTTTGGTGCAGTTCCTGTGTGCATTGTCTGCCTTACATCCTTGCACACATTTAGTAACTAGCAAAAGCTTATTTGCTCCATGTTAGCTGCTGTTTAACAAATTTTAAAAATACTATTAGAAAATACAGGATTTACATACGAACAAGCTGGCTATTTCCAGCTTGTCTTGGTATGAACGCATTAGGAAATACATAAAGAATGGTAAACAGTCCTTATTTTCCCACAGACCTATTACTGTATAAATATAATGTTTTTGGATGATGATGTACTGTACATGGATCTCTTGTATAAATCACAAATAAGCTTTTTCAAATACGGTATATTTCTGTATGCCTTTCCCATGCACTCATAGGTGTTACCTTCCCAGTGCTGATATTCATGAATAAACATGAAGAACTGGTGTCTCAGAGAGTTTTGTCACATATGAACAGTGCATAAGTAACCATTAATGATTCATCCTTTACAGATCCAGCAAGCGATGAATAGTGATCTGCAGGGACGAACAACCCTTATTATAGCACACAGGCTGAGCACTGTGGAGAAAGCACACAACATCATTGTGTTAGACAAAGGCCGCGTGGTGCAGCAGGGGAGTCACAGAGAGCTAATGGAGGAAGGCGGACTTTATTCGCAGCTTGTCCAGCGCCAAGTCTTCCAGCTTGGAGAAGAAGAAAAGGATCACACGAGGTCACCACATGTCCCTGACACAGATGAGCTGGCCTAGGCCGCTTAGCTCTGCACATTTTAAGTAACCTCTTCTATGAAATCTACTAGAAATACAAAAACCTAAGGCTCTATCAAAGGAGAAGATTACTGCAATACGACCAATATGGCTGAGTTGCAGGCCTAGAACAACACAGATTTGACAATGTGGGATATTTCAATTTCACAGATGTGTACAGCACATGTACTAAGCTCTGGAAAGTTATAAATGGGAGAGTGATAAACTACCAGCCACTCAGCTCCTAACTGTAATGCTACAGGCTGTGTTTGAAAAATGACAGGTAGGAGCTGATTGGTTGGTAGTTTATCATTCTCCAATGTATCACTTTCCAGAGCTTAGCACATCTGCCCCTAGGACTATTGTGACTTGCTCCTGTGTACTAGATGTAAAATCTAACATTGTGTTATGGTCCAAGGCTAAATTATTCACTTTCATATGCTGCTGGCACATCCATGAAAATGGATGAGTGAATTTCTAATATAGCTTTATCACTCATATATTTTATAAGCAGCCTATAAAATGTCATTGACAAATACAGTTACACATGAACCCAAAGACTTACCAACCTTTCATAGGCTGTGTAGTGAATGGATGCCTTTGTGTCGGCCTTTAAGCAAATAGGAAATGGTGCTGACAAATAGCACCATGTACAGCAGTTGCAGGGAATTAGGGGATATGAGATAATTAAGTACTTTACCTCTAGCAGTGCTAGGCTGGTTTATGCATTTCATTGTAGTCATTTACAAGGTATAGCCTTAATGACTGACACTGTATGACATCTTAGCAATGTATTTGTCTTATGGAAAAGCCATATGATGTAAATTAATTGCTTCTATTGACTGTAAGGTAAAATGAAGTAGGGAAGGAAGCACACATTAATTCTGAGATCCCAAACCAGTGTGTTGGAATACATTTGTATGTCACAGTACTAGGCTGGACTAGTTTACAAGACCTTACAAATGATAGGTAAAACGGCTTAAAAAAAGAAGCTCTATACAGTGTAACACATTAAATATATTGAACACTCCTGTCTTGGTTCCTCGTAGTTTTTATAATTCCAACTTAACAGTAGCAGGTGAGTCACAATGTAAGATAAGTTGTGACTGAGTATGAATAACTACAAGTCCTCCAAGTGAAAGTCATAGATTGTAGCCACATCAATGCTATCCATCCTCCTTGCTGTGGAGGGACGTATATTCTTGGGAGGGGTGGAAAAACGACATGAGGTCCGTAACAATATTGACAACTGTATTCTGTTCAGTGCTTAACAAATGTATAAAATAAAAGCAAAAAAAGAATCACAAAAGTAACACAATTTCCGTTTAGATGCACAGTAGATATACCTAGGACATATATAGGATATCTATAATGGGCAGATAAAGGTATTTCTATGAGCACATGTCTTTATATATCTAGCAGAATACAATATGAGGTATTTGTTCATATTTTGATCAACAAACATAAGCTTGCAATCAAACATCACGTGTCTCTGTGTGTGAGTACCTATACTTCTTTTTTTATTATATAGCCTCTATCCTGTTAGAAAGAGTTGAACTGAGAAATATCAATCAATCTTTGCCCAATAAGCGCTAACAGTCTAAGGACCCGATTATGAGCCACAAGCAGCTCCCTATATGGCTGCATTTAGAGAATTTTAGGTGCGTGTCTGGGCGTGTTAATAAGACGCATTTCAAGGTAAAAAGATGCAAAAAAAGACGCTCAGCGCTACCGAGTCACGCCATAGCGCGACTAGAAGGGATTTTTAACGCGCAAGGAGGCTAGATGTATTTGGAACCATCTGTAACATAATTTCTTCTTAACTGCACATGGGTCACAGGGATTACACTGGGATATAGGCTGGCAGCAGAGTCCGGGAACCAAACGATTAACCTTATGACACTCTGGCAGCCCAGTGTCACGGCCAGGGTATTTCAGCATGGCGCTAGGCGGGTGTTACCTGTGAGGTCATTGTGGCGCGGGCTGTCTGGTGGCGGAGCTGGTGTCTGGCGGGGGGCTTTGGCTGCTCACGTTGTTGTGCGGGCCTGTTGTCACTCTGCGCTGGTAAGGCCTGGCGGCGTCTCCGTTCCGTTTGGTATGGGCGCCGCCATCTTGCCTTCTGGCCATGTGATGCGGCTGGCCAATCCTGGTGAGTCACATGTTCCCTCTGGCCAGTAACAGCACGGCATGGGGTATTTAGGAAGGGTCAGTGCCTTCCTTCTTTGCCAGTGCAACGTGTATCTCAGCCTAGCTGGGAGGGAGTTCTCTGTGCTTATCCTGTTCCTGTGAATTCGCTGTCTGCCTGTCAGCTCCTAGCTTCTGCTGGACTACCCCGCTTCCTCCATCACCCTTGCCCATACCTGAGTGCCTGAGCCTGCTGACATCCTGCTCATTGCCTTAGTTCACTACCTGCATACCTGGCTATTATTTTCCTGCATCACTACCTGCATACCTGGTTGATTATTTTCAGTCTCACTACCTGCACACCTGGACAGCTCTAATTGTTTCTGCTTGGACGTTAACCCATTACTCCCACCACAGAACTCTTGTGCACATTAATATATTCCTGGACTTTTATTTACTGCCATATTTTATGTCTTCTCAAGCACTTATTAAAAAACCTAGTTTTTTATTCAAATCCGCTTCTGTGATAGCTCCTGCTACCATCCCGGGTCCACAAACAACCCAGAACATAACACCCAGGCTCCTCCTCCCCTATACCCAGCCTCAGGCAGGCTAGTTTACGTTTGGTGCCACAGGAGCGTGCACCGTTTTCTAGGGGCAGCTGAAGCAGCATCATACTTTGATTTGTTTTATTTACCTTTTTTTGGTGTATGAGTAGGCAGCGCTAGGCATTCTACAGGATATCCGCTCTGCTGCTCCACTAACCCTGGTAAGCGGATCAGTGACTTTGGCCAGGACCTTCTTCACAGCACACAGAGGACCCCAGTCGCAGCTGGACACCGGGGGACAGGTAAGGCGGCTGGGGACCACCAGCGGGGCTGACAGCTGATGGCCAGGTCACCCACACCCCCGCTAAACCACCAGGGCACTCAGCAGGAAGCACTACTTAGTAGGCGGCCATTGCCCTGGGGCTGTATGTCAGTGGTGGGGGGTAGGCTCTCCCAGTTAGCTTCTCCTCCGGCCCATGGTGTGTTCCCTCTCGGAGGCTTCTTACCAGTAGGTTACTCCTCTCTGCTCCCTGACACAGACATTGAGCAGCCATTGCAGTGCTTGCTGCCTACAGTTAGTCTCCGGAGAGTTGGACTTCTGTCTCCCTTTATACCTCACTCTTAGGTCAGGTTATACACTTTAGCTCTATCCAGCCAACTGGGGTTTGGATTGTTGAGCACTATCTGCCTATTTGTATGCATTGAATGTGACTGTGTGCTTGTCCTCACTTTAAAATCTATTTTATTTATTTCTACCTGTCAGTTCTTCTGTTTTTCTGTCTGATACCTTTGTGTATACTGTGTGAGGGGTTCATTGAATTCCCCCTCTGCGGCCCCTACATTCATCGCACTGTTCCTTGTTGCACACCTCTGTTTTATAATTTGGTGTGTGAGAATTGCCTTGGAATTCTCTACCATGTCTTCCAATACTAAAGCGCCCAAGGAGGTGGAGGCTCCTGCGCTGCGTAATTGTAGAACTAGTTCTGCTGGTTTTTCCCCACAGGAAGGGTCCAGGATGGTCTCTGTATCTGGTGCTGCACAGGCGCCTAGCGTAAGGTCCCATCCACAGCTTTCAGCCAGGAACCGGCTTGGGCGGCCTCCCTGTCGCAGGTAATGTTGCAGTTGTCTAATTGCCTTACAACCCCCACACCTGTCCTCCCTACTATGGGGGTCCAGACTGCCCCAATTAGGCAGGTTCATCTGCATCCACCCGTGCTGGAACCACCATGGATGAGTTCCTTCTCCCTAGTCAGTGCAGGGTTTGGTGCAGGTGTCCGCCTCATTCCAGCTGATGCTGGAAAAGGACCGTGCTTTCGGGTGCAGACCATCCAGGTGCGAAAGCTCTGCCCCCCAGGCAGGTTATGCTTCAGACTTGAAAGTCTCCTCAGACCAGGAAGATGATTTATCTGTTGATTCAGATGGTGAGACCTCGATCTGGGAACAATCCTTGTCTCAGGTGGATGTAGTGGCTTTAGTTAAGGCGGTTAAATTGGTCCTTTCGATTGAGGCCTCAGAGCCGACCCCTAGATCTAAAGGTCTGGTTTTCAAGCTTAAGAAACAGGTTTCGGTAGAATTCCCTAAGTCTGGACAGCATGAAGAACTTCTAGTGAAGGCTTGGGCTGTTCCTAACAGACACTTTCAGGTCTCCAAACGCATCCCGGCCTTTTATCCACTCCTTGCCAAGAGGGGGTCTCCTCCCCCCGATTTACATGCATATTGCCCACCTAGTTAAGAGCTCTACCCTCCCTATCCCTAATATGTCTTCTTTTAATGATCCAATAGATAGAAAGTTGGAAACCTTTCTTAAAGTTATTTATTCCCATGCAGGTGCTATTGCAAATCCGGCCCGTGCAGCTGCTTCAGTGGCTAAAGCAATCGGTTCTTGGGTATACGCCCTGGAAGAGGGCCTTCTGGTACCCAAAGGAACCAGTTATCTCTTGTGGTGCATATAAAGCAGGTGGCTTCCTATCTTGATGAAGTGGACCTTGATACTGGTATCTTAACCTCCAAGGTGTCAGCTTCTTCCATGTCAGCTAGGAGAGCACTCTGGATTTGTTCCTGGTGCGCAGACCCCACGAAGGTCCTTGAGGCTCTTCCTTAGTCTGGGGACATTCTCTTTGGCTACAATTTTGTTAAATTCCGGACCATTGTGGCTGCTTCCAAAACAGCATTTCTTCTTTCTGCAACAGCCCCTGGGGCACGAGTGTCTGCTTGTTGTTCTGTCATCTGCAAGGAAATGCCAAAGGCCAGTCTTTTCATAGGTTCCAGAGATTTTCCTCCAAGACCTCCAAGCCCAGAAGCAAACAGCCCTGGTCTACTAGACGCTGGCCACCAAGCCAGCCAACAAGCCTGCCACTTGACAAGGCGGTCCTCCACCTGGGGGAGCCCAGTGTGGGAGACCAGCTTCTGCTTTTCTCCGAGGCTAAGATGGCGACCACGACGCATGTCTGGGTACATGTGTAGTCTTGCAGGATTACACAATAACCTTCTGGGAGTCCATTCACTCTATGCTGACCTCCAAGGTAATTGTTCCAGCCCCCCTGGCTGAGAGAGGCTCAGGCTTCTATGCCATCTTCTTCCTGGTTCAGAAACCGATTCTTCTCGGCCAGTCTTGAACCTGAATTCCCTCAACATATACTTGCAGGTCCCCAGGTTCCGCAAGTCTCTACGTTCCATCATTCTGGTGCTAGAACTGGGAGATTTCATGGCCTCCTTGGACATCCAAGATGCCTATTTACATGTTCCTATCCCAGTCACCAGCACTTCCTCTGGTTTGGTCTTTCCTCAGCTCCTCGTGTCTTCACGAAAGTCATGGTGGTCATAGCAGTTCATTTGCGGCACAGAGGTGTCAGGATCCTTCCTTTGCTGATCTACTTCTCCTGGCCCAGTCTCCTGAGGGAACACCTCTGTCTTGCAATAGATCTTCTCCAATTTCACAGATGATCATCAATTGAAGGAAATCCTCTTTGACTCCATCTCAGGAGATGCTCCATCTGGGGGCCTTGCTAGACTCCAGGGTTCAGAGGAACTTCCTCCCTAAGGACAAGCTTCGGGAACTAAAGCCAGGATTCACAGGTTCTTACATCACCTCTGACTTTTTCATTAAAAATTATTAACAATCTGCGCTTTTCTGAAATATAAATATCATTAAAAATACTCTAAAAGTTCATCATAATTAAAACAATATTTATTCAATATAACAATCAATAAAATGCAAAGAAAACACCCAAAGAGGCTAAATGGCCACAACATTCCTTCTACTTAGTATATATACCTTAAGCTTGCATTTGTGTTCCAGTTGGTACAGTGACAACCTCTATTTCCCCAAAGTACTGTATATGTTAAACTGCTTTTACCAGTTTAGGATTAAGTCAATTTAAACAAATTAATGTTAAATCAATATATCACACAAACTCTTTATAGCTGCTAGCAGCCTCCTGCAGGTTTCTGTGTTCTAGCTGTTGATATCTGGCTTTTAAGGTCCTTGTTGACATCTCAATCCAAAATATGGCTGCAGTAGTTAGTAAATAGATAAATTACTGTCAGTAGGAGATTTAAGATGGTCATTGTTGGATCTGAAAATATAGTACAAATGCCAGGCAATACCAGTAAACAATAAGAGAGGTAGGATTCCACGCTTTAGGGTCCTGACTAGTTACTGTCTCAAAGACACTTTTCTCAGAGGATCAAGCAATTATTGGAATTATCAATCAAAAATGATTGACGCCTTAAATGGTTCCTGTCTTGTAAAAATATGAGGCACTGGTTTAAATACCACAGATATGATTTTTGTTCACCTCACCAATACTAATTTTTGTTCATCTTACCAAGCTTCTCTACAACTACTGCCCTATTTATCTCCTCAATTTTGCCTCCAAACTACTTGAGTGACTTGTGTACAACTACCTATATCACTTCCTATATACTCATTCCCTTCTATACTCTCTGAAATCAGGCTTCTGCTCCCAACATGTCACTGCAATGCCAAAAGTCATCAATGGTCCACTTATAGCGAGTTTGAGGGTCAGTTCTCCATCGTCATTGTTCTGGTCTTCTCTGTTACTTTTGACACAGTTAAACATCTGCTTCTTCCGCACACCAGTCCGTTTCTGGTTGACTTTCTATCTCTCAAACTGCTCCTTTAATACCTCTGGCACATCCTCCCCTCAACTCCCACTATTTGTTAGGGTCCCACAAGGCTCTCTTCTCAGCCTTCTGCTTTGCTCACTTTATATCTCTCCCCTTGGTGAACAAATTCACTAAATCAGATTCCAGCATCACCTCTACTATGACAACACCCAAACCCCAGGGTTTCCTCTGTCTCAAAAACCCGCTGCCTTGGTGTCACTCTTGACTTCACCGTTTCCTTTATTTCTCACTTTCATTCTCTCCCTCTCCCAATTCTGCCTCCACCTACCAAACATTGCCATATTATGTCCTTTTCGTACCCAAGATGCTACCAATTTTTTTTAGCTGCTCTCCTCATTTCTGGCCTTGACTACTGTAACCTCCTGCTATCTGGCATTTTCCTCACCCAACTATTCCTGCTTCAATACATCTTAAATGATGCAGAAAGACTGATCTCTCTATCTCACACTGCTCCCTATTGTGCTGATAGCAGAATTGGAATAGAGAAGTGGAGACTGCTGTATCATTCTTCCAGTCAGGGACCTCCAGCAAAGAGGCATGAGCTTGGGTGCTGGAAGACCACAAGTCATAGCCCTCTAGCCAAGAGTAGTTGGCTGACATAGAAAATGTAAGATGCAAGAATGAAGTATCAACAAAGAACAGATGTAAGTGTGGTCAAAGTTAAATTAGGTCAGGGATACAAAAAACAGGAAGGTAGCATTGACCTACCTTGTTTTGGGCACACACATGCAGGTTAGTACAAAATCTTTCACATCTAGGTGCAAAATGGACCACCACGATTGTGTAAGTAGACATGCATGTCCAGTAAAATGAGATTGTTGAGCCCATTGCAGGAGTTTGGTATGAAGAGAGGAGGGGACAACAATCTTCTCAGGAGGTGGAATCACTGAGTGTTGTGTGGTGGAGGCTTGGAAGTTAGATCAGAATGAGGAATCAAAATAATAAGACAAAGCATTAGTTTTAGTATTCTTCTAGTAAAAACTGCATGTAATAAAAAAAAGAAAAGAAAAAATTGGATGAAGAGAATGGACCACCTTACCTGGAGTTTTTTTTGTAAATATTGGACATGCTTCCCTTTTAATAGGGCCAGTTTATAGCTAGGAATTCATCATTCCAAATTAGAAAGAAAAAAAGATTTTTACTGGAAAATCCACACAGATGTAGTTTTGAAAAGATGAATCCAGAATAAGAAACCCTCCTACTACTATGGAAGAGGCATCCAATTTACATAGACGAGGTGGTAAATATTAATTTGTTGTAAAACGGGCTGAACAGAAGGCTTGCTTAAACAACTCAGAGACCCGAATCAGGAGCAATTATTGGAATTATCAAATCTTAAGATTGTCTGTATTTCGGGTTTAGGCAGTGTTTGGAGCCTCTAGGGTGGATGAATTCACCAGAACTGCTAGTAGTAACTGGGAATCCTATACATTGTGTGGCTTTGAGGCTCTTAGGTAGGGATCAGTATGGCTTTTACCTTGGGTAGATTCATATGAAGTCCGAACTGAACACTATCATTACTCAGTTTGCACAATCAAATATGTCTCCAACTTACAATACAGTTGAATTTTTCTAAAATGTGACACGTCTTTTACTTGAACCAGGTGGAGCTTTAATTGGGACAAAAAAATAATGATATCATCCTGATAGTCTACGATATATTGTTGCAGAATGTTTCTGAAAAGGTCATTTAAATTTCATTTTTGGAACATAACCGAGGCATTGTAAAAGCCAAAGATCCTGATTAGGTACTTGTAGTGCACTAATGTGTCACTAATTTGAATAAAAGTTTAAGCCCCTCTCAGTTAAGGTCCCCTTACACTGTGCAATAAAGCAGCCGATCCGACGGATTGGTACGATTCGTTTGCTATATCACACCGTGTATGGCCATGATATCGGACAAAGTGTGCTCCTGTGGGGTCGTACATCGCACCCCCTTATCTTACTGCAGGATCAGTCGATCAGGAGATGCCATCCCATGCATTACTATGAGGGTGAGGGAGGGGGAGCCGGCATATCGGGCGAACCGCCCGATATGTCGGACATCGGATCCCCTATCGCCTCACATGGTGCCATTGCACTGTGTACGACCGGCATTAGAGTTTGGTAGAGATGTTGGCTCCAAAAAGCTTAGATACAGTATGAGGGGTATATGGAACCTATCCCACTGTTAGCATTTATACCTTGATAATCAATGCAGGGTCATAGACCCCAGCATTCTTTTTAACAAAAAAGTATCTGGACTCTGCCAATGAAGAAGATTTCTGGCTAACTCAATGCAATTCAAGTTTTATTGAAATACGCACCATGTATGCAAATCTTCTCTTAGAGGGCCAAAATGTCTTGGAAAGAATGAATAATACCTAAACCTAAAATTATGGAATTAAAGACCTTGGTAATAGTTAAATGAATTTATTGTGCAGGGCTCTTATCTGTAAAGTTAGAGGTGTAAAGCGAGTTACTGGTGAAATTAAACCCCAAGAAACACACAATCGAACTCTCCAGTACACCGAGAGGCCTATATAGGCACAGACTGGGTTTGTATATAATATACTTGGTTTTTGAAAAGAGGCCTCAATACCAGGGGTGGGCAATAAGCGGCCCTCCAGCTGTTGTTGAACTACAAATCCCAGCATGCCTGCAGCATGGCTAAATAGCAAAACTGGCAGGGCATGCTGTGTTGTGTAGTTGTAAAACAGCTGTGGGGCCACTTATTGCCCACCCCTAACCGTTAGTTCAATGTTTCAGCACCTTTATTCAGTGCTTTCGTCAGGAACATACAGAAACAATACAAAAAGCTCACCTTAAGTTACACCAACCACCTTACATGCCTCACTCCCGGCTCAGTGCCGTGCTGGGTCATCGCAGGGAGGTGAGAGAGAGAGATGAAGGTGCAGCACTCAGGGCTGAGTGAAACACAGCTACAGCAGCATGAACGATCAATGTTTCAGTGTTTATGCACACTATCATAGATAAGTAATAACATACATCTTACCTTGTATAACAAGTAGGCACCATGGGGGAGATGTAATAAGCCTTGGAGAGTGACATCTGTGCATAAACAACCCATCACTACAGTGATATGTACAACTGCAAACAGGGCCTGATTCAGAGATGTACCTTTATCCGATGACGAACATAGATTTCCGATGTCTATGGGTCTTGATTGACATGCTGTGGCATTTGGGGGGCATGGATGGTCACTGTTCCCTCAAGTGGAGGCATTTTGCCCCCATTTTCCGGGAGGGACAAGTCCAGGGTCTGCGTCAGTGGATGCAGATTCCTAGCCTCTGAAGTGACCAGCACTCAGGCTGTGGGAAGCTTCAGCAGGTACCTATCCATCATGCAGTACCATCAGGGAGGCATCTGATTGGCCCCAAATTTATTCTGCAGCATAAAAATGACCCCAAACATACAGCAATGTTATTAAGAACTATCTTCAGGGTAAAGAAGAACAAGGAGTCCTGGAAGTGACAATATGGCCCTCACAGAGCTCTGATCACATCATCATCGAGTCTGTCTGGGATAACATGAAGAGACGGAAGGATTTGAGCAAGTCTACATTCACATAAGATCTGTGGTTCTCCAAGATATTTAGAACAACCTCCCTGCCGAGTTCCTTCTAAAACTGTGTGCAACTGTACCTAGAAGAATTGATGCTGTTTTGAAGGCAAAGTATGATCACACCAAATATTGATTTGATTTAGATTGCTTAGGGTGTGCACATGCATTTTCTTGTTAGTCTTAATGAAAAACCGCACACACTTCTTTTCCAATTAATCTGGGAGCTGTAGTCACATAACTAATATGCACACACAAAGCTTCAGTCTAGTTAGTAATAATCAATTATTATATTATGTTTTAGGGTGGTTACACATAACTGGTCTCCTCTAAGATGGTAGTGGACAGCACTGATTATAATCTAATAGAAAGTTAGATCTAATTAAAGTGTCCCCACTGTTCCTTCATCTACATTTATTCCATTATGCCTATTCCATCATGGCTGCCATTGATGCACATATAGTGATGATTGGTCTTCATTTTAGGAAGTGAAATTTGGTTGGTACTTTATCTCTCTCCAAGGCTTAATACATAGACCCCCTTAATTTGATAAGCATACATTTGTTTTATTGCAATTTGTCAGGGTTTTTGGCAAAATACTTCCAGATTAAAAAAAAAATAAAAAAATGCTCATGTACAGTAACAGTAGTAAGTAGACTTAATTTGCAGTGCACACTCGTCACTTCCCTCACTTCCAAGTTCGTGCCTGCAGTGCAGCCTTCTGTGTATATGACTGAGGGCCTGATTCAGCTTTGGGAATAGAGTGAGACACAGCACGTAACTGATCATCTTGGTGAAACCATGCTGCACTGCAGGTGGGGCAGATGTAAAATGTGAGAGATTTAGATTTGGGAGGGGTGTGTCCAAACTGACATCTAAATTGCAGTGTAAAAATAAAGCTGTGCAGTATTTGTGGGCTACATGCAAAAGCAGCCAGTATTTACCCTACATGCAAAATAAAATGTATGTATTTGCACCCCTTGCATTGCAACATGGTTTGTCCTGGTACACAGTTACATGCTCTTTCTCACTCTATTCCCAAAGCTGAATCAGGCCCTGAGACTGTCACAAGTGTCACAGTCTCTCACGACTACTGACTCTCTCTGTTGTTAGCATTAGCAATGCACCAGTTGTACCTACATACTTGCCTACTTTTGAAAAAGCATTTCAGGGATACTGTGAAAGCAACACCTATGAGCGTGGCGGTAAAGTGGATGTGTACTGCAATATCTGAGAGGGATCGGTATGAAATACCGCCGGACAACAGAAGATCCCGACAGGTAAGTATTTTTACTATTACTAACCCTACCCCACTAACCCTCCCTTAGGGGTGCCTAACCCTAACCTCCCCTTCCCCGCAGCCTAAACCAAACCCTCCTGGGGGGGTGCCTAACCCTAACCTCCCCTTACCCACAGCTATGCGAGCGGCCAGGAGGCCGTTGTAAAATAAAAATGGCCCGGCCCTGATTCAGAGCAAGCGCTCTGTCAGAGCGTCCGGCTCTGAATCAGGGCCAGATTCTCCACTTAGTAGTCAGTAACTTATAAAGATGATACATGGAACATAGCCTGGACCATATACTGACTGCAGAGCACATAAACAAACCCATACAACACATTGAATATCCCCATTCCGTACAATGTAAATTCTATGGACGGTATGATTTACCCTCAGAATGGCGGATGGCCTTTTTTAAGTATCTCCGTATTATACCAAGTAGTCATAATTACCACTTTACGTATCCTTTCTTTGGTAGATGGTGATAAGGTGCCAATATATGGGAGCCATATCTCAAAAAAATTTTGAGCACTACTTTCAATATCAAGTGAGCTTTCTACCTAGTCCATCTGATAAAGATACATTAATCTTGGTAACATAAGCGTTAAGGGAATAGAATTAGAATCGATCCACTGTGACAGGATCGTTTTTTTTTGTTGTTCCTGCAACTCTAGCTAATAGTAAACGTTTTCCCCTTGATACTCTCGGTTGAGTTTTGGGAGGGTATTGATTCCACAACGCCCATACCATAGATATCTCAAAAGGAATATGTAATATATTATTTATGTAGGACTGAACGTCTTTCCAAAATGCCTAAATAATCTCACAGGACCACAGGCAATGCACTATGGGGGTCATTCAGACCCGCTCGCGAGCGGCAGGACGCTCGCAAGCTGGTCGATGTTCCCCACAGCGCATGCACACGACTGAGGGAGCTCCGTCGTGGGCATGCGCGAGACCTGGTGAGCGACGGGCTCACCATCGCTCCGGGTCTCGCACCAAAGGGGGCGTGCTGTCGATGTTGATTGGGAACGCCTACCGTCTCAAGCCGGCCTCACTGACATCACTAGTGATGTCAGTGGGAGTGATTTTGGCTCTGATAGAGCCAAAATCACTCCAGGGCTTGCGGCAGCGAGACCCTACCGCAGGGTCTCTGTCGCAAGCCCGATGGTCAAGACCATTGCGACCATCATCATGGACGCTCGCTATAGCTGTGGGTGGTAACCCACAGCTATGCGTCCATGAGGACGCTCCAAAAAAAGGTAGGAGGGCCCTGATTCAGAGCGAGCGCTCTGGTCAGAGTATTCAGCTCTGAATCAGGCCCCATGTCAGCATTGGGTGTTAAGCACTTAAAACAATTAGAGTTGTCTGATGTTCCTGTTAAGTATCTAGGTTTTGGTGTATAATACGCTCTGTGCAATATTTAATAATGCATCTCAGCATATGAAGAAGAGACCAATTGCTTATTTAGTGTAGTAGAGGACGTAATGACATATTGGAGCGTTAAGTCTGGAAATGTATCCTTCCATTTGGCCAAACCTGTATCAACCTTGGCAAGGTCTAGCCGTCTTTGCGCATAATCATAAAGCACTGAAGTAGAACATGGCCTGCCCATCCCACTCCTCAGCACAGCATCCAAAGTATTAGTTTTGTCCAACTGGTCAAGATACTTTTAAAATATAACTTCTTACTTGAAAATATGCAAACATTGGAAAATTAATTTTGGGATAGCGCTCTTTGAGGGTAGATAAAGATAATACTGTAGAGCAGTCTTCATCTAAAAATTGATAAACCAAACTAAGGCCCCGAAGATGCCAGTCCCTGAAAATGTTCTCAGTAATATCGCCTTGAAAAGTAATATCAGAAAAAATTGGTTTAAACAAAGACCCCGTGTGTGAAAGATTAAGTTTGTTTCCTCAATAGTTGCCAAGCAGAACAGGGAGTATTCAAAAGAGGGTTAAGTTTAATATCCAGAGCAATGTGTTGGGGTGGAGTATGCAATAAGCTGACCAATTACATTCAGGGCTAAAGGCTTGATCTAATTCCCTATATGCAAAATAACTGCTATTACCTATCCAGTCCAGGACATATCTATAATTGGCTGCTATAGCATAATCCTGTGAACACGGCAGATTCACCCATCCAAGTGATAGTGGTTGTTGTAACTTTAATAATGAAATTCTGGGGCGTTTGCCAGCCAAGATAAATTTAGATAGCGCTCCATGAATTATTTTAACATAATTTTTTGTTAGAAGAAAACAAGAGATATGGTAAGAACTTACCTTTGTTACCTCTGTTTCTACGAGGTCCATAGGGTCCACAGAGTTGACCTTGGGGTATAGCTGGATCTGGATCCACGGGCACCATGCAGTTAAAGCTTTGCTGCTTCCAGGATGCACTGGGTCCATCCTCCTCTATACCCCGCCCCAGCCACAGGCACCTCAGTTGGTAAGTAGCCAAGGCCGGAGGAGATAAAAACAGAGAGAAGGAAGACTGGAACACACAAGAACCATACTCACGGAAAGGGAGACGGAAAACCGGAGACCAGCCACATAGCTCATATGAAGCCAGGTGCGTCAGGGCAGGCGCCCTGTGGACCCTATGGACCTGGTAGAAACAGATAAAGGTAAGTTCTTACCATATCTCTTTTCTACTTCAATGTTCCAAAGGGGGTCCACAGGGTTGACCTTGGGATGTCCCAAAGCAGTACAACTAAGGGCGGGGATGCTCCTGCGCTGAAAGGAGAATCCGGCACCCCAAGGATACATCCTGAGAGGCAAAGGTGTCAAACGCATAGAACCTTACAATAGTCTGAGGTGGCTGCCTTATACAGCTAAACAGCCGATGCGCCATTGGCCAGCAGCCCATGAGAGACCCACATACCGAGTGGAATGAGCCTTAACAGAGGCCGGAACAGGTAAACCCTCCTGTGAATAAGCCTCACAAGTAACCAAATGAAGCCAACGGACCAAAGTTTGTTTGTTGGCAGGCCAACCCCTCTTGTGAAAATTAAAGGGGATGAACAAAGAATCAGATTTGCGAATGGAACTAGTGTAATCAACATAAACTTTGAGAGCATTGACAACATCTAAGGAAGCCTCACCAGCCGAGAGATCAGGTGACTGAAATGCCGGCACAACAATTTCCTGATTAATGTGGAACTTAGAGACTACTTAGGAAGAAAACCCGGACAGGTGCGAAGCACTGCCCAGTCCTGGTGAAAAATCAGAAAAGGAGAACGGCACGAAAGTGCGCCTAATTCTGACACTCTCCTGGCCGAAGCAATTGCCAGGAGAAAAACAGTGTCATCCACTTCGGTTCCACCGACTCAAGAGGTTCAAATGAAGGACCCTGCAAGGCCCGAAGCACCACTGCTAAATCCTAAGGAGCCACTGGTGGAACAAAGTGAGGCTGAATCCTGAGGACACCCTGGAAAAAGGTGCGGATAGCAAGCAGAGTAGCGATTCTACGCTGCAACCACACAGAAAGTGCAGACACATGAACCTTCAACAAAGCGAGGCGTAAACCTGTCCAATCCAGACTGAAGGAACGGCAAAATTCTAGAAACATGAAACGCTTGCAGTTCGTAGTTTTTGGACTCACACCATTGAAAATAAGTATGCCACACTCTGTGGTAAATCCTGGCGGAAGCAGGCTTACGTTCCTTTAACATTGTGCAGATGACCGAGCTGGAAAAGCCCCAGGCCCTTAAGATGGATGTCTCAAGAGCCACGCTGTCAAAGATAGACGACCCAGATCCGGGTAGAGGCAGGTCCCCTGAGACAACAGGTCCTGACGTTGAGGCAGAAGAAACGGAACGTCGATGGATAGGCCCCGAAGATCAGAGTACCAGGGACGTTGCCACCAGCAAAAGCATCCCAACGTCCTGTTTGAATTTCCAAAAGACCCGAGGCAGCAAGGCTATCGGAGGGAAAAGATACACGGGCTGAAATATCCATTACACTGACAGCGAGTCCACCAGGCTTGCACCAGCGTCTCTTGTCCTGGACCCGTACACAGGCAATTTGCGATTGTGACGGGAGGCCATGAAGTCCACCTCTGGCAGTCCCCACTTGTCCACGAGCAGTTGAAATACATCTTGGTGAAGGGACCATTCCCCGGTATGCACGTCGTGACGGCTGAGGAATTCCGCTTCCCAGTTGAGAACTCCTGGAATGAAGACTGCCAAGATTGCCGGAAGGTGACATTCCGCCCAAGACAGAATGCGGGACACCTCCGACAACGCTGCTCGACTGCGAGTCCCCCCTTGACGGTTGATGTACGCCACTGTGGTGGCATTGTCAGACTGAACTTGCACTGCCCTTCCGTGAAGAGCGTGACCGGACAACTGGAAGGCCCTGTACACGGCCTGAAGCTCCAGAATATTGATGGGAAGAACCGCTTCTTTGGCCGTCCAACGGCCCTGAAGTGAAAGGGGACCTGACACCGCCCCCCAACCCCGGAGACTGGTATCCATCGTGAGCAGGACCCAGTCCGGGATCCAAAAGGGGCGGCCCTTGGTGAGATGAGTTGTCTGAAGCCACCAGGTCATCGACAGGCGCACCTCCAGTGACAACACAAGCATCTGAGTCCTGATTCGGTGTGGTAACCCGTTCCATTTGGATAGAATCAGCCCCTGCAGGGGCCTGGAATGAAACTGGGCATACTCCACCATGTCGAACGTTGACACCATGGACCCCAGAACTCTCATTGCCGAGTGAACCAACACTTGGGAAGTCTTCAGACAACTGCTCACCCGTAGTTGTAAGGAGGAAACCTTTTCCAGAGTCAGGAAGATCCTTTGCTGACGAGAGTCTAAAAGACCTCCCAAATGAACCATCCTCTGTGACAGAATGAGGAAGGACTTCTTCCAGTTTATCAGCCACCCGTGCGCTTGTAGACAAATGATCGTCAGGTGCAGCTGTTGCAAAAGGACCCCCGGAGAGCCAGCCAGCAATAGGAGGTTGTCCAGATACGGCAGAAGCCGTATACCCTGGCTGCACAGATGGGCAGCCATGACAGCCATTACTTTGGTGAACACCCTCGGAGCCGTGGAAAGACCAAAGGGCAGAGCCTGAAACTGGAAGTGAAGATGTTGTATAACAAATCTCAGATACTGCTGGTGTGAAGGGGCTATAGGAACATGGAGGTAGGCATCCTGAATATCCAGGGAGACCATATAATCCCCCGGTTCCATAGCCAGAATGATGGAACGCAAGGTTTCCATCCTGAAAGTGGGCACTCTGAGGAACTTGTTCAACGATTTCAGGTTGAGAATGGGCCGATGAGACCCATTGGGTTTTGGAAACAGAAATAGAGAAGAGTAGTAACCCATCCTGCGTTGAGATGGCGGAACAGGAACAACAACCCCTGCTTTCAGCAAGGACTCTATAGCTTCCTGGATCTGCAATGCCTTGGTCTTGTCTTGAGAAAGACTCGTGCAGAAGAACTGTTGAGGGGGTCTGTACCGGAAGGACAGGGCGTACCCCTGAGAGACCACTTCTTGTACCCAAGCATGCATGGTGGTATTGCACCAGCACTGGGTGAATTGAAGAAGTTGGCCTCCCACTCTGGGATCCCCCAGAGAGAGGCCCATCCCATCAGGCTGAAGGCTTATCTTCGGGCTTGGAAGCAGGGCGTCTAGTGCTCCACGCCTGCCTCTTTGGTTTAGGGACAGTCTTGGTTGACGACTGCCTCAGGAAGGATTGACTCTTGGACTTACCCTGAGTCCGAAAGGTTGAGGTCCTAGCTTTAGAAGGCGCAGCTGCTGATGGCAGAAACGCCGATTTAGACTTTGCCAAGGTATCAACAATTTTGTCCAGGTTAGGGCCGAACAAAGGACCTCATTCAGAGGCTCTCGCTAGGGAACGCTCGCTTGCTGGGAGCGATATTCGCACATCTGCGCATACGTATAATTCGCAGTGCATGTGCACAAGTCATTCGTTGCGATTTGACTTTGGTAGCTCGCAAGCCACTTTCAGGTCGCTGCATTGAGTGACAGATAGTGCCATTTGTGGGTGGTAACAGGGGAAGGTGCTTGTGAATGGGGGAGTGGATGTGCTAACGCAGGCGTGTCAGGCCGCCAAAATGCAGTTTAAAGGGCGTGCATAATTTACAAAGTAGAGTCATGGTACACATCACCTGAATGTATTTCAGCCAGCACTGATCGCAGTGCTTGCGACAGGCTAAGGCAACCCCAAGGGCTACGAGCAGCTCCGATGGCTCTCGATGGTCCCGATTAATCCTTCATTTCCCAGAGATGATGTCTGTTGCGAGTGGCAAAGGGGTGTCTTTATACACTTGCGAGCGCACTTTGCCGTAGCTCGCTAAAACATAGTGGGCATCCTTACGAGACGCAGTGCGAGCACTTCATTACAATTTCTGGCCCCTTTTTGCCAGCGAGCGATCGCATCTTGCGAGAGACTCTGAATGAGGTCCAAAATCTCCCCAAAATCTCCAGGCCTCTCTTGGAATCCGCATCCGCTCTCCAAGAACGAAGCCACAAAGACCTGCGAGCAGAAACCGCTGCTGCCGAGACTCTAGAAGTGAGGAGACTGGCATCTAAAGACGCCTCCCCAATATGGCATCCCTCATCTGACCAACCAAAGCTCTCTGAACCTCCGAAGCTTATTCAGGAAGCATATCCTCCAGTACATTGGCCCAGCTCTCAATGGCTTTAGCCACCCAAGAGATGGCCACAGACAGATGGGCCACCGCCCCAGAGAATAGATAGATTTCAAACAAGTCTCCACTTTCCTGTCAGTGGGATCCTTTACGGATGAAATGGACGGCATTGGCAAGGTAGCACTCTTGATCAGGCGAGTAACGTGAGAATCCACCACAGGCGGTGTTTCCCACTTCTTACAATGACTAGCAGGAAACGGATAACTACTGCTTAAACGTTTCTGCGGCTCGAACCCCTTACTAGGCGACTGCCAGGCCTCCGCCATATTACCAGTCAGTTGGTCAGATAAAGGAAAAACAGCTGAAGTCACTTTTGACTGTTTAAAATTTAGATATTTGGACTTAGGGGCCGGAGCATCATCCTCTATATCAAGAATGGACTGCACCGCCCGCACCAATGCCGGCACATTAATGGTAGATTTCGTCTCCACTTCCGGAGCAGGGGAATCTGAATCAGAATCCTCATGCAATTCGCCCTCATCCGAGGACGCATCTGAGTCTGATAACTGCGCAGACCGCGATGACATAACAGTGCGTTTTGACGCCTTGTGAGGCTTGTCACTATGCAACATGGTTTGAAAAGCCGAAGAAGAGGCCACCAAACTCTGGACAGAATTGGAGAACACATCCACCCACGGTGGGTTAGCTTGCGGGAGACCCTGGAAGGGGATGACGGACTGCTGCTTCATCGTAGGAGACTGAACATACATAGGGAACCCCGCATATGGATGAACTGTCTGAGGCCCAGGCGGAGACTGCAACCCCCTATGAGCGAGGGTAGTCGGGACCGCCAGACGGTGCACGATGGAGGCCAGCACCTGCGAAAATACCGCCCAAGAGGGATCCTGTCCTGAAGTTGGGGGATTAGAGGGACCAGGTAACTGACGACATCTACACACACCATCCTGCGACAAATCCGCCACACTCCCCACTGCAGCGCAGCATCTGCAGGTGAGCAGATCGGGAGCCGCAGAGCACTCAACCTCATCAGACATGCTAACAAATAAAGGAGACTGATCCCTTTAAGCAGAAGGTCTTGGACGGTCGACAGCTGGCGCTGAAAGTGAGCACTAACTCTTTATGGATTCATGGGGCACAAGTTGGCAAGTCACCCAGTGTGGAAATCTCACAGGCCAACTTTCCAGTGTGATTGGATTATACAGCCCACCGAGAACATCTGCAATCGGGCTGGAACAATTTGCAATATCTAGCACCTATCCTTGTGTATCAACACCTATTTCCCTATAGATTGTAAGCTTGCGAGCAGGGCCCTTTTACCTCTATGTATGTCTTTTATGTATGTATGTCTTTTACAACCCAGTATAATGTTAATGTTGATTCAAATTGTAAAGCGCGACGGAATTTGCTGCGCTATATAAGAAACTGTTAATAAATAAATATATATATACCCAAAGATATATAGCAATACAACAGGGAAGCTCTTGCCGCGCCCACAAGTATGCAGCACAAGTCCACATATATGGCACCGTGTAGCACATAACAGTATGTGACCGACCTCACAAATACATGAATTTATATAAGTGAGATCCTTGAAAAGTCCTTCCCACACACACCTACCAGGGCTGGAGGAGAAGGAAAGGGACAGGTATAGACTGACAGTAAAGTAGAAATACAGCAGATACAGGGCCTGATTCAGAGCCGGACGCTCTGACAGAGCGCTCGCTCTGAATCAGGGCCGGCCTTGTTTTTTTGAGCGGCCTCCGGACCGCTCGCATAGCTGTGGGTGCTATAGCGAGCGGCCAGGAAGATGGTCGCGATGGTCAAGACCATCGTGACCATCGGGCTTGCGACGAGACCCTTGTGGTAGGGTTTCATTGCCGCAAGCCCCAGAGAGATTTCGGCTCTCACTGAGCTGAAATCTCTCCCACTGACATCACTCGTGATGTCAATGGGGCCACCCCCAAACAGAGGCGTTCACATGGGAACGCCTCCGTTTGGGCAGCCACTCCCCCGGCCCGCCCACCAAAGGGGGCGTTCTGTCATTCAACATCGACAGCACGCCCCCTTTGGTACAAGACCCGGAGCGACGGTTTGCCCGTCGCTATACGGGTCTCGCACATGCGCATGACGGAGCCGGCTCCATCGTGCGCATGTGCACTGGGCCACCATCGACCCGCTTGCGAGCGCATAGTGCTCGCAAGCGGGTCTGAATCAGGCCCACAGTCAGCACTAGCAATAGTCAGATACAATGCAGAAAGTTAAACTCCCTGCACTTTGTCACTACAATCAACCGCCCAGATTCAGTGTCTGGGAGGGCTATAGCGCTGTGTACACTAGCCTTTTGCCGGGGAGAGGTATACAGGGGGATCAACCGCACACTGCCAAGAGAGCTCTGCGCTGCCCACCAAGAAAAATGGCTGCCTGAGACCTCAGAGGAGTGGCCGATGGAGGAAGCAGCTCAGCGTCGCCAGAACATAGGAGAAAGGCACGCTGAGCTGAGGAGCCGCTAAACAGGGAAAGCTCTCTCACCTGGCTAGCGTTTAACCCCCAGGACGCCGGTTCCCACTGCTGGCATGTATTCCCTGGTGGTCCAGTGGTCTCGCGTTTATGCCTCCGGGAAGGGGGAGCCTGCCACCACTAGCTAGCACCTCCGGTCTATCCCCAGAGACCATAGGCATGCGACTGCAATTTAAAAGGCATTACACATGCGGGTCACCACAAACAGTGACCCGCGGCTTACCTTGTCCCGGCGCTCCGGCAGCAGTCGAGAAAGAGCCCAGTGCCAATGCTAGTGCAGATTCTGGGGTCCCGCCATGATCCCCAGATCTGTATTGGCATCGCGGCGCCAGCAGGGTTGTAGGAGCGGCAGCTTAGACGTCCAATGGACAGTCTGAAGCTGCCGCTCTTAAGAGTCAAAAAAAGAAAAATAATTAACTCCAAAAATAAGCTTAGGGGCTGCCAAGCAGCCCCCCTACGCTAAGGTGACCCGACTCTGTCTGGGCACCAACTAAAACTGAGGTGCCTGTGGCTGGGGCAGGGTATAGAGGATGGACCCAGTGCATCCTGGGAGCAGCAAAACTTTAACTGCGTGGTGCCCGTGGATCCAGCTATACCCCAAGGTCAACCCTGTGGACCCCCTATCGAACCTGAAGTAGAAAAGGAAGCATCTGGCATGGATATAGTAATCTGGGGAAAGAAGTAATTTTATATAAATGACATCTGCCTATGAAAGATAAAGGCAGATGTTTCCATTTTTTTAAATCTTGTAGCATCTGTTGAATAGAAAGCGCAATATTAGCTGAGTGTAAATTTTCCAACCTATTCGGAAATCTTAAGCCCAGATATGTTAGATGACCCTGAGCCCAGCGAAAGGGAAATTGGTCTCCCCATCCTAGTCTGGCTTCAGCATACAGTGCTAAAGCTTCCGTCCTATTAAAATTCACTAGAAAGCCTGAGATGTCATGAAAATCTACTACTATTTTTATTAATGAGGAAAAAGCCCTATTTGGTTCACTAAAATACAAAAGAAGGTCGTCTGCAAATGCTGACACCTTGATCATACAATTCCCCAATAAAATTCCTAGAGCAAGATCAAAAAGCAATGGGGATAAAGAGCATCCCTGGCGTGTGCCTCTAGATAAATAAAAAGAAGAGTTCAATCCATTGCCAGAAAGGCAGTGTGGCGTGTGTAAAGTAATCGAAAAATATTAATAAATCCAGTGCCAAATTGCTGAAGGTGCAGGATACGTGATATATGTGACCAGGAAACGCGATCGAATGCCTTGTCGGCATCACAACTATCACAGCCTCTCTATTGTTTATTTGTGTAGAACGTGTCAAAGCTGCTATCAACAGGCGCACATTGTGTACGGATGTACGACCCGTAACAAATCCATTTTATGCTGAATGAAGTATTCTAGGAAGAATATTTTGAAGTCGCTGAGCTAATAATTTAGTGAACAATTTTAGATCCTGGTTCAGTAGCGAGATGGGTCTATAGGACTGAACCAATGTGAGGTCCTTTCCAGGTTTTGGCAATACTATGATTCTGGCCTCATTAAAACCAGTCGGCGGGGCCTTTCCCCCAATAATAGCATTGAATAAGGACAACAGATGTGGCATTGAGTGGAAAGTGTCACAACCCTGTCTAATTGTCACCTTTTTGCCTTGAGACTTACCCCTGTCAGCTGTCCCATGGATCTGTATTTGTAGTTCTCCTGGGGGATCTGCTCTGACTTCTCTATGCATTCCTGTCACAGTGATTATTGCACCTGGTCTCTCCTGTCTGTGAGCATTGCTAGCCCTGATTGGAGTTGCAGGTGTGGTTCTGATTCTCAGAGCTGCAGAGATGAATACTCCTTCTGCATGTTGTGCCTTCCACCACTCAGAATGCTGCTGCCAGACCCAGGGTATATATATCCTCCCCTGATAGCATTCTGGGCCTGAACATCTCGTCTTACCGTGGTGTATGGTTCATGCTGTTTCTGCATTCAAGTGTATCCCTGAAACCTGCTACAGCAACCCCTGGTGCAATCCAGAAAACCTGTTACAGCTATACCTGGCAATCCAGTAAGCCTGCTGACAGCAACCCCTGGTGCATCCCGAAAACCTGCTACAGTAATACCTGGCATCCATACGTCCTGTTACAGCAATACCTGGCCTGTGCTCTGCTGCTAGTCCTACTCCTGGTTGGTCCCTGGCACTCTGTAAACCTGCCTTGCTTCCTGCTGTGGATCAACTCCTGCACCTTTTACCTACCTACTCCCTCCCTGAACCTAAAATTCCCAAACCTACCCATTCCTTCCTGAAACCTGTTATTCCCAATTATTCAATCCAGCCTGCACCTGAGTTCCAGCCTTTGTCATAGAAATTCCAGATTACCCTGTTTAGCCCTCGTCTCAGCATTACCTGACTTCCCTTCAGCCATTGTCACATTATTCCAGTCCAGAGTCAAGTTCCAAGCTCATCAGTTCAGTCCAAGTTGTTCCAGTCCAGAGTCAAGTTCTTAGTTCATCAGTTCAATTCAACAAGTCTTCCTGCCGGTCCCAGTCCGGTCCCTCCAGTTCCTGTCATTTATCATCAAAGGCAGTTTTCACTGCTACACAAGTCTTGTAAATAGAGCTATCTACATCATCTGTGGTTCCAGTCATGCCGGCCTCCGTTGAAACCCGATCACCACCTGAGACAGGTAACTCGCAGACACCAATTGTGACAGAAAGAATCTGGTAATATTCTGCTCCAAAACCATCAGGCCCCGGAGTCTTGCCTTTAGATGTCTTAATTAATGGTAACAGTTCCAACTCCGTTACCGGTTCTACTAAAGAATATCTTTCCTCCTCTAATATTGGTAAATCTGCCTCTCTCAAAAACATCATGGCTAGCGCAGGAGATTCAGGGGGTGCTGTGTATAATTGTTTATAATATTGTTGAAACTGTTCCGAAATATCAGGTGAGCCAGTAACATAAGCATCCAAATTATTCTGTAGTTGAAGAATATGTGAAGATGTATTGTGAGTTTTAACTAAATTAGCCAGTAACCTACCTGATTTATTGCATCCTCGAAAAAATGTATTACGCTGAATATTATGTGAATATTGGGCACGTTCTTCACATAAAAGATCATATTCAGTATTAGCCTCCACATATCTCTATTTTCAGGTGTCTCACTGAAAATGAGTGAATCATATGTTTTGCTTAGGTGTTTACCAGATGTATCTAGTTTAGAAGCTAGTGACTTACGCTTCCTGGCCACATACTACATGATTTGTCCTCGAAGCACCGGTCTTGAGGCTGCCCAAAATAAATTAACATCATCCAGGTGCTCAATAGTATCATCTGCATAATTACAAAATGCTCCCTCTACATGAGTACGAATATCAGTTGATTTACTTAAATATGCAGGAAATCTCCAAATATATGAGGTAAGAATAGGGCATTGTAATGAAAGAGTGAACCATACTGGAGCATGATCTGAAACTGCTATTGGTGTTATCCCAGAGGACTCTACCTTTTGATATAAAGAGCGAGATAATAACCAAAAATCAAATCGTGAAATGGTGTGGTGTGGATGTGAATAAAAGGTATAATCACTAGATACAGGATTCTGACATCTCCACGGGTCAGATAATTGTAATGAGTCTATTAACAACTGTACAGGGGACACAAGGCCTCTCTGTCTCTACCTGGTATATTAGACCTACCTAAACCCTGAGATATTACACAGTTAAAATCACCCCCCATAATCAATTCCCCTTCCATCCAGCCCTGCAATCTAATATATAAATTGGTGAAAAATACCTTATTCGGACCAGTAGGAGCATAAACAATGGCCAGGGTATAAACCGAGTCATCTAGTGATAGCTTTACAAAGAGGAATCTACCATCAGGATCTATCAATGTGTCTTTGATACTATATGGGATATTTTTACGAAAAAGAATCAAAACTCTTCTACGTTTACACGTGAAGGAGGCGGCCCTATAATCACCTATCCATGTATCTCTCAGCGTATTGGAATCTTTAGAATTCCAATGAGATTCTTGTAAAAATGCCACATCCGGTTTTATGCTTTTTAAATGTTTAAGGACCTTACGTCTCTTGATAGGGGTATTCAACCCCTCTACATTCCATGAAACGAATTTAAGTACTGACTTTACCCTTGTGGAGTTAGAAGATTGTATAGCGATATCAGCCTATTCCTGCCCTAGGCTCTGAAAATAAATATTTCTAATAACAACACGACCCCCACCTGTCCCAGCGAGCAGGCATTGGAGTAAGAAAATGTACACCCTAGAGCACCATGTCATAGAAAATAGAATGGAAAAATATATCTCCGTACACATCCATATAAGTAACAAATAACATATTTGTAAATTTTAAGAACCCAATATGGCGATTGAAATAATCCCCTACTATAACAATAATATAAGAACCGTTTAGAAAAAAAGCCTATAATATCTATATAGGCGTTATGAGACCAATTCAGACAAATTAAGGTCATATGGCCCAAAAACTGCATCTGAAATAGAAATTGTTGGTATACTAGAGAAGAAACTAGCAAAGGAATTTCTAATGGTCCATATTGTGACCTCTCAAAATACCATAACAATAATAATAATACTACTTGGGTATAGCAGATAGTAAAAAGCTGCACAATAGTGACAAAATAATTACATTCAGTTAGCGACAAACATTCAGAAAAAAACATTTGGTATATAGAACCTGAATGTAAATCACGAATGGGGGAAGACTTGAAATATAATAAAACAACCGTGTCCCATTCAACCGTAACTGTGTGGTGATGCGGCAGACGGAAGAGAGTCCACAAAGTTCTTTGCAGCTTGTGGTGTATCAAAGAAGTAGGTTTTTCCTTCACAGGAGATTCTCAGTTTGGTTGGATATAATAAAGCAAAACGTTGTCCCCTTTCAAATAAACATTTGCAGATGGGAGCGAATTCCTTTCTCTTTGTCGCAACTATAAGAACTATAAGAACAGTCCTGAACAGGAGTATTTTGGCTCCCTGATATCTTAGATCTGTTTGTTTTCTGTATGCTTCCATTGGTCGAGTTTTGTCAGCATAATTCAACACTCTCATAATGACAGGTCGTGGTCTGTTTCTGGTATTTTGTCTGTCTGGGCCAATGCGGTGGACACGCTCCACCAGCAGCATTCCCGTATCTGGAACACTCTTTAATTCACGAGGCAACCATTCAGAAACAAGCGCAATCAACTCAGTATTTTTGATAGACTCAGGGAGACCAATTATGCGCACATTATTCCTTCTATTTCTATTTTAAAGGTCTTCCAACTTATCTTGCATGGAAACTGTTGCTCTTTCCTGGATCGATAGACCGGTTTTAAGTACAAGCAGCTCATCCTCCAGATCTGAAATCCTCTGTTTCGCCTCTGAGATACGTTGGTCATGTTGAATCAATTGTGTCAAGGCTGAGTCTAAAGAGTCTTTCAACTCAGCTAATTTTTGATCCAATAATGAAGCTAATATGTTGGTAATCTCATGCATTGTAAAGGATCCAGCAATATTATTGGTCCCAACATCTGATTCTGGATCCCATGGGCTATTTCTTGGACTAACCGTCTGGGAAGTCGGGGAGGACGGGGAGGCAACCGAAGGAGCTTCATTTCCCTTGCCCTTTCCTGTCTGATGTCCCCTGGGACCTCTTGGTGTTTTGACCACATGTCGATCCACAATAGTGTGTAACTGCTAGCAGTAAAGAATATGACGTAATTGAGTACCGTCAGTTGGTGTAGATGCCGGGTGCCCTTCTATTGGGCTGAGTCCGTTGTTCTGGGAGTGTGTAGGAAGGATGTAAGCCCACCACCACTCACCAGGAATCTCACGGAAGGTTTAGTGGTGAACGTCCTCTGTCCCACCACACTCTTCACACTAGTAAAACAGCTGGACGTCAATGTAAATTCCGTGAGCCATAGGTCAATCGAACAGGACCGCCCACCAGAAGTCAGCAGTGTCTCATTTTATATACTTACATTTTCAGCATATGACTGCACTCACCCTTCCGATTTATAGCAGACAACAAAATAATGTGACCGGGGTGGGGGTGACACTTGATGGTAGATTGTGTCAGAACAGTCGGTGAGGCAGATGAAGCTTGTAACTACAGCGTCCTCGGGGAGAAACAGCAAAGCTGTGGCACTACAAGTCCCAGAATCAACCCAAGAGGAAGATTTTAGCAGGAAAAACAGCATAAGAGAGCTCCCTATGGGGTTTTGTCATAGACAGGTACTCACTATAGATGATGATTTTTCCCCAGGTTACAGAAGGGATCCTCAGGATTATGGAAATCTTCAGCCCAAGATGATGCTTTTTTCCCCAGGTTACAGGAGAGAATTTTCAGCCCAAGGTGACAGGCATACAAGGGAGAGCTCCAGCAGAGAAGAGGCCCAGCAGGAGAGGTGAGTCACCCAGGAGCCCACACTTCGCAGAGCAGGCCTGTGGGATCCACCCAGCAAGGGGGGGGGGGGGGACAGGTCAGCCTGTAGACAGCGGCCAGAACACACAGTGATTTATGTTCAGCCTGGTCCTGGGTGTAGGTAGGTCCTCAGACCCATTTCGAAGATGGCGGCCTTCCACATTTCGCGGCTCCGACCGCAAGACTTCTCAGGGGGCCACAGGGGTCTAAATCACCCCACCGCTAGACCTCACACCCCCAGCAGAGCCCAGTGGAGGGACAGGGAGGTTGCGGCGACGTCAGGTGGTGACGCGGTGCCGCCGACCCACGGGGCTCCAAAATAGAGTCCCAGGCCTCTGGAGGTGGAGTAGGCCGCAATGTCGCCGGAGCTTGTTCCCGGTGTGCAGAGAGGGGTTCAGCGGAGTATCTGGGAGTCAGGAGTGAAGATTGAAGTCCCCTGAGTCAGCTGGAGCAGCGGTATTAGGCTGACTTAGAGGGGATTCGGAGGAGCTGCAGTAAAACGTGACCTCTCCACTTGTTAGCCAGGCCATACCCCAGTCAGCCAAAGTGCTGGGCAATGAAGGGTAAACAAAACAAAACCATTGTAAAGCCTAATTAATCAGTGTTTCCACTTTCAAATTTTCAGATTTCTTGATCTCTACATATCTATTTCCTGGTCAAATTTTGAACTTAAAATGCTGTGGTAACAGTATCGCTAACAAAACTAACTATAGATATCAAAAACTGAAAATGTAATTCTATCCGACCAGAAAAAAAAAAATCCAAAAGTGGAAACACTGTGGGGGCCATTTATTAATAAACCCATTCTCAATGCAATCTGGGCGCAATATTAGTGGACAAAATCGCATTGCAGTATGTGATTATACCACCGGAATGTACCACATGCAGGGACAGTGGTGCCAAAAAAAGGAGCCTTTCCCTGCGATGCGTTTGGAGTGAAGTGACATCAGCGGTCATTTCACTTCTCCATCATGACTTCTCCACTTAAGCAGTCTACTAACCACGCATGTGTGGCAGTCATTGACGGGAAGGTTTGTGGAGAAACCCTCTCCAGGTAAATTTTGCATAGGTTTGTGGAGGAACCCTCTCCGGGTAAATTTTGCATAGGCTACAGCAGCTAACGCCATCTTCAGATGGCTTGGTAAATCTGATAGCTTTGCAACCCCTATAGAACCTATGGGGGTTGTGGATGCTGTCTCAAAAGGAGGTAATGCAGTAGGGTCCTTCCTTCATACAACGGGGTTATAATATTTGCGTGCATCCCCCCAAAAATGCGTGTTTTCGGGAAATATGCACAAATATTTAATGATAAATAGGCCCCTAAACCTTAAAATTGCCAGATTTCCAAATGGAGATCAGTGTCACCACCGACTATCAAAGATTGGTTGATCCGATTAGATATGAATATCATTATGGAAGAAATTTCTCTGCAACAGATCACCTTTCTTTTTTATAAACAAATTTTTCATTGAAGCGCCAAGTGTCACATTTACAGACATCACAATGAACAATACTATAAATGCAATGATCACAGTAGTTGTACAATAGTGCAAATGGTGTATGATATTATCCGAACAGCAAAGAGATGAACCAACAGGTTCTATTTACATATGGAATAATTGCCATACATAAGAAAATTAGAATAGTACAATAAATCATTGTAAGGACATAACAGAGATATAAATAAACTAGAAAAATCAATGTTCCAATCTCATCGGAGGGTCATTAGCTGCAAGTTGTAACATATACCAGGTCGAGTTCTGTAGACCACAGGTTCTCGAACTCGGTCCTCAGGACCCCAAACAGTGCATGTTTTCGATGTCTCCTCACAGAATCACAAGTGACATAATTAGCTCCACCTGTGGATCTTTTAAAATGTGTCAGTGAGTAATGAGTACACCTGTGCACCTGCTGGGTCACCTGGAAAACGTGACCTGTGTGGTGTCTTGAGAACCACTGCTGTAGACTATTATGGATTTGGGAACGCATAGAGCAGTGATTCCCAACCTCGGTCCTCAAGGCACACTAACAGTCCTGGTTTTGGTGATATCCATGCTAAAGCACAGATGGTTTAATCAAAATAACTGAGGTACTAATTAAGTAGCTTGTGCTCAAGTATGGATATTCTTAAAACCTGGACTGTTAGTATGCCTTGAGGACCGTGGTTGAGAACCCCTGGCATAGATGTAGAAAGTGTGTCTATATAACTTTCCCACATAAGGAAGAATTTCTCAGTTTTAAGGTCTTTATCTAAAATTACTTCAACCCAATTCCTTTCTAATTGTACAGCCACATGGTTTTATTGGCTAGAATTTAAATACTCTGCCTAACATAAAGCCTTTATGTTCTAATCTGGTTTCTATAGTGTGCCTCTCCGTTAACTGATTGTTATATCTTTTGGAGACCTATGAACTCCCCACCCCTCCTCCTTCCCCCCTTTCTATTCCTTTCTTTTTACTTGTCATTTTGTATAGATTGGTTATATTATTTTGAAAAACTGGTTGTATTTGTCAAATGCTCATTGTTTATATTTGTTAGTAATTTTGATATCTACGTCCTTAAATAATATACTAGGGATGGCCATCGGTGTGGTTACCATCGATGGCAATATAGCAAGTGACTATCGATGGTTACCAACTATGCAATGGATGACCATCGATGGTTTCACAAACCGATAGTCGTCCCTATTCTTTGACTGACCGACCCGTGGGCCAATCAGAACCTGGGGGCATGCTTTCGCAGGTGTCTGGGGCAGAGCTATTCACCGTGTCCCAACACCTTGTAAAAAAACAACCATTCGGTTATGCTGCTCCATCGATGTAAGGAAACCATCTGGTTCTCCCCCCATCGATGGTAAAAGCATTCAAAATTGGCCATGAACCATCAATGGTTGACAGCCATACCCTAATATATATATATATATATATATATATATAAAAATGCCAGATTTCCCTGTAAGCAGGCTGCTGCAAATCAAGAAACCAGGAAAAAAATCCAAATGTGGAAAACACTGACATAACGGTGCCCATATATCATAAATCACATTAGAAAAAAATAAATAAAAATCACAAAATCTAATTTTTTGTTCCCCCAATCTAAAGATTCCCCAATCCAGCTATGCCCATACATTGCAGATATGTTTCAGTGTTTTGCAGATAATTTTTAGGAAAAACACATCTGCCAATCTTGAAAGGCTCATCACTTTACTAGTAACAATCTGCAAATCGGCTTATTGTTTCTGGCAGGACAGTCCTGCTATTCAGGCACTGTACCGCCATCCCACCCGCAGGCTGCAGTGTCCCGCGGTGGAGGGAAGTTGAGGGAAATCAAGCTCACCGCTGCTGAATAGATGCCGTGTGCATGGCATCTCTTCACTGTGTGGGGAGAGCCTGGGGGCAGCCCAGATGCTGGGCTCACCCCTGGTGATGAAATGGGAGGTCTTGCGAGGCCACAACCCTTCACAGAGAAGCCATGCCATGCTCTTCTCAATAACAAAGATGGGAGGTATGCTCTAGCAATCTCCAGCTCAGATTGGTTTGTGAAATGCAACATGATGGACAACCTCATTCAACAATTCTGAACACTTTTTGGCTAGACTCTGAGATCTGTAAACCCCATACATTGCAGATTTTTTTTTTAACACAATCGTCTGCTAAATAAAGAATTATCCTCAATTGATTGATTCTGCATGGGGGCCTTTACTCTTTCTCTTCTCAGGACTCAGCAGTTCACGTGGTGTCACCCCCCATATACGGCTGCTCCTCCCTCCTGGCAGTACCCGGCAAGGTAGTGGATAGATCAACTGGCAAGCGGCAATTGTGCTACTCGGAAGCGCTGTGCGCCGAGACGTACTGACTTACGTCACCCAGGGTAGCCAGACGCCGCTGTCATGGTGCGCTCTGTGCTGTGACTTGAGGGACATGTGACCAGCCGAGGTGGCCCCGCCCCGGTACTCAGCTGACAGCTCCAGCCTTTGCAATGCTTTTCCTGTAGGCGGGGCCAGGGGAGGGTCGCTGAGGACGTCGCCATTCGAGGCGGCCAGAGCTGAGCTGAGGGACGGTACCGGGGACAGCCAGGCCGCCGCCGCCACACACAAGGCAACTCAGGAGCCCCTCCAGGGCAGGGTGACAATGGCGGTCGACAGCAGCAAGTTCAGTCATCTGACTCTCAGTGAGCTCAACGAGCTTTTGGACAATGACGCCAAGCTGGGACAGATGGCCCAAGAAATGGATGAGGTGGGTGGTTGCTTATAGATAATATATACTCCAGTCATACTCCACTTCCCCGGTGTCTGTGTGGCATTGTTCTGGGGCCCCTAGGGATCCGTGTGCCATTGTTCTGGGGCCCCTAGGGATCCGTGTGCCATTGTTCTGCGGCCCCTAGGGATCCGTGTGTCATTGCTCTGGGACTCCTGGTGGTCTCTGTGTTATTGCTTTTGGGTGTCTTCAATGGTCTGGATGGCATTGTTCCTGGCTGATTTTATTCTGTACACTTGTACTAAGCTCACCTCATATACACACAGCTAATAGATCCAGCTGTAATTATTACATATAAATATATGCAATGGCTAAAATTAGTGTGTGGGAAAGATGAGCACTTGTTATACATGTTGATTAATGTAGGAACATGTAATCCAGGCACAAGCCTGCATTTGTCTATCTTGTCTTTAATAGCTCTTATCCATAAAAGAAGAAAAATTGCTCTAATGATTTCTATATGAATTTTGTAGTTTTTCACTTAAGTTCTTCAATTGAGTTACTTTATTACAAGGTAGGATGCCAATATGCTGCAATTATATTTTGCAGTATATTGTTTATTTATAAGAGTTAAGGCCCCTACACACGGAACGATATAGCTGACGATACTATGCATTGAAACGATAAAACAGCTATTGGTGCGTACACACTGGGCGATTAAAATGGACGACTGAACGATAACGATATCGTTATCGTTCAGTCGTCCACTTTATCGTCCATTTTTAACACAAAAAAGATGAACGATGACGACGACGCGCGTTCCCGTGGGTCGTTCGTCATCCTCGTTCATCGGGCTGACATGCAGGCCAACCTGACGACCTCGTCAGGTTGCTGCATGTCAGGGAATGGGTGAGAGAGCCCGGCGCTGAACGATATCGCTAATGATATCGTTCAGTGGCTGTGCTCAATGTCATGAACGACATTGAGCACAGCCTGCCGGGGACACACTAGACGATATCGCTCAGGGAGCATATCGTCTAGTGTGTATGCACCTCCGTGTGTACGCACGATATCGCGCATTGCGCGCTCCCGTGGGTTCGTCCTTCACTTTGCCATGCAATGCTATGGGGGGCATATCAGGCGGTTCGGCATCGGATCACCCTGTGTGTAGGGACCGCCCGATATGTCAGCCTCTCGGATCATCGGGCACAACGGTGGGTACACATCATACCATGTACCCACCTTTACTATAAGCATTTGCAATACATATGTATGTAACCGTTACATTACCTTGAATATATTTGACATCCTAATTGCTTTTACTTTGAGGTAATATGCAAATGTGGAGCAATGTATTGTTTTCTGAGTTTGACTGCAGTGTCCTTCAATGGGATTACTGACAGGTACTCAGTCCATGGTGTACAAATAACTTGTCCCCTGTAGACCACAACTGTATCTCACATTTCTGGAGTTAAGATTCTAATATTTATTTGTTTTATAATATTTAGCTTCTGGTTTGAGTTATTATATAGTGAGTGAATAGTTTTGTCAGAATTACCAGTCTGTGGGGCTATATAATCCTTAATGAATTGTGATGTTGAGACCTGTGTGTATGAGGCTGCTCATATGGTTACAGTCTCCTTTTCTATCTAATGTCATCAGCCTGTTTACAGTGGAATAACCTATATGTTTTAGCCAATAGTAGTGAGAATACAGCCTCTCTATTCATAAGAAACTGGTGACATCACAAATGGCAATTCAACTCTCATTAAAAAAACAAAAAAAAAAGGGTGTATCCCTTTGCTGTCACTTTTATTTCGGCAGTATATAAGGTTAGGTGTAACTGATTCCTGCTTCCGTGGTGACGTTTGGCAGGTACTGCAATAACACCAACTTCCGTCTGCTTGTGCTGATTCTCCATTTCTGGAAATATCACATGCTGTGCTGATTTGCTTAGAGCCAGTTGCTTGTACAGACTCTGTCAGCCACTATGTCTAATGAACACCAGTTACTGTATAATCCTTTCTTCCATTACTGGAACAGACTTGTGCCTGCTCATTCATTTAATGACCTAGAATAACATCACTTTTTCTTTTTTGCACTTTAATAGCATAAGATCCCTTTGTCTATATTACATTGTTTTCAGCAAAACAGATCTCATTAGGACATTATGTAGTGAAATACAACTCAAAAGTGCAATAAAATAGGAGGTTATAGTCTGATGAGCTGAGTGCTTCTGCAACACTCTTTTATTCCCACATTAAATCAGATTTAATTAGACCTAACTAAAATAAAACCATGTAAGCATGGCAATTATTTAAAACTCACAACATAATTGTAAGTGGTGTAGAGCATTTTAACTGATCACTGTAACCGTAACGTGTGTGAGGTATCATCCACAAACTTAATACTGTACGCAAATATTTCAGGAACCTAAAGACAATTGAGATTATTGGAAAGCCATTTTGTATGTATACCAGATTTACTATTTGTCTGTTGAAGGTCACTCTGTAGGGAGACATTTGGGACAAAGAATGGCAAATAATGTGAAAACAAAAGCTTACACTCAACTATGTTACAGTGACACAGCCACTGACACTGTAACGTAGCACTGTGCATGCAGATACACAGAATATAGGTATGCCGCATACCATTTTAAACAGCATAAACTGCTTGTGTGGCCTATTCTCATCGCTTCGCAGGAAAAGACACTCGGCACTATCGAGTCGCATAGCGCTCACGCACTATGTGTAACGTGACTTGTAGCGCACAAAGGTAAGATGTGGTCAGATCTCTGACTGTTTCCGTAATTAGAATAAAGCCATTACCACCCAGACTATCACTTACATTTTATTTATGGCGTATCATGGGGTTTAAGGCTGCATGTAAAAGATAAATTATTGGGAGCTTGCTTATTATCACTGGAATTTCCCCAGGGTCTCTCATTGCAAAGCATTAAGCACTGATCTAGGTTAATCTGTTGTACCTGACGTGGGCATCTGTTCCATAAATCTGCTGTTCTTCTCTTAAATAAACATAGATTAGATAGCACATAATATTTTGTTGTAAATCGAGCACTGTAAAAACATCTCTATTAAGGTAGAGGCCCATGCAATTCATGTTATGGTTATACTCTTCTGTGTCATTAAGAAATGTTAATGCTGAGAGAGAGCCTCTGCCTTGCACCACAGTGACCTGAGGGTGTGTGGTTTGTTTCTAGTGACCACTGTGATATTTAAAGGATTGCAACATGCATTGGTACATGGTTTTTGCCCTTTACCAGCTTGCAGATTGAACAATCGTTCTTGGCAACAATTTTACGTTTAATTTTTCTTTATCACATTCCAAAGTCCACCGTAAAAAGCCAAAGGGTGGTCGGAGGAAAATGAAGCAAACAGCACTGTGCTGGCGCTCTGCCATCTATACATGAACCATCTCCAGCATTTTACAGCACATTCAGTGGAAAAAACAAAGCTTTTTTTTTTTTGCTCAGCACTTTATTTTAGCACAACTGCACATATAATATTATATAGACCTTGTACTTTATCTCTGTGTTTTAGACACCCAGCAGTCTAAGGTCTGATTAAAATGTGGGATTTTGTAGTAAGTTTTTAACAACCTAAAGCTGGTTGCAAGCTCTAAACAGAATAAGATCACTGTTTATCTCGGCATAGACATGGGTGGTCAAATTGGAAAAGATCACTGGTGCTTATTGGTAGAGGATCGTACAAGCGGTCTTCATTTTGTGGCATGTATATAACATGGCTTTTCAATATTCTCAATTGCCTTTTAGTTGTAGTAGGTTCCTAAAATTTGCGTACAGTATTGCATTTGTGAATGATAACTCGCACACATGTCAGCTGACTGAGTTCTGACTGATCCTTCAGTGGTGAGTAATGCTAACCCCTAATCCTAACCCTCCCCTTAGTGCCTTATCCTAACCCTCTCCTCCCGCAGCCTAACCCTGTCTGCATATGTCTGCATTTCAACATGTCACCCCTTTCCATTAATGTGATTCACGCTGTATGTTCTTACAGAATTGCTGGCTCCTAACATTTCACTCTATCTTCTTATATAGGTAATATGTTTTCCAGGCCTCCCATCTATTTTATTTGTAACCCCCACAACTTGTTCAATTTAGCAGGCTCATAGTTGGGACCTCTATGCTGCTTGGCCCTTTCTGTAGCAGGGGATTTCTGGTGCAAATGAATACTCTTTTAGCGAATGTGATTAGTACAGGTCCCGGCAATGTGTGCTTGCTGGTATACTGCTAAATAGTGCAAATGGTTGAAGGTCTCTGAGGTCAGACCCCACAAAATGACTATTGATGGATAGGAAGGGATTTAGTTAGTTGGATTATTTACAGTAAAAACAACTTTAAATCCTTGTTTGGCAATCATACTTGAAGAAAGTTGGTCCCTTTATCCTGCTGTCCGTTATGTGGCATATTTATCATATCCAGTTATTTACACTGCTCTTTCCATGCTTACGTGTAGTGTATTGTTTCATTACTCACCTGATAATATAATATCAAAGTTCAGGGATCACTCTAACGCCAGCTTTTTTGACTAGGTGTGATCTCTAGAGACATCATCACATGCTGTATCACCCGCCAGATGTTATTCAGTCGATAAATAAAACTTGTTTTCTATTTACTGTTTGTTACACAACAGTAATTTCTTCATTTACCTCTAGGTCAGTGGTTCCCAAACTTTTTTGAATCACAGCACCCTAGTTTATCAGTATTGTTTTCACGGCACCCCTAAGCCAAAAGTTTTGTTAATGAGAAATTCAGAAAAAAATATAGTGAAGTAGTAAAGTAAATTGTTCTAACCTGTCATCCTTAGGGTCAGATATGTGGTGGTGGACAAGTGTGCACTTCTTTTTGCCCACATATTTACATTACATTGAAAATAAAGAATTTGATTTGGTGCTAGACCACCAGCCTGAGGCACCCCTGCAAGTGTCCCGAGGTACCCCAGGGTGCCGCAGCACACAGTTTGGGAACCACTGGTCTAGGTCTTCATCAAATCACGTTCCATCACGTAACATTTAGTGATTGCATTGTATCTTTTTTTTTTTTTTTTCTGTAGAGTAAAACCTCTCATCACTATTACGGGGTATTTCTATCCAAAGATGGTGTATAGCATTATATTGATAATTGAACACAATAGTAAATTGACTAAGTAAAGATTTGTAAGAGGCCAGGGCCGTCTTAAAAGCATTGTGGGCCCTTGGCAAAACAATGCACTGGGGCCCCTACCCACCCATTCACAGGAATAGATGTGGAAACGGTCAATAAAATGTAAATCTTTAGATTTAATATTGATACTTTCAAGAAAAACAATGTTTAAACATTAAAAAAATACATGCTATAAAGAGAGTATTACAGAGTGCACCTCCCTCTTCTCTTCTACAGCTCGCAGTGAAGTTCCTGCTGTGCACTACAGCTGTGATTAAAATATGAGTGGCCTGGGGGGACGTGCACCCTCCCCCCCCCCAATCCGGCTCTGTGACTACAGGCTTGGTAGAGAATGCTGCCTGGCGCTCTGACACTGTGATTCACAACCGGAGCAGTCGGGAGCACCTTTTTCTGCCTGCCTCTCAGCTTGATACCCTATGCATGGAGTGAGCAGCTGAACACTCCACGTAGATAGGCCCAGTCCGTCCCTGTTGGAAGGCCCTTATAATCGTGGAGCCCTGGGCAGCTGCCCAGTGTGCCCATACATTAAGATGGCCCTGTAAGAGGCAGGGCTGTGAGCATCCTTAGTAATGCAGTAGCTCCAAGCAACAGGTGCACTCTGGGCTTCTATAACAACACACACACAATCTCTGGAACAGAAGAAAGCAGAGAACAGGTTCACTGAAGGCCAAATAGATAAAAGGACTGTCAGCCAGAGCACATAGAAACGGGCATATACAATGCAGGGCAGACATCTAGGCATGCAAAGAAAGGCAGGTATCATGGTCTTATTAAATGGGGAAAACGGGGAGACATCCAGGGCGCACAGAGAGCGTATATGAGTACTGCAGGAAAGACATCCATTACACAGAGAAACAAATATTGGGATAGACATGACAAGTCACTGGAAAACAGGCATACAAAGGTGCAAACAGATGCAAGGACCGAGGGCCTGATTCGGACCCATTCGCTAGGCTGCGTTCGCATGTAGCCTGCCGATGTTTGCAATCTGCGCATGTGTATAAGACGCAGTGCGCAAACTAGTTTATGCGATCGAGAAGCGATTGCATCCTGTATACAGACGCTCCGCTAGAAGGAGTGACAGGACATGCCATTTGTGGGTGGTCGATGGAAATGGGGGTGTGGTGGTGCGAACGCAGCTGTGTCTGTGCGTCTGAACGCCGTTTCAGGGGCGTCCATAATTAAGACTCATCGTCGGCATACTCGTCACATGGCTGATTTACACGCAGTGCTAGCGGTAGGGTATGGTTAGCCACAAGTGCTGCGTATGGGTCCGATGTTACCGATTGTTTAATACACTTCCTGGACATGACGTATGTTACTAAGGAAAAGTGGGCGTCTTGTGACAGGCTGATGGGTGTGTAAATACATACCGGACGTGCTAATGTCTTGCTAGCGATCGTGGGATTTGCATACTTTGGCTGCTGACGGCTGTGTGTGAACGCATCCTAGCGAACTGGTTTGAATCAGGCCCAGAGATCAAGAGCACAATGAGGAAATTAAAACATAAGTAGCCTTTACACATAAAGAAGATATTCCTATATTGTGGGTACAGACTTTTAGAATAAAAAGCCATAATGCACATGGTAAAAGGAAAGAATGCTATATGTAAACGAAGAACAGGAGCTAAAACATACTGAAAGCTGGAGAATACAGCAGAAAAAAACAGAACACACTAAAAAACAGAAGTTAACAGACCAAGAGGTCTATTCACTAAGCCTCGGATTGAGAGAAAATGGAGAAAGGTAAGTCCCAGCCAATCAGCTCCTAACTGTCATTTTTCAAACACAGCCTGTAAACTGACAGTTAGGAGCTGATTGACTGGAACTTGTCTTTCTCCATTTTATCTCTCTCCAAGGCTTAGTGAATAGATCCCCAAATATTAGTCAGGAAAATTATTGAAAGTAAAGAAAAAAAACGTTGGTTAACTCATAGCAGCCATCGATTGTGCACAGGATGCTGGTTACGTGCAGGACTCCCACCCCACACTTTCAGTATCCTCAATGATAATGATGGCAGCCACCACTCTAGTAATCTGTACTGTGCACAGGCAGTGAGTGCACATTCTCTGCATATATAGTCTTTGTATTCAGAGAAATGGACTCACCTCTGAACATACAAAGCCTATTACTTCTGTACTGGGTCAGAAAGCACTTGCCCTATGATGTGCGGGGATGGCCCATTTGTCTTTCTAAATGAGTATCTTATCTGGCATTTGACAGCTGTGAGTCAGATGTTTGTCTGTGGCTGTTTTGCAGGTCTGTGTCTGTTCTCTGCTTCATGGTGGTCCTTAGCAATGCAGCAGCTTTTGACTTACTATTGGAGTGATTATTCACTGCTAGTCTCATGCATGCAGCGATACATGACACTGATCTGGAGAAGTGCCAGAGTGTACAGAAAGGCATCAAAGAAGTCTTGAAATATGTTGTTGTGTTCTCTTATTTGAACCCTCATCTTCGTTGGTATTACATATTGATAACCGGCCCTGGGGGTATATGGAGATAAAGCATATATAAAATGCACACCGTTATGTGAAAACTTCTGTAATCTGTACCATTCTTTGCATCTGTATTTTTACTCAACAGGACATAACTCACAATCATCTAGTTCTCAGCAAGAACTCAAATATAGTCATTTTCATGTTAGGTTATCATGTGTGTGAAAGGAAGTACACCCGATGATTCAGTAGCTAGCAAACCACCATTAGCATCAGTAACTTTTTAAACAAATGTCTTTTGCAAAATTGTCTCTTATATTGTATTTGAGGTATAGTGTATGCTCCTCCTAACAACTCTACCTCTGTTTTATGATGTTAAGCTGCGTACACATGGTACAACTTAAATGAACGATATCGTTCATATCGTCCATTTTTCGCCCACCAACAACCTGCAATGTGCGGGCACATATGTTCGATATCGACCAGGCCAACCTGGTCGATATCGGCCAGATTACTATAGGGACCCGCGATTGTTATAGTCGTTGGTGGGTACATAGTGTGCTGGATGAATGTCCAGCACACTCGGGAGATCGAACAGCGATATCGTTGTTAATCGTCCCGTGTGTACGCACCATTAGACTTTCATTTATGCACAGCCCTGTAACACTAGGACAATCCGCCGTCTTATCTGACGATTGGTAGGTGCATACACACTTACCAATCCTTGGCCCGATTTGTTGTGCCCGACATCACAATCGCTCGTTTACATGTGCCTGTCCAGTTGTGATGTCAGTCACTGGTGGCCTCTGCAGCAGGCTGTTTTAGTGGGGCGCAGTTGCCGTCTTCACCCGGTGGTCGCAGTGTCCCGCTGGTTGAGAAATGTGAGGTGACCCGGTCACCGCCAGAGAATAGACGCCGGCGCATGTGCCCGGCATCTATTCTCCCTGTCTGCAGCGCTTGGAGTACCATATGGCTTTGTTGAATTTGCTGGGACGCTGATTCATGGGAGATTGGCATCTTCAGTATTTTCAAGTTGTAAATAATCTTTCTTAATGTGAAATGATGGAGTTCAAATTGTTTGTGTTATATTGGACAATTTATATTGTACCAACGCATATTGGATTTATACGTTTCATCCATATCGCTTAGTGTGTACTCTCAATAGCACATTCACATGTGGCATCAGCGGGGTCGTCCCATCTAATATGCTGCACGTCAGATGGGCTGACCACACTGATGACGGCATGCAGGGAATGCAGTACTGAAGGGTATATCACGCTTTCCTACATCGGTTCGTGCAGCAGTGATCGCGGTAAGCAAAAAAAAATTGTGGGTCCCAGGGACCACTCACTTTAAAAAATGTGGGTCTTACTCCACGGTTTTTGGTTCCCATAACATATTATGGGGGCGAGGGCAGGCAACAGTCGGGACAGTGCTAGGGGCAGTTGGGATAGAGGAGGTTAAGGGAAAGCAGCAGTTGGGGTAGAGCTGGGGGTAAAGGCAGGGAGAAGTTGGGGTAGAGCTGGAGCCAGAGGGCAGTGAGGGCAGGCAGAACTGGGGAGAGGGAGGGGTAAGTGCAGACAGCCGTTGTGACAGTGTGGGGGCGCAAGGAAGAGGTTAAGGGCAGGCAGTACTAAGGGTAGGGAGGGTATTAGGATAGATAGCTGGGACAGTATTGGGGGCAAGGAGGAGGTTAGGGACAGGCAGTGCTGGGGTAAGGTGGGTGGTGCACACAGTTAAGTCAGGATAAATGGGAAATACATACAGTTACACAGTTGAGGGCTAGGGACGAAATGCACAGTTACACAGTCAGGGATGATAAACACTATTACACAGTCAGGATTAGGGGGGCTGCACACAGTTATGCTGGGTAAACGATGGCAGATATATTGGGCGATCAAGTGATCAGCCAATATATCGGACGTCCGTTGGCCAGTGTGTACCAGCGATTTGTCTGTGAACGACGTCGTTCAGGGTTAGGGGGATGCACATTTTTACAGTCTGAGTTAGGGGGGACTCTGCGTAGTGATGACCGTAGGCTGTAAGTGATAGAGCTCAGGGTCTCCTTTCTGTCACCAGCCGTCAGAGCTCGGTATCCCGGCAGCACATCCCCCTGTACACGCTGAGAGTCCCCCCAGCAGCTCTGGACCAGAGTCTTTCTGACCACTGTCCCTGTCTCACTGGTGGTTGCAGAGTCCAGCCATCTGGAGAATGCGCTGGTGGGCGTGGAGGGCAAATATGGGCTACGATGGCCCACTGAGGTCAGCAGGGCGCCTCCATAAGGGCAGGGCTCATTTTATAAAGTTTGATAATGTGTGTATATATTTATGCTGTGTAAAGGAGGAGAAAAGGAAACTCCTAAAACAATGACCTTAACAAAACACACAAATATTCACATACAGATGTGTCCTTATACATCTAGCCTCAATACGCCATATAGAGCGACTTGCCTGGTGTGAGTGAGCCGCCAGGTCCCGTGCAACTGCACTGGCACTGGGCGTCTTTTTCTTTTGCATAAAATGTGTCTAGGATGCAATGCGGCTAGAACTCGCCAGCATCCTGATTAATGTGATATGTGACACTTGTATATCTGTGTGCAGCCGAGTCTGTATATGAAGCACAACGGAAGTTGGAATGAAAAATGCGGCGGCCGCTACATTTTAGCACTTCGTATACAGATTCAGGGACTCGGTGGCACACAGATATACAAGTGTTGCATATTAAATGAATCAGCACAGTCTGCTAGTACGTGTAAGAGAATAAAAATGCTCTCTGATCCAGGGTGTAGCATGTCAGAGGTTGCTTCCAGATTTACCTACTAACGCTACTGTTTTATGAGGTCTTGCTTAAGGAGGTGCTGGGCATTGGCCACCACTACTCTTGCTGTTGGGAACTGTGAGCTGCACTTCTATGAAGGCACCATTGATGGGTTTGGATACAGGATCCCGGCAGTCAGAATACAGACAGCGGTGTCCCAACAGTCAGAATCCCCACACAATTGGGTAAATACCCTAACCTTACCCCCCAACCGGCATCATAACCCTTCCCGTAGTGCCTAGCACTAATATTTACCATCAAGATGTCAGCGGTAGGGATTCTGACCGCCGGGATGCTGACAGGTGGAGGACATGAGGCACCTTACATTCTTGCATTGGAGGACGTGAGGCACCTTACATTCTGATTCTTTACTGCTAGTGCATACATTGAGCTATTGGCCGGGAAGAGATAGCAGCATCACAGTGGTGAGTTAATGGAGGACGGACTTTCAGTCTGCAGACTCTGCCCGCCAGCTTTCAATCTCGCACAGTGAACTCTTTGTCTGGCACAGGGACTTCCGCCTCCCAATAACTCTGATACAGCTTGTCGGTTGGGGGAATAAAATACCTTTATTTGCAATAAAATACCTTTAACATCAAGTGTATCACCTGTCCATCCTGGGACTTGTAGATTACTTTACCTAACATGGCAAGCCTCATATATATTTATAGCAATCCATTAAGATTGATGTGAAGTTTTATTATACCATTGATGTTTTCCATAGTGGTTATTTTCTTATATTAATACAGATAATATTGTCCATGTTGAATGTTTAACTAATTACATTTATTTTAGCTATATATTGTATATCTATCTATCGATCTTGTTATTGGCGCTGTTCCATTGGATAGAGATTGGATGGACTATAGTATTACATGCCAGTATGCCGCACGCTGATAAAATACTTCTCACAGGACTGTACAGGAACAATATGACCGTGTAGCATCACATGACCAGCAGAAGCGTTGCTGCTCTCCATCTAAAGCTAATTACACACTAAAAGGCGTGCGTACCCAACAATGCGAGTGTCGACCACCCCCATATCGACCAGCTGACATATTGGGTGGCCTGTACACATCAGACAATCCGGTGGCCAACCACTTGAAATGTCGGTTCCTTCCGCATTCCGCTGCATGGGGTCGTCTGCTGCTTTGTCAGTTTGCATGACCATGTGGCTGACGACCCCACGGGAGTGCGCACCGCCCGACATAGAGCGTACAAACGTAACGATTTTGACGTTCCGATCCACTAAGTGTGTACACATGATTCTAATTCAATACTCTATTGAAATTAAAGCTAACACATTTTAACTCAAAATATGCATTGTGGAAAAACCAGCAGCCAAGATAACCGTACGAACTCTGCTCAAAACATCCAGTGAGGATCTGTGAAATCAGTCTTCTAATTATAGTTAGCAATTCAAATGTCATACCTCTAAAAGAGCTTTAGTAATGTTTAAGTGACATGCTAGTACCGTGTTTCCCCGATAATAAGACCTACCCCGAAAATAAGCCCTACCCTTACTTTTGTAACCCGGTCCAAATTAAGCTCTACCCCGAAAATAAGACCTACCAAAATCCCATTTTGAGCTGGGAATGCTTCAGAGGCCAGCGTTCCCAGTCATGCAGTGCCCGGGTGACGTCATGACGTCACCCGCGCTCTGAGGATCCTGTGCGACCGCGCCTGCTGGATCATGTTAGATGCAGTCAGCGCGCAAGTGAGAGGGACATCCCGGACGGCGGCGAGTCAGGTAAGTACCGTACTGTACTGGTGGGTGGGGGATCAATTAAGGGGGGCTTGCACTGCAATAAGGGAGGCTGCATAAGGGACACTGCTACAGGGGGGACCTGCATAAGCGGCACTGCTACCGTACAAGGGAGGCTGCATAAGGGACACTGCTACAGGGGGGGCCTGCATAAGTGGCACTGCTACCGTACAAGGGAGGCTGCATAAGGGGCACTGCTACAGGGGGGCCTGCATAAGTGGCACTGCTACCGTACAAGGGAGGCTGCATAAGGGGCATTTCTACAAGGGAGCCTGCATAAGGGTCACTGCTACAGGGGGGCCTGCATAAGTTGCACTGCAATAAGGGAGGCTGCATAAGGGACACTGCTACAGGGGGGGGCCTGCATAAGTGGCACTGCTACCGTACAAGGGAGGCTGCATAAGGGACACTGCTACAGGGGGGGCCTGCATAAGTGGCACTGCTACCGTACAAGGGAGGCTGTATAAGGGACACTGCTACAGGGGGGGGCCTGCATAAGCGGCACTGCTACCGTACAAGGGAGGCTGCATAAGGGACACTGCTACAGGGGGGGGCCTGCATAAGCGGCACTGCTACCGTACAAGGGAGGCTGCATAAGGGACACTGCTACAGGGGGGGGGCCTGCATAAGTGGCACTGCTACCGTACAAGGGAGGCTGCATAAGGGGCATTTCTACAAGGGGGCCTGCAAGGGGGGGGGGGGCTGCATAAGGGGCACTGCTGTCACTGCTAATTAAAATAAGACCTACCCTGAAAATAAGCCCTATGGTGTTTTTTGGAACAAAAAAAAAAATAAGACTGTCTTATTATCGGGGAAACACAGTATGAGTATGGTGGTGATATGCCTAGCTAGCATTGGCATCTAGGGAAACATTATTGTTGTTATATTATTGCAGTGGCCATGACGGGAGTAAAGTGTGACTACTTTCTGCAGTCTCTCAGCTTGTTGTAGTAATTTAGGGAATTGCAGATGATTCTTCATCATAAGAGCCTGGAAAAACGTGAATATGAGAGGTTCAATCAATAGTTATTGATTACAGTTGACCAGAAAGCTGCTGCAGCTTCCCAGTCAGTTGAGATGCTAATAGAGGAATGTTGTTTTGACTGGTGTCATTTATTGCATCCAATCATTTTCTAGGAAGGAGAGAAGATATAAATTGCTTGCTTTTGGAATGTGTATAAGACAATGAAGTATTACACACATTAAGTAAATGCTGTAGAAATCCCTTCCAAAACATTGCATTTCTGATCCCCTCGCATGTAATATAGAGCAACTATAGCCAGTTAAATAACCTTTTGGTGTTGACTCTTATACTATAGGGCTACAGTAAAGCTATGGACTACGACTGCATGTGGCAGCGCACTGCATATTTATTTGTTAATGTGCATTGCAAATCTTTCAGACGTTGTTCACTGAACATTCCGAGATGCGGATATTACTATTGCAGTGTTCTCTGGGGAAAAAATGTTCGCTGGGTTGGTCAGAGAGAACAGAAGCTGTATTCTTCAGGCAGCCAGTGAGAGCAGGTAGAGGGACCTTCCTCCAGCTCTTGCTGGACATTTAAGCCTGTAAGGTTTATATTGTTTAATTTGAACACAATTAGTTACTGTAATTGGGCGGCAACTGAGCCTTTGCACGTAGGATAAGTATCAATTGGCATGTAATCGTAATTGCGGGCTATTCAGAGTTGTGTGTATGCAGGGACTGATCTCCTCCTGCACTAAGGATACGGTTCGGCAAATGCATACTGATCGTAATAACGTCTACTTTCACAAGACGAATATTCGCATTTATTTTAGAGAACTGCATGTGGCCGCAATTGTGGCCGCTTAATATGCAACTAACGTAGGCCAATTATATCCATTTTTGTAAGATCATAAATCCGTCCCTTTTTGAAGTTGTCTACAGCTTTATAACTGTTCTGGCTCCTAACTTCTGGAGCAGCTGTACAAAGTAGTTGCACCAATTTATTACCTATAGTCTGTTTTAGGCCCTATGTCACTCTCTATTTTTTGTCATTAATTAAAGATATCACTTTTATTACGTATGACATTTTTATATTGTAAGGATCTAGAAAAATATAGCAGTGGAGTAGTTTGGGCTTTGAAATTCATGTAAGACAGCATAAGGTTCCTAAGTTGTGCTAGTTGGCCAGAGGTTTATGAAATGATTTCCATGGCCTTGATAAAGTGACCTTTTAAAACAAGGGCAGGTACGTAACGGTAAATGTGACCCTCTGCTCCAGGACGGTTGCAATAGTAAAACGCTTGCTGTTTTTAGAGCTCCATGTTCTACATATAACGGAAAGGCTAGAGGCCTTCCCATATTCTGCAAACTTGTAAAGAGACTCCAGCCACCATTCTGAATTGTGAAGCATGGATCACCACCCCCCCCCCCCCGGAAAAACGCAAATGTGATAAAAATGGACTTCAATCGATTAAAGAATTCAAAAGGTTTTTTGGCAATATTTGTATTGAGGCAAATATATTTGTTGAATGCATACAGAGTTTAACCAACGTTTAGACCTAGTTTAGATGTTAAAGTTGCAGTGTCTATTTTGTAGGGTCTATTTTGCACATTCTAATATCAAATGTGCGGATATTTTTCACTTTTATGTCTGGGTTAGACTGAATAATATGGGATCAATATGAAATTACATGTGATATCACATCACCTATTCCAATGTGAGGAATGGGCAATTGCAGTGCGCTCATTTCCCGTACACACAGTGACCTAACATTGTGCATTGTCCTACGCACCCCTGTGGGGCTGCACGGTAAAACGCATGATGTGGGGCTCACACGCCGCCCCACAGGCACATCACCAGCATCGCCCTTACATCGCCCCTTAGGTTTCTAAAGAATTTGTGTAGATACTTTCATTCATGTTTCTTTAGGTTTTTCATAAGTTAAATTAACACCACCTAGCATGTGATTACCTGCAACATGATGATTATTATTATTATACACTTAAATGTAATTATCTATAAAGGGGGAAATAAAATGGTTAATGTGCATTTGTTAACTGTGCATATTAAATTATTACATCTATGCAGAGTAAGCAGGTTCCTTGTGCAGGAGTAATTGTGCTTCTGTTGTATTGTGCATTTATTTGAAAAATAATCCTGCTTAATTTAGAATATAGATGTTTTTCTGTCTCAGAGAGGGGAGACATGCCTGTCTGCTAAATATCTCTTCTGAGATGTACAGATAGTGTAATCAGTGTAATGTTATTAGCTGTGCACTTAAACTGTGCCCAAACTATATGGCTGAAGTCTTTTGTAGGCTAGGACTGTGTTAAGGGGCCCATATACTAGCGACGGATCGCCGCCATGTTGCGATCCTGCAACCCGTTATCTCAGGATTGGTGAAATCCAACATGTTGGATTTCACTGATTTGCTGATCACGATCAGAATATGATCGTGATTAGCAAATTGGTGAAAATTAACATGGAGAATTTCACCGATCCTCCAACTGATCGCTGAACATCGACGGCCGCCGGTTGGCTTTTCCCGGACGGCGGATCAGAGTTTCCAATCCCATCGCAGGATCCGGCGATCTGTCGGTAGGTGTATGGGGCCTTAAGCTACAAGTGATTCTCGCTGTGAGGGGGCCTTCTTGGGGAGACAGACTTTCATTGATGAAAGGCTCTATTACATCAAATAATAAATATAGTCCAGCTGAGAGGAAAAGGAAATGGTGAGGCACAAAAAGTTGACTTGGAGAAAGTCTGAAGAGATCCCTACAGAACTAAAGTAGTTCTAAATAACTAGGTATTTGTATGAACGATCTGTGAACATTTAGATCCCATATTTAATTGTTAAGTGCATTAAGTTGGTAATATCGGCTTCTTCACAGCTTTGCTGCTTTCCTATGCTTTGACCTGCAACATTTCCATTGACAACCACACTGTGCTGCAACCAAATTTCATCACTTCCTTCCTCCTCTGGTCTCTCCCCATGGAGTTCATCTTCCACCAACTATGATGGATTCTTCTGTGACCATGTTTTCTGCCGCTGTTGTTCCACCTCTAGTTTATCAAACTTTGTCTTCCAGCTCTTTGACCAGAAGCTCCTTTCCTTTAGCCTCCCCTTACTTCATACTCCCTCTCCATGCACCTAAATCCACGCATACAGTGACACCGAAATACTCTGGCCCCAATCACTGAAACCACTACTCTCCTATGAATCCCTGTCCAGCCCTGAGCTGGCTACCCCATTCTACTACAAATGACCTCACTTCAGCCTTAAACAATTCAGCTCCAGTCACTACATTTACAATCCAAACCTCAACCATGTAACACAAAACAGACTACCTGCAAAAGTGCTGACGGCCGCAGATGGAAATCTCATTCTTCACCATGCAATGCTGCACTTTCATTTACCAAGCACACATACTTCACTTCTTTGATATGCATTCAGTCTTCTAATCCCTGCCACCTCTTTGCTAAATCATCCCTCCTCTCTGCTCACCCGCACGTCCTCCCCTTCCTCTCTCACAGTCCATGATTTTGCAACCTTCATCCAAGACCAGAATGAAAACATTTGACAAGATACAGTGCATCCGGAAAGTATTCACAGCGCTTCACTTTTTCCACGTTTTATGTTGCAGCCTTATTCCAAAATGGAATAAATTCATTTTTGTACTCAAAATTCTACACACAGTACCCATAATGACAACGTGTAAAAAGTTTTTGTTGTTTTTTGCGATTTTTGCAAATTTAGTAATAAAAAAAAAAAATACTATGAAATCACATGTACATAAGTATTCACAGCCTTTGCTCAATACTTTGTTGATGCACCTTTGGCAGCAATTACAGCCTCGAGTCTTTTTGAATATGATGCCACAAGCTTGGCACACCTATCTTTGGGCAGTTTCGCCCATTCCTCTTTGCAGCACCTCTAAAGCTCCATCAGATTAGATGGGAAGCATCGGTGCACAGCCATTTTCAGATCTATCCAGAGATGTTCAATCGGATTCAAGTCTGGGCTCTGGCTGGGCCACTCAAGAACATCTGTTCTTAGAGTCGTTGTCCTGCTGAAAGATGAACCGTCGCCCCAGTCTGAGGTCAAGAGTGCTCTGGAGAAGGTTTTCATCCAGGATGTGTCTGTACATTGCTGCATTCATCTTTCTCTGTATTCTGACTAGTCTCCCAGTTCCTGCCTCTGAAAAACAGCCCCACAGCATGATGCTGCCAACACCATGCTTCACTGTAGGGATGGTATTGGCCTGATGACGAGCAGTGCCTGGCTTCCTCCAAACATAATGCCTGGCATTCAGGCCAAAGAGTTCAATCTTTGTCTCATCAGACCAGAGAATTTTGTTTCTCATGAAAAGTCCTTCAGGTGCATTTTGGCAAACTCCAGACGGGCTGCCATGTGCTTTTTAATAAGAAGTGGCTTCCGTCTGGCCACTCTACCATACAGGTCTGATTGGTGGATTGCTGCAGAGATGGTTGTCCTTCTGGAAGGTTCTCCTTTCTCCACAGAGAAATGCTGTAGCTCTGACAGAGTGACTATCGGGTTCTTTAGTCACCTCCCTGACTAGGGCCCTTCTCCCCCGATCGCTCAGTTTAGACGGCCGGCCAACTCTAGGAAGAGTCCTGGTGGTTCCAAACGTCTTCCATTTACGGATGATTGAGGCCACTGTGCTCACTGGGACCTTCAAAGCAGCAGATATTTTTCTGTACCCTTCCCCAGATTTGTGCCTCGAGACAATCCTGTCTCTGAGGTCTACAGACAATTCCTTGGACTTCATGCTTGGTTTGTGCTCTGACATGCACTGTCAAGTGTGGGACCTTATATAGACAGGTGTATGTCTTTCAAAATCATGTCCAATCAACTGAATTTACCACAGGTGGACTCCCAAGTGAGCTGTAGGAACATCTCAAAGATGATCAGTGGAAACGGGATGCACCAGAGCGCAATTTGAGCTTCATGGCAAAGGTTGTAAAATACTTATGTACATGTAATTTCTTTAGTGTGTTTTGTTTTTTGTTTTTTTAAATTAAATTTGCAAAAATCTCAAACTCTTTACACGTCATTATGGGGCATTGAGTGTAGAATTTTGAGGACAAAAACAAATTTATTCCATTTTGGAATAAGGCTGTAACATAACAAAATGTGGAACAAGTGAAGCGCTGTGAATACTTTCCTTATGCACTGTATCTTCTCATTTCAAATATTGAACACCCCCACCCTCTTCAAACACTCTCCAACTCATCCTCCGTTCATTCTCTCCAGTAACCAAAATGAAATCCCTACACTTATTTCATTATCTTGTCTCCCACATTCAATCCATGTTGCTACCCACTTATGAAATTCCCTACCACACCTGGCCAGACTCACAGCCTTCAGGTTTTAAACAGTCTTGAAAACTCATCTCTTTATTACTGATCACCCAACTCCAACCTATACTGTCCATACTAATGCAGACTCTGTTATGTCCATTTCCAGTTAGAATGTTGCGCCCTCCTGAGCAGGGCCCTCCTTACCTTTTCTTTTCTGTACTTTGTGGTTTTTTTGTCCCTGTTAAATGTATTTTCCCACTGTACAATGCACTGTGGTGCCTTACATACATTGCTTTATAAATAAAGTTTCTATATTTGCCATAATAAGTAAGCTCCCACAACCCTTTGTCACATGTCTGTACCTTCTTTGTCAACCTTGTATGTTTTTCTCCTGGTTTTTGTATGATTTGTTATAAGCCTGACTGATGATAGTTTGTGCACAATATATATTTTTTTCTTGATTAAATATGAGTAAGGATCTGCTCTTGGTGGTAAAGTGTGTGTGTGTGTGTGTGTGTGTGTGTGTGTGTGTGTGTGTGTGTGTGTGTGTGTGTGTGTGTGTGTGTGTGTGTGTGTGTGTGTGTGTGTGTGTGTGTGTGTGTGTGTGTGTGTGTGTGTGTGTGTGGTCCAATGAAAAGTTATCTAACCTTCAGTTACTCTTTATAGTAGACAATGGGGGAGATGTATTAATCGCTAAAGCTGCATCAGCGCACGTTATGTGCGCTGATAACGCTTCTCCCCCATGTATGATTGGGGGGCTGGGCGCTAAATGACAGGTAGATAGCAGCGCCGATAGCCTGGGCAATGTATGAACGGTCAGTTTGCCTGACCACTCCGCCCGCTGTAGCTATAGTTATCGACAGCTGCAGCCTGGCGATGCCCCCTCCCCACAGCATGGACAGCGATGTCCCTGCTGCAGGGGCTGCCGACTTCAGGGCTGCACGCGAGATCCCGCGATGCTTGCGAGATCCTGCGCATGCTCAGTGGAGCCAGCCGGGTGTGAGAAACAGCGCATCAGCCCTAGGCTGATGCACTGTGAGCTCTAGCAGAGATCGCTAAAGGGAGGAGTTATCAATCCCCGCTCCGGCAGATGAGCTGTTATACATCTAATCGTTAATGCTTCCTGCTTCACCTCGGTCATAGCGGCACTTTGAGTGGATTCCAACCCACTGTTCCAACCCTGACCCAGGCCATGACCTCTTTCATACTGCGGCACCGACCCAGGTTATTCCTGGGTTGATGCAGTTCACACCGGACCTGGGTCTACCAGCGTTGCAGTGGACGCTTGGAGAGGTAGCATGCGGCACGACCTGGGTCATCGTGACCCGGGTCGCGCTGTTTACACATGTTGAATCCGGGTTGACCCATTTCCACTGACAAAAATCCCGGGTTGATGGGCGTTCAACTGCAAAAAAACGGGATTTTCATGTCCATATAAAAGAGGTATTCGTGTATTCTCTGTCCATACGCACATTAAAGAGCAGGTAAAACATTTATTTCACATCAATATCTCATAGATATGTATCTCATGTCAGTCTAATATTTAGCTAATATCTACTTATCTAATACCTATCTATCTAATATATAGCTATGCGTTATTGAGCTGAATAATATACATGAAATAATTACATACCATAGTACCATAAGGCAGTAAGTCATCATGCTCTTTCAGGCCAGTGTAACAGATTGCCATGCTAGGGAAAAGTTGATTTCTGTATCTAATATGGCAGAAGTGTGCATTTAAACGCTAGGGATCGGATTCGGAGCCTTTTGCTAAGGCGTGATCGCTCGCTGCCGGGCGATTGTTGCTCAGTGCGCATGCATACAATTCACAGTGTGCGTGCGCAACCCAGGCTTAGCGATGGGGAATCGTGCGCTCGTAGTACACAGACTGCCCGCTACTTTGAGTGACCGTGTCCTTTGTGGGTGGTAACAGGGGAAGGTGCTTGTAAATGGGGGAGTGGTGTTGTGGACGCAGGCGTGTCAGGCCGACAAAACGCTGTTTAAAGGGCGTGCATAATTAGCTAAGTAGCGTCATTGTACACATCGCCGGCATGTATTTCAGCCAGTACTGATCGCAGTGCTTGCGGCAGGGTAAGGCTAACTCAAGGGCTGCGAGCAGCTCCGATGGCTCTCGATGTTGCCGATTAATCCTACAATCGGCGTGTGTTGCAAGTGAAAACGGGGCGTCTTTATACACTAGCAAGTGCTCAGTGCCGTAGCTCGCTAAGACATAGAGGGTGTCCTTATGCCACGCAGTGCGAGCATGGAATTTGAATATCCAGCCGCATCTTGCGAGCAGGTCTGAATGAGTTCCTAGGGCAGGGCCATGGAAGTCATAGCTGTTCAAATTTATGAGACAGTCCTAAATATGTGGTGATGTATTAGCAATCTGTAGTAAATTCGGGTTATAATGCTGAAAGAAAGCATTTTATATTCATGGTTCATAGTTAAAGACTGGGGAGAAGGGGCTTTGGGGCCTGCACAGTATAAAGACATAAAAAGGGAAAACACCGTCCCTGGTAGTCATTTTTACAAAATGGGAGGTGTAGTGATATTTTTGACGTTACCAACTTTTCAGAGCATTGTGGGTTTTCCATATACATATATTTATTTGAATTAACTACACAGCAGAATCTGCTATATACCTGCAGGGCCCTCTCTTTTTGGACATAAGTGGTAATTATTTTCCATTTTCAGGTAAACTCACACCATATAAAACAGCAAGGTTAAAAAATATTTTCTGAGACCTGACATAAGTATCTGATACGAATTAACAACTTTGATGCAGAAATCTTTTTACCTAAAGATTTGATAGAATGTAGTTACTGTGTGTGCAGTACCAGGAGGGAACCATTTCTTTTGGATTTATTTTCATGCATAATATTGTGTCCCTGTGTCTCATGTAGAATTTATGTTGGACATATGTTATCTGTGTACAATCTGAACAAATTTTATTATGCAAACTCTAAGTATATTCAGAATTATGCTTCAGTGAACTTGTTAACTATACATAAAGTAATCTTTACTTGCCTTTATATACTTGGACCTGCATATTTTGTGGCATAAAAGTTAAGAGCATCTAGTTATTTTATATGCATTATCAGGAGATATCCAATTCCCTTTTGGATTCATGCTCAATGTGATGAGAATACTGTTTGGACCGTTGCAATCTAAAAATATTCGCCGTGACCTATAGCTACTGTTAGTTACCTTTCACATTATTACTTTGGTGCATGATACACATTTATTTCCCACCCATCTCGAGTGCCACTCCAGTCATCACCTACTGAACTTTATGTTTGTACGTCATTTGTATTGTATTGTAAACCATTTATATTATATATAAATTAGAATAAAAGTTAAGTTTTAAATTTCTTCATTTAATCCAATAAGATTTATCACTAGAGTGCCCCAACAAAGACTTTTCTTTTCTCTACCCATAACACTTCATAGTTAAAGACTTCAGTTATGGGATTTTAGTGTTCATTCAAAATGTATTAATTCAGTTGTTTGTCATCTTTGCTATTTTCGATCATCTATAATATGGAATGTTATATGTGTAATTGATAGCAAGTTGTGCACCAAAATCTGTAGTTTGTACAGAGAGAAGTTGGCAGTAGATGGTATCCGAAGCAACCAGTAGTTGATTATAACACATTCTGAGCTGCCTCGCATGTAGCCCTTTACAAATGTGTAATTGTTTCCCACCTGGCATGGGAAGCCGCTTACAAAATCGCTCTCTTTAATAAGTCCACACTTCAGACAGCTTAAAATAATTTCTTCTATACTAATCAGGGCGGCTTTATTGTTGTTCAGAGGGGGTCTAACAAAAGTGCTGGACTTCTCAGCGATGGGGGAGGCTAGGAAGATGGCAGTGCTGGTGTATTAATGCAGTGATGCTGTTTGTCTTCTGTAGGCACAGAATGTACAGCTGAGCAAGGAAATGACCCTGGCTGGAAATAGAAGCTTGGCAGAAGCAAACCTACTTTACCAGCCCAGGTTGGAGAACTTAAAAGCCACTCTAACACAGAAATACCTGGAGCTGCAGACTCTCATGGAATCACATCAGCTAAAGAAGACAAAGCTGGGTAAATACATTTAAAGAGACTTGTTACTGCCTGAGTGCATTTTCTACAGTAATGTGCTTGCTCTCTAATACTGTTAGTTCAGTGACGATATGATTATTGTACCCAGAAACGGTTCAGCCATTCTCTTACTGATCTGTGTGAATAGAAATATAGATTCTGTATACAAACCTGTTATTAAAGTGTAAGAGGTCTACGTGCGTGCGTGTTCTTCAACATGAAATCTGGTGTATGTAATGTGCCATTTGTGTGACCAGGTGTGTACAATAATAATATTATTACCTTTTATTTATAGGGCGCTACAAGTGGTCCACAGTGGCATACTTAGGGCACACAATAATACAGCATAGGGAGAAACAGTACATACAGATAACAGAAAAACATTACAGTTCTCAATACAGCTATGGAGGCAAGAGGTGCAAGGGTACTATTCTGCAGAGGCTGAAACCTGAGCCTATTAGCGTGGGTGCAACTAAAGGTAGAGGCAAAGAACCAGGTAGAAACGGGATGAAGGAGTGGAGTATGGGGGCAGAGAGCCCAATGTGGGAGGTGAAGAGAGGAGCTGGGGTGCAGGAGAAGTCAGCTGTGAGAACTGGAGGGATGCTCCTTGGAGCTTACAATCTAAGGGGAAGGGGGGGGGAGATAAACTGATAACACGAGGAGAGAACTAGTGTAGGGAGAGTGAGCCAGTGTAAGGAGATCAGAGGGCAGGAAACAAGGGTGGTAGAAATGGGGCATGCAGGAGGGTGATACAGTAATATTACACATCTATCTATAAAGATTATATTTTTTACTTTACATTTTAAACTAATTTGTAAAAGAAGACAAGTTGGAGAACTACCTCAAGCTGTGATGTACATTCTCTGTATATATGTACATGTTTTACTGGCTACCTTCATTGCAGGGGATCCTTCAGCAAGTTGCCTTTTTAGATTTGCTTGACTTGATAATTTCTAGTATAATTTGTACTTTATTTTTTAAACTGTTGTTGTTGTTACAGATCAGCAGTCTGTGAATGCATCGCTGGAAACATTATTGGCACTTTTACAGGCTGAAGGAGCCAAGATAGAGGAGGAGACAGAGGTAATTCTGCTACATACCCAATTTTTAATGCTCTAGTGTGATAAAGAGTTAACAGTAGTCGTTTAGTTTTTGGTGACCCAAAGATTGAAGGTAGCCATCACTCTACAGAAAATTAGGTAAATTCCCTGGTACTTGTCTGGCAGCAATTCAAAAACAGCCTCACAATAAACTGATTATGGTGTAGGACATCACATTGGGGAGGACCCCCATTGGTAGAAACCACAACTGAAAGAAATGTGTGCTACTTCAGATAACACATCCCAGAACAATAGGTAATGTATTTATGTATGAGTATTTAATCATGGAATCCATCCCCTTTAGGAAATGCACATAAATGCTTTGGCACTTATCACAGAAAACTTAGTTATTCATCTTTATTTGTCACAAAGGCTAATCTGGTTACAATTTTTCTCCAGTGTATTCCCTGGAAATGAGGGCTTCCACTGAAATTGCCCAAAAAAGGAAAAACTCATTGTGTATATATTTTAGAATATAATACTATAAATAATTAACAGCACACTTACCAGACAAAATGTAACACAAATGGCATATCACAAAAAATCCTTTGCTCTGGCCGCAGATGGCCTCCTACCAGATTCAAATGGAAACTTGTCTATCTGGCAGCCCTTAAATTAGTGGCCAGGAAAGATGTAATGAAGCTGAGGGGCACAGAATCCAGTGGAAGCCAATGTCTTTAGGAGAAGACACACTGCCTGACACTTTCTGCCACCATATTCTCAGTCTTTATCAGGGCAGAATAGGGAAATGTCTTATTTATACATCTTCTGAACCATATTTATCATCCTGAACAAAACTTGTTTTAATAGACGCTACTAATTTTAACCGAATGCTTGTTTTATATTACATCAAAAGTGAGATAGTGTTCCCAGCGGCTAGTCATCAGAAGCTATTCCTCAATGATTGAAGAAAACTATCTAGGTGACAGCCCTAATCTCATGTCCGTGTCTTCACACTCCTAAAGATTAAATGTCTACTGTTAGCTCTGGCCTTATTATGTGGAAGATTGAAGTTGTTCAGCACATGTTTGAGAGCTTTGGTATAATAATTTGATTATTTACTTTGGAAAATTTACCAGAATATACAGTTTCTCATAGCACTGTCCTGTGAGACTTACAAGATACTGATTATTATGCTTCATTTCTCCTGATGAAATTAAAAACTATTGTCTCATGTATAGCTGCATGCCTTTTGGTTTATCATAGAATAAAGCAAAGTAAGTCTGAAAGAGAAATTATTACATATTTTACAAAGATATTCTACAATGGCCTGGACAGACTTGTTGGTACCCCTTAGAAAAGATGGATAAATGGATTATCGTAATATTTCGAACTAATTGCTTTCTTGAATTAGCATCACACGCCTTCAATCTAATCAGTCATTTATCCTATATAAATGGAATAAGTAGCCACTCTGCTGTTTGGTATCATCGTGTGCACCACCCTGACCATGGTCCAGAGAAAGCAATGGAGAGAGTTACCTGAGGAGATAGGAAAGTAAATTGTAGACAAGCATATTAAAGGTGAAGGCTATAAGACCATCTCCAAGCAGCTTGATGTTCCTGTAACTACAGTTGCAAATATTATTAAGTAGAGTAGCCAATCTCCCCAGACGCAGCCGCAAGAGGAAAATCTACCCCAGATTAAACTGAATGATAGAAAAAGAGCCACGGAAAACTTCCAAAGTGAAGCAAGGTGAACTCCAAGGTATGTCCGTGGCTGATTGCACCATCCAACGCTTTCTGTGCGACACTGAGCTCCATGGAAAAAGACCCAGGAGAACTTCACTTTTGAAGAAAACAACTTAAAAAAGCCTGACTGGAATTTTGCTAAAATGCATATTGTGAAGCCGCTATGCTGCAGGGAGAATGTCTTCTGGACAGATGAGTAAAAACTAGAGATGATGCTACTTGCCAAAAGCTCCATGTTCACATTTGGAAAAAATTTAGCTTTCAAAGAAAATAATACAATTCTTACTATGAAACATGGAGGAGACTCTTTTTGGGCCTGCTTTGCTAGGTCTGGCAAGTTCAGTCGCAGGTCATGGATCTTCAAACAGGATAATAACCCAAAGACAGCTAAAACCACCAAACAATATATAAGAACGAAACATTGGACTATACGGAAGTGGCTTCTATGAGCCCTGATCTGAATCCTATTAAACATCTATGGAAAAAGCTGAAACAAACAATCTGGAGAAAGCACCCATCAAACCTGAGACAGCTGGAGCAGTTTGCTCAAGAAGTGTGGTCCAAGCTGCCTGTTAACAGGTCCAGAAGTCTCATTGAGATATATGGATATGGCTTCATTGCAGTGATTGCCTCCTAAAGGCCATGAAACAAATTTTTAGGTGAAAGGTCCCATCATCTATGTACATGCTATTTTTATTTGTTTGATTTATTTCAAATATTCTGCTGAATCAAAAATCAAATGCAAAGTCTAATATGTATTAAATATGGAATAAACAATGATGGACGCTAATTACTTTTGTCAGTTTCAAGTTATATCAGAGAAAAATATGGGTTATTCCTATTTGTTTTTTTGATGGAAAGGTACCAACAAATTTGTCCATGTAGGACACTGGACTGGCGAGCCTGTATGTGGCCAGCATTAGAGCCGAATTAGGCAGCCTGCTACAAATACATTTAGTAAAACTACTTTGTCTGTTTTGGAGATTCATTTTTAGTGTTTCCTAAAATAAATGAATATTTGTATATGCATTTGTACTGTTACCACAGGACTTCCTTGTTCATTTTAGCTAACTGCGACATTCTTGGAATATAAGAGTGTTCCATTCATTTTGATGAAAGATTGCTTTTTACTTGGAAATCAGACTTTTCCCCTCTTTCATACAATACTGGTGTCTACAATGAGGTTATCAGGCTGGATGCTTCTGCCCAGCAGATAATAAATTATAACCCGTTCATCGTTGCCAATTATTAGTATATTTTTTGAAGTATCTTACTAGTCAGTAACTAGCACTGACCAGCTGCACTGTATCAGTCAGTTGTTCCATTTTCACAGACATTAGAGAGTCTGCATCAATTCTCTGTATGTGCAACAGTGTCTGACCTTATTCTGCTTGCCCCAAGGCCACAACACCTGTGGATAGTGTCAGGATTGTCGCAGTACTGTTTAAAGTGTATTTACGCCTAGTTATAAAGCAAATCATGATTACATGAATCCATTGAAAAACTGCTCTATTGCTTGCAAGATGCATAGAAGTGGTGAAAGTAATGCGGCTGGTGGCTGGTTTGTGCATAGAGATTTTGAATATGTTTGTATTCCAAAATGTGTGTATTTATATGATTGTATCATAAAGGACCGCCCGAAAATAAGCTTTGTAGTATGTTTGCAAACAATATTTTCCTCTATAAACCCATCTTTCCTTTTAACAAAACTGAGCAGTAAATTTCTATTCAGTGTACTCTGGTGACTGGTGTGTACATGCACTTCTACTGTTTGAAATAAATGTATTATATTAACATTTTTACTTCTCTTTACACAGAGCATGGCAGAAAACTTTCTGGATGGTGCTATCCAGCTGGATTCTTTCATTGATGAATATTTATCAAAACGCAAATTATCACATTTACGACGTGTGAAAATTGAGAAACTACAAGAGCTGGTGCTGAAAGGACAAAGGCTCCCTCAGGCTCCTATGCAGCCACAAATCTTGCCACCTGAGGGCGCCCAGGTACCTCCAGGACAGTTCCAGACAGGTTACAATATGTCTCCTGCCGTCATACCTAGAAGAGCAGTGCCACCTCCACCACCTGCCCAAGTCGGAATGTATCCCAATTCTTATCTAATGGCTGCACAGCTCCCTTATGCGGCATCTCCGTGTCCTCCCGTTCCATCTCGTGTTTTATATCAGCCTGAAGCCCAGATGCCACATCCTGGATACCCTAGTCCATTCACAGCTCAGTATCCGCCAGCTGTTCCACAAAGACCACCTCCACGCTTTCCGCCCAACCCTGGCTTTATCATGCAGTGATACAGCATTAGTGCGCCTCACTCAAACATTGGTGCTCCCAACTTCACACCAGTTCTGTTGTTCTGTGAGCTGGATACGTATGAAACGTACACATATTGGAACATGCAACAATCCACAGGTCTGCAGTTTCTTTTAAGTGACTGGGCACTCATGCTTTCCATATTCAGAGGAAAATGACAGACCTTTTTGGATTCTAGTATAATATTTTTGTGGGGTGTGGTTTGAGAAAATCAGATTTTGTAGGATTAGGTTGTGAAGCAAAAGTGCAGAGAGAACACAGAGATCATTTTCTCCAAATGGATTTCTACTTACTGTGCCACTGTGTTGCTTTTTTTATCCATGCTGAAGTCTCCCCCCAGAATGCTGCCTTGGAATGAATAGTTCTGTTGTGCTGCAGCCATTGGTAACATTAGAATGAGATGTGAGAAGAGAGTAACAAGCACCAGTCTATTGCCAAACTCCTCAGGTTTCCAGTAACCTCCTCAGATGAGTGCTGCATAGTGAGGTTTGCACTGTATATCTTGTACCTGATGTTCAGTTTGTTTAATTACTTAATAAAAGAAGAACAAAAACAATTTAAGTAATGTTACCTTAAATAACATAGGACATTAACAGGATCATTCAGGGATTAGAATGTTACTAAAAATCTGTAATGTGCAAACTAAATGCATATTGAGTGGATGCAATTTTTTGCCTGACAGCAATGCACATTTGTTTTTGTACCTTATGCACGGGGCTTTGATGTGCCTTAGATTACCCGCTTACTCCTGGACTCTTCTGAAAGAGAGACTGCATGTCTTTCTACATTGCCCATTGCTTAGCTCTGATATGCAAGTAAAGGGCTTCATTTGTTGTACAAGTTCGTAGTTTGTTACTTTATAAACCAGATACTACTACAGGAAATTTGCAATGTCTCATTTATTTTATACCTTTTTAAAATCACGTTAAAACAAAACTTTTGCCAGTTTATTGATGCACATGTTAAAATTATGGATACCATTAAGACACTTGAGCTGGCATTTTATATTTTCTTTTATTATCAGCAACACCGTACGTTTAAGTGCCACACTAAATAATGGGGTAGGGTAAAGCCATATAAGAATCCAGTTTAGCAGTAATGTAGAATATAGGTTGCAGCAGAGCTGAATTTTGTTAGGAGAGACATGTACCATTGCACTACTGACTCAGCACAGTCTGTCCATTTCTGCCCCATATATTGGCAATTAAACAGTTAACTTTTAATGTTCCAAAGTATTTTTAACATTGTGGTTATTTACCTGCATTGCTGGTCAATCTATAACCCCTTGCTTTTAAAGTATACAATATGTAACAACATTTACATTTGGGTATATACATTTATTTTGTGGTTTATTAAAGTAATTTTGTTTAGAGTTGAAGCAGCCTGAATTATTCTACTCTTTAGGAATTGCCTATAGTCTAATATAAACAGAGGGAAATGTATAATCTGTAAGAATACGGTAATACAGTGTCAGTTAGCGAAGTAACATGTTCTCTAGCTGTCAGTGACATGTCTTATGTCCATTTCATTGTTAGGATCACTAGCATGAAAAAGAAAAAAAAGGTTAGTAATTTGACATTCTGTAGCTGGTTTTCTCATTCAGGACGCAGAGTATCCCTCATGTTAGGGCCATTGGCATTCTGTGTGGCACATCTGTAATACCACTCATGCACTACCTACCTGAAGACCAAAAAGGTTTGTGGTGTCCACAAGCACGGAGAAATGCTAGAAGCATGTCTTACTACAAGACTCTTTAATGACTCTATGCAGACACTACACTAGTTCATGTCTATAGTGTACAATTACTGTAAAGGTTTATTTGTGTTGTATAACTAATACTGCAGTTGTTAATTTACCTGGTCATTTTCAATAAATTACAGATTTGATTTTACATTTTCTCATTTGACATTTCATTCACACAGATGCTGTTAATGGACTTGGAAAGTGACCTCTAGCAATCCGAGCGTCAGTATGAGGGCGGTACATTGTTGTAGTCAGATTTTGGTATTTTGCTATTATTGCTAGGGGACATGTAAAATCAATCAGTTATTTCCTTCTAAAGCAACATATGAGTAATATGGTATCTACTGACGTACTTTGTTTTTCCAGTCCTATGGGTAGATTTACTAAGGAGCAGGTTGTCATAGACTCCAATTATCAGCAATAGAAATAAATGCTAAGCCAGGCTTGTTTAGTTCTATTGCCGTTGTATAATCAGTGGCTTTGACAAGCTGCTCCTTAGTAAATCTACCCCTACCTAATCTTTACTTGGTTCAAACTGCCTTTCTCCTTCATCCACTAGGGGACACTGGAGGATTCTAGACAGTGGGGTATAGATGGTGCTAAGTGGGAGCTGGCACTTTACATTTTAAGAAGTGACTAGCTCCTCCCCCTCTATATCCCCCTACAAGCCCAGTCTTCTTTTGTGCCTGAGGGGAGCTGGTTGTGTTTCACACTCCTCCTCGCGGTTTAGTATTTCAGTAAAGGAACTGCTGCGCTGAAGAAAGAAAACTCATTGAAGACAGACAGGCAGTAGCTGCACTGCCTGTCTGCATCGCGGGAGCTGCCGGGGGGACCTGCTCGCAAGTGCACGCACTTCGCCTGGGGTCCCTGACTACAGAGACCTCCGTCTCCACATAGCAGTCATTACTGCAGCGGGTAGCTCCGTGAGTACTATCTGGCTCCCCTACTAGCGGGGTAGCCAGGTTAACACTAGAATAGGCGGTATTTAACGCAGCAGGTTGCTTCGATTAGCGGGGCAGCCAAGTGAATAAGCGCGCTTATGTTTAACTCAAGTGCCATTGCTGGGAGGTGGAGATTGGCTCCGGAGTCCTGCTCCTTCCTCCCAGCGCTTCTCTGGAAGTGTGCTGGCGGCCATTATAGGGAGGAACAGTGTCTGGTGCATATCTACATCACTGCTGCATGAAACTGGTAGCCTAACTGGGACTGTAAATAAACAGTGGGGTTTAGGCTGGTCAGGAGAGCATTTAAGGCATTTTGTTACTACTTTATTATTAGTGGTTACTTCTATGCCTAGCGTTTTCTGGCACTCCTAGGAGCGCTATTAGGTGGCTCTCTCCTGCCTCTCTGTATCCCAGTTTCTCCTTTCGACCTTTTTTTTTTCACTGTTTGTGTGGGGTCTGTATGTATCATGACTGAAGGCGCTAAGGCATCTAAAGGGTTATTTACCTGCAGTAAAACAAAATTACACCCTAATGTGTGACACCTGAATAACTATCTTCAGGGATGTCAGATCTGCTATCTTGAATGGCGCAGGTTACACGTGCGGTACTAATAAGACAGTATCTGTTGAGCACGAGGTATTATTATGTGGAGAATTGTACATGACCCTTATGGGCTGTCTTCAGTCTAAAGATTATCACACAAATGTGATGACAGTGAATGACATGGTGGGAGTGCATGAGAGTTCACTCCCCTGGAGCAAATGTAATTTTATGTCCCATCTCTCTGCTGAGCTGGAGGCTTCTCGGAAAGAAAGAGACCTTCATTTCGCATAGACTGCTGTGACAAAGCAACGGGAGCTGGAATAGAGAGGAGCTTTAAATAGGTCCCGGTTGCCTTGTCAAAGCAGTCTATGCGAAACATACGTCGGCACTGTTAGCCAAGTGCTTGTCATGTCTAATTAATTCTATGAATCTGGATAATGTTATGATGCAGCTAGTAGTATAGATAGGATCATCTCTTCTATATGCCGTGGATTTAGTCTGATCTGATTGATAACAGGAGACTCTATCCCCATGTGCATGGAATAAGACAATAGTGGTAGTAACAGCAACCACAGCGGCATTACACATGTATGATGAGGAAGAGTGACCCACTGAGGCCCGTATTCAATTAGAGGCCAAAAGTTGAATCCGTGGAAAAGTATCGCGGATGACGTCATTTTGCTAGGCAGAAAGTTTCCACTGTATTCAGTGCCAAAGTCAATGCAGTATAATCGGCTGAAAAGTTTCACCTATGAAGACCAGGTGGAAAAAAGTGCAGAATTGCGGTTCTGGGGTGCAAACTTTGGGAAACCTCCATGCACCCTTGGGACAGTCCCCCAAAGATAAAAACGGTCAATTAAAAAAAAATAAAAAAAATAAGACTTTAGAACACCCCAAAAAAGTACTTTCATTATGGGGCGAAAAAGTGCAAAGTTGGGGGACAAACTTAAGAACTAGTGAAATAGCCTTCTGGGGGGTCCCCAAGTATGGGGCAGGTGTGTTTTTTTGATTGCAGGTGCTTGCGGCAGGTGGATTTTTTAAGTCATTTTTAAAACTTCACTTTAACAACTTAAAAATATGCTAGCACCCATTTTCATGTATTGCAAAGTTGCTGGAAGTATATATTTTCTCCATAGAAAACTGCTTAATGCTATTCTTCACCACTTGCGTTAATGCGCTAATTGGCAGCAATTGTCACAACTTAAGTACCCCAAATACCTTCATCAGGGCTAACCAGGGGCATATATAGCGATCCCCAGTATTAGTGCTTCTTTTGGGGGGTGTCAGGCTGAGTTCCCCATTTTTGACAGGACTTTTCATCTTTCAGTTTTGCCGGGTGCTGTTTTCGCGTCCTTTCTAATTGAATACGACGAATAGCAGAGCACGGCCGATACTTTTCTGCATGCAAAACACGCGATGTAGGTGTAAAGTCCAGCATGTAAAAAAAAGTATTGCGGGTGCGAAACTAATTGAATACGGCACTAAGTGTCTGTTTAATACTGATAAGTGATATATCGCTGATATGTATTAATACGGATTTACTGATGTAGTGTCACTGCAATTATTGGAATTAATTGAACACCAATATTTCAGATTGTATCTACTCATTAGGAGAACATTCATTGCTCTCTTTATTAAAATAAAGTGAAAGACACATGTTCTATACTAGACCAATTATCTGGTAATGAATACTAGACTGACTGTGTTTCCCCGATAAAAATAAGACACTGTCTTATTATTTTTTTTGGTAAAAAAAAAACACCATAGGGCTTATTTTCGGGGTAGGGCTTATTTCCAGCCCCCTCCCCTGTTGTTGAATGCAGCCTGTGCCCCCCCCCCCATTGTTGAATGCAGCCTGTGCCTCTCCCTCCCACCCCGTTGTTGAATGCAGCCTGTGCCTCTCCCTCCCCCCCCCTGTTGTTGAATGCAGCCTGTGCCTCTCCCTCCCCCCCCTGTTGTTGAATGCAGCCTGTGCCTCTCCCTCTCCCCCCTGTTGTTGAATGCAGCCTGTGACTCTTCCCCCCCCCCCCCTGTTGTTGAATGCAGCCTGTGCCTCCCCCCCCCCCACCTGTTGTTGAATGCAGCCTGTGCCTCTCCCCCCCCCCTCTGTTGTTGAATGCATCCTGTGCCTCTCCAGCCCCCCCCCCCCCCTGTTGAATACAGCCTGTGCCTCTCCAGGCCCCCCCACCCCACCCCGGTGTTGAATGCAGCCATTTCCCCACTTACCTTACAATAAGAAGAATCCGGACGTGGCTCCTTCCTCCGCGTTTTCTCCGATGTCCACCTCGCCTTTCAGAGTTGTGCCGTGAAAGCTTGTTTTGGAGTCTGACTACAGTACTGTAAGCTGGTGGAGGAGCAGGCCGGGCAGCCTCCTCCAGCTGTATCATTTAGTATTTCATGCGGGGAGCGGAGCTGGGGGCATTTTAGTGTAGTGCAGGGACCGGGAAAAAATTGGATTTTATTAGGTCTTATTTTTGGGGTAGGGCTTATTTTGGACCATTATTCAAAAGTAAGGATAGGTCTTATTTTCAGGGTAGGTCTAATTACCCTGGGGTGCCTCAGGTTGGTGGTCCAGCACCAAATCAAATTCTTTATGGTCAATGTAATGTAAATATGTGGACAAACAGAAGCGCAAACCTGAGGATGACAGGTAACACAATTTACTTCACTACATTTATTTCTGAATTTCTCAATAACAAACCTTTTGGGTTAGGGGGGCCGTGAACACAATTCTGATGCTCTAGGGCACCGTGGCTCAAAGCTTTTGAACTCCTGGTATAAGGGATACACACTTACTCTAACTATGGGCAATACTTTCAACAGCTGGAGTCAATCTGACATATTTTGGGAATAGCAGCTAAACATGTGTATGATCTTACCAGTATATAGGATTTTATTTATATATATATATATATATATATATATATTTTTATATTTATATATATATACACACAATAAAACCAGACATCAATATTAGGGTATAGATTGAACTCTATATTGAAAGACATGAGAACAAGGTACTCAACTCTTTAAAAGAATATATACTCTTTCATTTGAATCATATTTTTTCATACTATACACATTTCTTTCTATATTTTTAATTAAACATTCGCTTTTGTATTATCTGAATAATTTTACATAACGTAATAAAGGTTATAATTTAACATTAGTGCACCATATACAGATTCCTTTCCTTTTTTCTCTTCCAAAATGTGTGCAGTTTTTACACAGAGAGAGCTGAAAGCTTCAGCTCTGCACCCTCCATTCTTTGTCCCTGCATGGAAGACATGATTCCAAGCTGCTGTCCCTCTCCTTAGACCTTGCTGTGGTCTTCCCCCTACCAGGAGTAATGAAATTTCTGCAGAACGAGAGTTTGTAGACTGCAGTACTTAATCCCCTCCCGTAACCCCAGCACTGGCCGTCATCAGGCTGCTCTACCTGCTCCAGTTGTTAGTACAGACAGCCAGCTGCTGGGGCTCACAGAGGACAATGGAGTCAAGAGTACAAAAAGAATCTGTGCCAGATTCACATCTGGAGTGATTGTAGTAGGAGTTCTGCTGTGCAGCAGCTGCCTGCAAACTAAAGCAGGTAAGCACTGTGTGCAGTCCACCCTGTGTATACTGCCACTGTGCAGCCCATCTGTGTCCCCATCATGTGTACACTGACACTGTGTCATTACCCCATCTACATTGGCACTGTGTAACCCACCTTTGCCCATTACCTGTATACACGGGCACCAGGGATGGATCCAGGGGAGGGGGGGGGCGATAAGGGAGATTGCCCCCAGTAATACACAGCTCCCTGCTAGACTCGGAGATGCAACGTAGTCTGGCTGCATAGGGGGAGAGAGGCGCCTCTGCCCCAGAACAGCAAGTATGTGCCAGCTCCCTAGGACCATCGCACTTCCCACTGCTGCTGCCAGTAATTATACTTATATAGCACAGCCTCGCAAGTGGCACAGTATAGCTCGGGTCAAGTGGGCAAAGTTTCATTACACACCTATCTGGCCTGGATCTGTGTTTTTTTTATATTTTAAGAAAGTTGGCAGGTACCTGTCCGGCTTCATTATAGATTGCTTATCAGCCTGCCAATTGCTTTGTCAAAAAAGGGTGCCATGAACCAAAAAGTTTGGGGACCACTGGATTAACTTGAAAACTATTAGGTGTCAGCACTGGAGCATTCCCGCTGCTAAACAAGAGAATCGCCTACCAGGACATTACCTTCACACAGTGCTGTAACAAGTGTGTACAAACAAAGCCATGGAAAAGAGGATCAAACAACTGATGGAAAGTTTATAATCCATAGTTCCTAGAGTAGCTTTATTGCTATTGCTGGAATAGTTTACAGACGCTCAGTTTTATCTAGGAGAAGCTGTAATGGATACAGTGTTGGTCAGATGCACACTCAGGTTGAAGTGCATACTGATCACATAAAGACTTTAGAAACTCCCCTTTTCAGGGTCTGTCCTTTTTGGGATGTGATTAAATGCTTATTTTAAAAATTTTGAAACCTTTGGGTCTGTTTCATTCTTTTTAAATCTCCCAACAGGACAAGATGTATCCTACATACTTTTCTGGTGGGGAGGGTGTTGATCACCAGAGAGGCAGTGGTGCCATCCAGGTCAAAAGCTAGCCTAAGAAATGCCCTCCTCCCCCCACCCAGTCAACACTGTGGTGGGGCCTTCTGCTTCTTGTTCCCAAGCAGTAGATGGCATTGAGTTTGAATCGTTGGGTGACAGGCAACATCAGGAGGGCTACTTACTCATCCTATAGGGGCTATATTTATGATGTGGTGACTTGGAACTGAAAATATTATGAGGCTCTAACATTGTGTAAAGCATGCCAGGCTTTACATTGTATATTTATGCCCATTTACATTTTCAGCTCAAACCTGTCGCTTCATAAATATAGCCACCGGTATTTCTTTGTCACTCAAGTTCCAAATGATGGTACAAGATGTCTTCTACTTCAATAGGTCAATTGGCTTTTTTTCTAACCAACATATCCATCTCAGGTACAAAGTAACAAGAACGGTTAATGTTTTAATCCAATTTTTGTTTTTTTGTCCAAAAACCAGACCGGTCCATTTATTCCAATTTGAAATCTAAAATAAGTCTCAATCTTCACTTAAGAATTGCAAAAGTTTCATATGGAATCTGTGCAGTCTGAGATAAACAGTACAGAGAGGGGAGAAATTATGGCATCCTTAGGGGTATATACAATTAGCCGCGGGGTTTACCCCTCGACTAATTGTTGCGCTGGTGGTGAGTCAATTAATGGGGACTCCACGAGACCCGGCGCTCGAGTCCCCCGCTGTCGTGCTTTACCTCGCATCTCATGTAGGTGCGAGGTAACAGCTGCACAAAGCCGCCCTTGTCGGCCTCGCGCGCGTCAGAAAAACACACTGTTCCCACGAGCGAGGGCACATTTACCGGCACGGGGAAAAAGCTATTTTATTGAATAGCTTAACCCCGCGCCACGGGACTTTCGAGCCCCAATTACTCACGGGAGAAGTCCCGCGGGTAATTGCATATACCCCTTAGACATCAAGGACACTTGTCTCCACATAGCTACAGTATATGGGAAGGTAATTATTGCATACACAGGTTTGCAGTGGTCAGGGAACAATTTCAGTTCAGAAAATTTTTGTTCACACTTATTACAAGCACTTGAGTCTTCACAAACATTATGGTGAGGAAAACTGAGTTGCTTTGTTCTCAGGGGGTAACAATTCCCTAGCCTGACAATCTTCTAATAAAGGCAAAGTCACAGTTTTGTTAACAAGCCCAAGGCAGGAGCTGGATAGGAGAGAAGGAAGACTGTGAGCGTGAATCTGTACAAGAGAAGGAACAGATAGAAGCCAGGTGCATCAGGGCGGGTGCCTTGTGGACCCAATGGATTTTTCTTCTTCAGTGTCCATAGGGCTCCACAGGGGAGACAATGGGGATGTCTCAAAGCAGTTGTTCAAGGGCAGGAACTCTCCTGAGCTGATAGGATGCTTCCTTCGGGCATAGGGTTCACCTGAGAGGCAAATGTATCAAAGGCATAAAGCCAAAGAAAGGTGTGGACAGAAGACCAGGTGGCGCTTTGCAGAGCTGTTCAGCAGAGGTGCCACGCTGGGCTGCCTACGAGTGATACACAGTGAGTAGGAAGAGCAGATACTGTAGCCGGCACAGGAAGGCCAGTCTGCATGTAAGCTTGTAAGATAGTCATGCAAAGCCATCTGGCCAGAGTCTGTTTGTTAGCTGGCCATCCCTTATTGTGGAATCCATATAGGACAAAGAGGGAGTCCGCATTCCTGATGGAAGTAGTACAGTCCACATAGATCTTCAGAGCACAGACCACATCCAATGAGGCGTCACCTGTCGAGAGGTCTGGTGAGTGAAAGGCCAGAACCACAATTTTCTCATTTAGGTAGAAACGAGAAACCACCTTTGGAAGAATACCCGGGCACGTTCTAAGAACAGCCCTGTTTTGACGAAAGATTAAAAAAGGGGAAGCGACATGAAAGCGCCCCTAAATCAGATACCCTAATGGCAGATGCTAAAGCCAGAAGAAAGTCTTCACAGTGAGCCACTTTATATCCACTGATTCCAGGGGCTCGAATGGAGGTTCCTGAAGTTCTTGGAGCACCACTGACAAATCCCATGGAGCCACAGGAGGGACAAATGGAGGTTGCATTTGTAGAACACCTTGCAGGAAGGTGCGAACATCCAGTATAGGAGCAATTCTGTGCTGGAACCAGATGGACAAAGCAGAGACCTGCACTTTCAGAGATGCTATCCGGAGGCTTAGATCCAATCCACCCCATCAGTGTGCATGCTTGTCCTCAGATTTGGTAGGTGGTCGTCTAGTAGCCAGGTGTTTGGTCCTAGACTTGGAGGCCTTAGTTGATGCCTGATGCCTTGGAAAGGACTGACCTTTAGCATTCCTTGAGACCGAAAGGATGACATCCGAGGCTTTGCATTATATGCAGAGAGCATGAATGGTGTCTTGGAAGCTGCCAAGTTAGTCACAATTTTATCCAATTCTTGGCCAAACAGGATATCTCCAGAATAAGGCAGAGACTCCAGAGCCCTTTTAGAATCCGAATCTGCCTTCCAGGAGTGGAGCCAAACAAAACGGCGGGCTACTACCGAAGTGGCAGATACCCTGGAGGCTAGGAGAGCAGTATCTGTTATTAGAGGGAAATGTCTCTTCTAGGGCCTCTGCCCAACTCTCAATGGCTTTTTCCACGCAGGCCGTAGCAGGACGAGTAATAGCTCCTGTGAGAGTGTATAGATTTATGACAAGCGTCTATCCTTCTATCCATAGTTTCCTTCAAGGAGGTAGCAGTATGAATGACTAAGGCAGCTTTCTTGACCATACGTTTCACATGAGAAGCTACTGCTGGGGGAACTTCCAATTTAGTGCAATCAGTAGCGGGAAGAGGGTAAAAGGAACTTAAAAAAGTTTAGGTAACAAACCTTTTACTGGGCCTATTCCATGACTCGCCCATGTGATCAGATAGCTGTTCAGAGTGAGGGAACTCTGGTAAAACTACCTTTTGTAATTTAAAAAGTGGCTGTTTTGCCTTAGGAGCGGGTTCTGCCTCTTTGTAGAATCGATTTTACAGCTCTCACCAGTGCAGGTATATTTAATTTAGAGGGTGGTTCCTCGTCTCCCGAGAAGGAGGTATGCGTCTTCTGCCTCCCCAAAGGATACATCAGAATCTGATAACTGGGTGGACTGGGAAGATAACACAGCGCGCTTAGTAGGTTTACTAGGTAAAGGCTTCTCTTTTTGCAGGATTTGCTGAAAAACTGTAGGAGGTAGTCGCCAAACTCTGTACTGAGGTAGAAAGTACATCTACCCATGGGGGAGGCAAATGATTTGAAGGGAGCATCTGCTGTGGCCATCCCATAGGGGGAGCTGCTACGGGAACCGCTAGGTGGTCCGCCATTTTTGCCAACACCTGTGGAAAGGTAGCCCAGGGTGGGTCCTGAGGAGAGGATACTGGGGCTGATGGGCCTGAGGCAGTATTACAATTTGTACAAAGACCATCTTGAATGAGGTCCTCTGGAGCAAAGCACGCTGAGCAGGACTTACAAGATACCAGAGTAGGAGCAGCGGCATCAGTCTGCTCGTTATTCTTTTCTCTGCCAGACATAGCCACAAGAAAAATAAAATACACACTCTGACACAGTGCAGTGAGCAACCCAGTATGTGTAATATGGCACAGTGTAGTGTGCAACCACGCTAAATGGTATGTGATAGCCCTCACAAATGTATGGGAGCTGTGAGGTACAATGACCCCCTATACCTTAGTATGTCAAGGTATATTAGAATAAAGGGAAAGGTATAAGCTGAACAGTATAGAAAGTAAGAGATCAGAGCTAGCACAAGTCACATACAAACACAGAAAAAAAAAATGATATAGCTGCAGTGGGCACTAAAATCAACTACACAGACCGCAGTGCACAGTAGGATATAGCGCTGTATAACCTGGCCCTTGGGGGTGATATACAGGGAGAATGGACCCAGCGTTCCCGGAGACCTACTTGCAGACAATGGCTGCCGCACGCGTCTGAGGGAATGGAGGGTGAGGGAGGAGCAGCTCAGGGAACAGCAAGACCTGAAGCGCCTTCTCCCCTTGCCGACAACCACCGGTTCCCCTGGCCTGTAAAATATGCCCTGCGCCAGTAATATATATGCCCCGGTGGTCTAGTGGAGGCGTGGACGAACCAATGTCCATATCGGCGACTCTGGCCTATCTCCCGAGACCGGAGGGAAGACTGCGCAAAGACGCAGGTTCCCGCAAGTGAGGATCCGCCTTACCTGTCCCCTGGATTCCGGGGAGCCTGCTAGCTAGTCTCCCTCAGTGCCTCCCGGGAGTACCTAGCCGAGGGCTGGTGTCATAGCGCCACAGAGGGGTGATGGAGCAGCAGTGCTGACTTCCAAGAGACTGTCTTGCGCTGCCGCTCAGTAGTAAATACACTAGAAATACAAATAAATATTAAAATATGCCTGGGCTGCTTAAAGCAGCCCCACTAAAAATGGTGATCCAGCTCCTGCCGGACACCAATGAAACTGAGTTGCCCTCAGGCTGTGGGCACGGTATTGGCGGAAGGACCAGAGCATCCTTGGATTGAAAAGCTTTGCTGTTGGTGTCTGGTTCTCCAGCTCCCACCTACACCTCCATTGCCTCCCCTGTGGAGCCCTATGGACCCTGAAGAAGAAATCCCAATAACCTCAATAGCAGAGAGAACCAGAATTTCCCAATGGAGAGAAAAGCATGTCCCAGCAATTGTCGCATGTAGAAAACTGGCAAGCAGACTATAGCCAGGGGAATGGTCCCTCCACCTGAAGATATTCAAAGAACTGGTGGATGCCTTGAGTCAGCCACAGGTGTATCTCACAGCTTCCAGGTTGAAACACAAGTTGCCATGATAGAGATCCAGAGCCCTGGATCCACAGATAATTCCAATAGACACGTTTCAAGCCAGAGACATTTTGATCTTGCATACATATTTCCTCGACTTCCGTTAGTTTCACAGGTCCTCCAAAAGATCAATTTGGTCTGTGTAGAAGTCATTTTGTTGGCCTCAGCAATCTTTGTCCACTGACATTCTCAAACTGGCAACAGAACCTCCTTGGCCTCTTCCCGAACAGCCAGACTTCCTAAACCAAGAACCAAATTTACATCAGGACTTTAGCCTGGAGGAGCATATTTTCCAAGAACTAATATGCAATTTGGAGGATGTGTGTATCCTGGTGTAAGAGAAAAAAACTTCAATACATCCAAGTGCAATCTCCTGATCCCCAGATGACGGTGTCAGTACATTTGTCGATCCCGACAAAAACATGATCATGATCGGCAAATGAGATTTTTTACATGGTGGGATTAATAAAATTGTTTGGTCCGGCAGCTGTCCTTGCCGGGCGCCCGACAGAGCAATTCAATTGTTGCTCCATTCAGGTACGAACAGCTGCTGACATTGGCATTTCTGCTCGCCCCCTCCTGAAGAAGCTAGCAGAAATATGTGAAGAGTTTGTGTTTGGGCAGCCAAACTGTAGTACAGTGCATCTGGAAAGTATTCACAGCGCTTCACTTTTTCCACATTTTGTTATGTTACAGCCTTATTCCAAAATGGAATAAATTCATTTTTGTCCTCAAAATTCTACACACAATACCCCATAATGACAACGTGTCAAAAATTTTTTTGAGATTCTTGCAAATTTTATAAATAAAAAAAAAAAAACAACTAAGAAATCACATGTACATAAGTTTTCACAGCCTTTGCTCAATACTTTGTTGGTGCACCTTTGGCAGCAATTACAGCCTCAAGTCTGTTTGAATATGATTCCACAAGCTTGGCACACCTATCTTTGGGCAGTTTCGCCAATTCCTCTATGCAGCACCTCTCAAGCTCCATCAGGTTGGATGAGAAGCATTGGTGCACAGCCATTTTCAGATCTCTCCAGAGATGTTCAATCGGATTCAAGTCTGGGCTCTGGCTGGGCCACTCAAGGACATTCACAGAGTTGTCCTGAAGCCACTCCTTTGATATCTTGGCTGTGTGCTTAGGGTCGTTGTCCTGCTGAAAGATGAACCGTCGCCCCAATCTGAGGTCAAGAGCGATCTGGAGCAGGTTTTCATCCAGGATGTCTCTGTACATTGCTGCATTCATCTTTCCCTCTAGCCTGACTAGTCTCCCAGTTCCTGCTGCTGAAAAACATCCCCACAGCATGATGCTGGCACCACCATGCTTCACTGTAGGGATGGTATTGGCCTGGTGATGAGCGGTGCCTGGTTTCCTCCAAACATAACAACTGGCATTCATACCAAAGAGTTCAATCTTTGTCTCATCAGACCAGAGAGTTTTGTTTCTCATGGTCTGAGAGTCCTTCAGGTGCATTTTGGCAAACTCCAGGCCGGCTGCCATGTGCTTTTTACAAATATATTTAATACTAATATATTTAATTTTACTAAGGAGTGGCTTCTGTCTGGCCACTCTACCATACAGGCCTGATTGGTGGATTGCTGCAGAGATGGTTGTTCTTCTGGAAGGTTCTCCTCTCTCCACACAGGAATGCTGTAGCTCTGACACAGTGACCATCGGGTTCTTGGTCACCTCCCTGACTAGGGCCCTTCTCCCCCGATCGCTCAGTTTAGACAGCTGGCCAACTCTAGGAAGAGTCCTGGTGGTTCCAAACTTCTTCCATTTACGGATGATGGAGGCCTCTGTGCTCATTGGAACTTCAAAGCAACAGATATTTTTCTGTACCCTTCCCCAGATTTGTGCCCTGAGACAATCCTGTCTCGGAAGGCTACAGACAATTCCTTGGGCTTTCATGCATGGTTTGTGCTCTGACATGCACTGTCAAGTGTTGGATCTTATATAGACAGGTGTATGCCTTTATAAAATCATGTCCAATCAACTGAATTTACCACAGGTGGACTCCATTTAAGCTGTAGGAACATCTCAAGGATGATCAGTGGAAACAGGATGCACCTGAGCTCAATTTTGAGCTTCATGGCAAAGGTTGTGAATACTTATGTACATGTGATTTCTTCTTTTTTTTTTTTTTTTTAATTAAATTTACAAAAATCGCAAAAAACCTTTTACACATTGTCATTATTGGGTGGAATTGGTATGGTTCGATTCCCGTCAGCGGCAGCCCGACAGGAGCAGAGTGCGACGCAGTGGAAGCCCGACAGCGCTGGAAATCCCGATTGTGGATAGGTAAGTATCCACTAACCTAACCCTCCTTAGGGGTGCCTAACCCTAACTTCCCCCCCAAGTGCCTAACCCTAACCACCCCCTTCCCCGCTGCCTAAACCTAAGTCCCCCGGGGGGGTGCCTAACCCTAACCCTCCCGGGGGGGTGCCTAACCCTAAGTCCCCCCCGGAAGCCCTAAACCTAACCCTCCCCTCCCCGCGGCTGTCCGCTTGTGGCGCCCGGTTTCCCAGCGTCGGGGAAATGCGGGCGTCTACATCTAGACGCCCGGCATTTCACCCTTGCCGGGATAAGGCAGTCGGGAAGCCGGCTGCCGGTATTTAGGCAGTCGGCTTCTCGATTGACTCCCTATTGGGTATGGTGGGTAGAAGTTTGAGGACAAAAATGAATTTATTCCAATTTGGAATAAGGCTGTAACATAAAATGTGGAAAAAGTAAAGCGCTGTGAATACTTTCCAGATGCACTGTATGGGCGCCCTTACCAAGACTTTAGATGGGTAACACTGTCTAATTGGGCGCAACAAGTGCGATAATTAATGGACACGCAAAACAACTAAATTGCTACATTGGGAGCACATAAATTAACGCTGTGTCCAAAACAACTGAATTGCCCCCAAAGAATTTCACAGATTCTCAGAGGATCGGCGAACACAGATGGCTGCAGTTGTTTCGGTCATATCGAGTAAGCAGCAGGCAGATATATGGGGCCCTTTTCTTACTTTACTTAAGGCGGCTTGGGTGGTGAATTGCATTTATTCTTTTCCTAAGACAGGTGTCACTCCCTTTTGGTGTTCAGACCTTCCTCAAAGGGGTGCCTAACATCCACCCAGCACATATCCCACAGAACTTTAATCAGGTACTCTGCTTTACAGATTTTGAACACAGTGGATTTCACATACCTCACATGGGAGGGGATCTTTATGCTGGCCGTTGCCTCTGCTCACCATATCTCAGAACGTGTTGTCTTGTAGGTCACTATATTTAATTTTCTATCAGAATAGGGATATCCTGCATACTAGACTTTATTTCCTTCCTAAAGTGGCATATCGTTTCCACATGAACCAGAATATTTTCATTCCTTTGCTACTGCAGGACACAGGGCCTAAGAGTGAGCTTCTTTGCACTCTTAAATGTGGTCCAAGTTTTATGTATTAACCTAGATAGATCTGCATCATTGAGGAATGTTGCTTGACTTCTACTTCTATATAATGCCCACAAGAGGTTGGCTGTTCTTGGGGCAGTCTGTGGCCAGGTGGATTACTACTAAAATTCCTCAGGCGTATATTTCGTAGGGAGTCTCAGTTCTTGACCGCCTAGTCGCTCATTATACCTCTTTGGTGAAAGCCTCCTGTGCGTTGCAACATGGTCCTCTGGAACAGTTGTGCAAACCAGCTATAATCCTCCATGTATTACAAAGTTTTATCAGTTCAGTGTATCTCTGAATAAAGAGAACAGTTTTGGGTACAATGTTCTGTGTGCAGCTATTGCTAAACAGACCTTCCTCCCCTTTTAGTGGCTGCTTTGGAAAGTTCCCAAGGTAGCAATATCCCCCAAAATAATTTTCCAGCTCATCAGCTGCATAGGTGTATTTCATTACTCACTGACACATTTTAAAAGATCCACAGGTGGAGCCAAGTATTTCACATGCAATCCTGGGAGGAGACTTGGAAAACATGCACCTTTAGAGCTATTTCACACACTCCGGTTTTGACCGGGCGGCAAAAAGCCGCCCAGTTTTCAGCCTGGTGTAAAATCTAGTACATGCAGGAATTCAGCGGGTCCTTTCACACGTCACGGCCACAGCACCGTCGCCGTGTTAGAGCCGGAAAAAACTACTATGCAGGACAGTCCCATGCCATGGCCGTGCCGTCCCTGCACGCCAGTAGTGTGAAGGAAACAATGTTTCCTTTAACACACACTGGCTTCCGCCGGCCGGACTTGTGCAGCAGCTACTGCTGCTGCGCATGCCCAATAGGATAAAAAAAATAAATAAAAGCGGATCAAAGCCGCTGCTTGTGAAAGGCACAGAGTGCCTGAAAAACCCCGGCCAGCTACCGCCCGGTTCTTTCCTGGCCAGCCAGAACCGGAGTGAGTGAAATAGCTCTTAGGGGTCTTGAGGACAGAGTTTAAGAACCCGTGCAAAATGCCCATTATGATGTATTGAGCAAATGCTTTTAGAAATATCAGTTGGGGATAGAGGCACTAAACTGCTAAGCCCTCAAACCTATCATAGCCACAATTGTGGATTGTTTGAGGAAGTGAATGAGATGCTGCTTCTTAGCCCCCTTTCCTACAATAATTAATTTTTGGTGATCAGAGTTCATGCAGAGCAGAAACATTGCCATCACCCTAGCACAGTGTTTCCCAACGCCAGTACCTTCAGTACAGGCCACATAAATTCTAAGTGCCCGTACAACATTCAGGGAATGAGAACCCCCAGAAGAATACAACAAGGCCGGAACCACAATTGGCTGATTCAGGTGAAAGGCCGAGACCACCTTAGGCAAAAAGGAAGATCGGGTGCACAGTTCTGCCCGATCATTATGAAAAACTAAGGGGAACGGCGGGACAAAGCTCCAAGTACCGACACTCGCCTAGCCGAAGCTAGGGCCAATAAAACGATCAACTTCCAAGTTAAATATTTAAAATCCACAACCTTCAAAGTCTCAAACGTGGATAAGACGAGGTTCAGGTCCCACGGAGCCGTGGGAGGCACAAAGGGGGGCTGAACCCTAAGCACAGCTTGAAAAAAGGTTTGTACCTCCAGAATCAGAGCAAGGCAACGCTGGAAAAAAAATTGAAAGAGCAGAAATCTGCACTTTGAGCGATCCCAGCCGTAATCCTGCATCAAGCCCCTTTTGAAGAAAAAGAAGACGACGCGGCAAATGAAAGGAAGAAGTGGAATATCCACAACTCTCCGACCAGGAGATATAAGCCTTCCAAATGCGATGGTAATGTGCAGCTGTAACTGGTTTCTGAGCTCTAAACATGGTTGGAATGACCGCCCTCGGAACACCCTGGCTTCTTAGGATGGCGGTCTCAAAGGCACGCCGTCAAACGATGCCGACTTAAATCCGGGTATACGAACAGACCCTGCTGCAGAAGATCTGACTGCAGTGGAAGGGGCCAAGGTTAGTCTACTAGAAGGAGTAGGAGATCTGAATACCAAGTTCGACGAGGCCAATCCGGAGCCACAAGGATGACTGTGGATGACTCGCGTTTGATCTGCTTGAGAACCCGAGGATGAAGTGGAAAAGGTGGGAACAGATAAACAAGGCTGTATGGCCAAGGAAGCAGTAAAGCATCTTCTCCCTATCATTGCTGGATCCCTGATCCTTGAGCAGTAGAGAGGTAGCTGTTGATTTGACCAGGACGCCCTTGATGTCTGACACCAAAAACTCTCTGGCTTCTAGTCCAGCAATCACAGAATGAAGGGACTCCATCTTGAACCTGTGAAAGGGGAGATACTGGTTCAAGGACTTGAGATTTAGAATGGGTCTGACTGACCCATCCGGCTTCGGAGCCACAAAAAGGTTTCAGTAAAACCTCTTGTTTCTTTGTGCCAATGGCACCGGAACCAGAACTTTGGCTAGTAGAAGATTGTTGATCGTCTGGCGCAAAACTAGTTGATTCAAAGGATCAACAGGGAACCCCGTTATGAGAAAAAGCACTGGAGGAGTGAAGGCAAACTCGATCTTGTATCCGTAAGATACCAGATTCCGGACCCACTTGTCGGAACAAGTCTGCCTCCAAGAAGCGCTGGAGACAAGCACCCAGCTTGGAATCACCGAGGTGAGATGGAAGCCCGTCATGCCACAGATTTATCTGCTGGCTTGGGATCCGGACGGCGGGCACTGGCCATCTGATGTCCTCTGGCACAACCTCCTCGATTTGCTGAAGATGAACCTAGAGGTCGACCTTGAATTCTCGCTGGAGCTTGAAAGGAGCGAGAAGAAGGCCGTTTAAACGAGCGACATGGAGGAGCTGACATAGATAGAAAAGTACTCTTACCTCCAGTGGCCAGCGAGATCCACTTGTCCAACTCTGGACCAAATAAAATATTGCCTGTGAAGGGAAGAGCTTCAACCACTCTTTTAGACTCAGCGTCCGCCTGCCAAGCATGAAGCCAAAGTGCTCGGCGAGCAGCGATGGCCGAGATTCTAGCTCCTACCTGGCCGATATCTCTGGAGGCGTCTCCCAAGTATACTGCAGACTCTTGAATATGATCCACCAAGATAATCAGATCTGTCCGCAGAGTTTTCGACTTTAAACCTTCCACCAACTGTTCCGTCCACTTCTCCACTGCCTTGTTGACCAAAAAGCCAACCACGGCCGGTCTGAAAAGTGCACCTGCGGCTGTATAAATGGATTTTAAAGTAGTTTCAAATTTCCGCTCTGAGCTTTCCTTCAACATAGTAACTCCTGGGACTGGAAGTGTGGTCTTCGTCGATAGACGAGACACTGAAGAATGCACAGATGGTGGAGTCTCCCATCGCCTTCTATTCTCTGTAGGAAAAGGATAAAGAGAGAAAAAACGCCTAGGGATCTGGAATTTACTGTCTGGATTCTGCCAGGTCGCTGCCATCTGTTCATCTAACTTACCGGAAAAGGTAACCGTAGACATCTGTTTCTTAGCAAACAATGAATCATCCAAAGATTTTAGTGTCTCCAGGTCAGAAATGTGAAGTTGCTCCCTCACAGCCAGGATAAGCGCTTCGACACCCTGCGTTGCTTCCGGTTCCTGCAAAGCAGCCTCTATATCAGATTCGTCTAGCATCTCCCCTTCCTCCTGAGAAGAGTGATCTGTCTCAGAATCCTCATCTGACTGGAGAACAGTTGGAGGTGTCCTTTTTTTGGACAGGCGACTTACTGCGGCCTCAGGAGACTTAAGCTGGGCATCCACTATACAATTTTCTGTCAGATAGCTGTCCAATCTGGCTGGTTGGAATGAAAGCCTGGTAATGTATGGGAGCAAATTACAGGCGATCATATGGTTTTAAACACTGAAAAAAGGACAAAAAAATTGTTCAAATTGGTTAAATTTGTATTTTTTAACCAATTTGTCTGAACAACCATTTTTGGCTATTTTCCAGTGTGTATGAGCAAATGGACAATTGTCATTTGACCCTATACATTGCCAGGTTTTCATTCCAACCAGCCAGATTGGACAGATATCTGACAGAAAATTGTATAGTGGATGCCCAGCTTTAGACCCAGAACCCATAACCTGGGTAAGGCTATTCATGGAGCCGGTTAGATCGTGAGCCCACGCTGGTTCTGTATCAAGAAAGGAAGGGTGAGAGGTACCAGGACTATCTCTGGCAGCCTCCTGTTCCCTACTTGAAGTGGCTAATTCTGATGAAAGCTGTGCTATGACCCCTGCCAAATTATTATTAAGGAGGGCGTGACAGTATGTGCTGTGTTCGCACTAACTGTCAAAGTCAAATAATTGGTTATGATCGTTTGTAATTAATATCTGACGATCTAGTCGTTTATGGGCTGATAAAGAGTGAAATCGGACGCTACTCTGCGTCGGAAGCAAGCCAATGCACACAAATGCGTATATATATATATTTAAAAATGCTACTTTTAGCCAGTGTATAGGAGACAGGTTCTGTGTAGGTCTGTGGCAGATAATTGAAAAACCACACACATACTGTGAGGTGCAGACGAGTGTTTTAAATGCAAAATTAGAAACCATTGTCTGATAGTATTGTCATATTGATAGCGATTACATTGTTTTAAACCTCTGTATCATACTGCCATACTAGTGAAAAGTTTATTTTCTGTGCAGAAAACTAAAAGTGTCTGTGAGCAAACGTGTGCTTGTAAATTGAAAGATAGGGACTGTGTGTCGGGACCTATAGACGAGGTCTAAAAGACTCAGTAGCTTTCTGCCTCGTCAGACACCTACTGAGTATGTACACATAGCAGGTGTATTGCAGCAAGGACAGGGATTTTGTACCTTGAAGAAAACAAGGGGCCCTGCGACTCCCAATAGGAGTCGCAGGGCCCAGTGATCAGTTAGGTTCTCTGGACACTGCGACTAGACCGTACGGTTGGGCAAACCGTGATTGTAGCTTGGGGGTAGTGGATGAAATCACTGGAAAGGGTAAGTGTTATTGGAACACTTAAATTCTAACAGGGGAAAGTAGTCAAAGAGGGTAAGCTACCGGACAAGGGCTGAAAGGTGTCCGGAAAGACAGTCTAATTGTATAAGACGTTATTCTGTACCCTGATTGTGCAAGCCGTCCATAACGGTTAGCGGGTCGGCAGCGCACAACGGGATAGGAGTGCGTGAACGTAGCTCTATTGAATCATTCACCGGTCCACATACTAGCGAAAAGTGCTTAGCGTTTTCCCAGATGGGTGCCAGGCTGACGCTGGGTATGGTTGACAATGTGCTACTTTTGGAAGGGCCAACAGGATCAGCAAGGTATGTATACAAGTATGGTACGCATGCAACTGCGTACTGTAATGTATGGGTTAAAATGACCACGGAATGTGTGAAACCTTTTCCTAAAATTGGGAGTTTTGATGTGGAGGTGTTGAATAATGTTAGAGATGGTATCTGTATGGTGAAATTTCTAAAGAAACGAGTCAAGTATAATGATTGTTTAAAATTGTGGCAGCATGAGGGGAACACGTGGGTGAGTGGCGTGCTCGTGCCGCTAAGTAGCATTGCCCAAGGTATTGCTATTAGTGCATGCTCGCCTCCGCCGCCCTATGCGGCTGCAGGCGATGGTACAGCCAATGCCAAAAAAATTATAGAAATCGTAACAAGTAACTGTAAAGAAACATGTAACTGAAAAAAAAAAAAAAAGAAAATGCTTTTTAAATCACCTCTAGGAATTTTAAGTGTGTAAAAAAAAAAAAAAAAAAATCAGGTGTCTTTGTTTACAGTAAATATTGTGATTGAGAACTGAGGCCAGAATAGCTAGTATATGTGCTAATTTTTCCTTGATCTCCTTGAAAGTCTAGGCAATCTGCATTGAAATTTATGCATTCATAATTAATCACAGCAAACCCAAATATGAAGGTTCTCAATGTATAAATTTGTACATGCTGCATATGAGAATTTTCTGTCTGGAGTTTTGTATGTGCGCATGTGTATGTACTTCTGAAAAATCCTTGCAATACAGCAGTTAAGAAATTCACTTCTTAGTAAGGTAACAGGTGGTGTATTATACTGTATTATCTGTGTATTAGATCGCATGTAAACCACATAATATTGCAGTTTCTGATTTGAGGGTTTGCTGACTATGTATTGTACTCTAATTCGTTTATGTCATGTTTGAATGATACTAAACTATTGTTGCTTCATCTCTCACAACCGGACACAAGGTTGCAAAGGACAAATTACAGCTGTGTCAGACTAAGGTTAAATACTTGAGACACTGTCTAACCCAGGAGCTACGACACTTGACCACTGACAGAATACAGGCCACACAGACCATGAGACTGCTGCAAAACCAGCAGCAAATCCGTACCTTCTTGGGCATGTGTGGATACTGCAAATCATGGATCCCAGGTTTTATTTTTCTATTTTGGCATTACCATTGCAGGAATTGGTGTCATCCTCAAAACCCGACCGCGTCACACATACTGAGGAAACAGAGCAGGCTTTCCTTAACCTTAAGGATAGTCTGACAAGAGTACCTGCCTGCTCTGTTTCGTCAGTCTGAGGAAACAGAGCAGGCTTTCCTTAACCTTAAGGATAGTCTGACAAGAGTACCTGCCTGCTCTGTTTCCTCAGTCTGACTGAGGAAACAGAGCAGGCTTTCCTTAACCTTAAGGATAGTCTGACAAGAGTACCTGCCCTGGGAATGCCAGATTATGAAAAAACCTTTTGAGTTATATTATACGGAAGCTGATGGATGCGCAGCAGGTGTCCTCACACAAAAACATGGTGATGCTAGCAGACCTGTAGCATACTACAGTGCACAATTGGACACTGTGGCAAGATCACTCCCAACGTGTTTAAGAAGTGTAGCAGCAACCGCTCTTCTGGTAAACAAGAGCGAGAATGTAGTATTAGGTCATGACATGATTGTTTATACACCACATGCTGTGTCTGCTTTGCTGAATTCTGCCCAAACCAGACACGTCTCTTCAGCCAGGTAAACGGTGCAATACGTTAAATCCAGCGACGTGCTTGCCATGTGTGCCTCAAGATGCACAAAGGGTGGAGAGAGGTGAGTCGCTGGTAGGTGAGTTTTGCAGGTATACTGATACACAGGATAGTATGGAGTATTTGAATCAGACCTTTACTGCAAGACCTGACATATGTGATACATCAGTAGAAAATGCAGATTTGATGGTTTTACACGGATGGGAGTTGTCATAGACAAACTGACACAGGAGAATATGCACAGGATTATGTTGTTGTAAATGACGAAAACAATATCTTTATACCGTCATGGCTACATTATCATGAGACCCCACCCACACACACACCAATAATTATTTTCTCTGATAGATTGTTTTCCACAATTTATCTCTAGATGAGAAGTCGGGCCGGAAGTGCCGGTGAATAATTAAAAAAAAAAATTCCCATCCCCCCCATACACACACTCATGTACACTTCACACACATACATTCATGGTATATCATTCCATTTTTATTCTGTTCCAGTTTTTTCTGTTTAATAAATCCTGCAGTGATAAAACTTATGTATGGTAAGTTACAAAAGGCAGTAGCTGTCATCAAATGTAAAGCCCATACATGTGAAGAAGACCCCATGTCACTGGACAATAGCAGGGCAGATGAAGCTGCCAAATGGGCAGCAGGGGTAAGAATTAACATGCCAGTTAATAAAATGATGGTTTTTCACGCAATTGATACGCAGAAATTAATTGAGATGCAAAATTTGTGTTCCATTCAGGAAAAGGCAGTTTGGAGATCAAAGGGATGGACAATGTAAGCCGGTGGCACCCAAGGCATACTACCCAAGCTTGGCTGAAGCAGCGCATGGTCTGACTCACCTGGGAAAGCAAGGTATGTGCAAGTTGGTCAGAACGTATTCGTGTGCACCGGGCTTCTCTTCCCAAGCTGAAAAGAGGGCAATGTCCTGCTTGACTTGCTTGAAGAAAAACGTTGGAAAAACAATACCAACCGAGCCATCCCACATCCCTCCGACAGACGGACCTTTTCAGGTAATACAAATTGATTTCATCCAATTACCACCCTGCAGGAATCTCAAGTATGTATTAGTTTGTACCGATGTGTTTTCTAATTGGGTAGAGGCATATGCAGCTGCCACTAATACTGCTGCGTTTACTGCTTAGAAGATTGTTCAGGAATTTGTATACAGGTACGGTATCCCTAGAATCATAGAAAGTGATAGGGGTACTCATTTCACTGGTGATGTCTTCCAGAACATGTGCAAGTTGATGGGTATTAATAGACCTCACACCCTCTATCGACCGCAAACCAGTGCCAAGATGGAGAGGGTAAACGGTACTATTAAGAACTGAGTAAGATCATGGCTGAAACTGGATTAGGTTGGCCAGAAGCCTTACCCCTAGTCCTTCATAGCATCAGGACAACTCCTACACCCTCTCTTAATTTGTCCCCCTTTGAGATACTGTTTGGGAGACAACCTCATCTGATTGTAAGTCCACAGGAAGATTTGAAGAGTAACAACGAGGTTACTGTAAAGTATCTTATAACAATGAGTAAATAGTTGAAACAGCAGCAGCAGAAATTTAAATTGTTGTCACCCGATATGCCAGAAACAAACTGTCATGTTGAACCTGGAGAATTTGTTATAATCAGAAATTTCTTACGTTCAGGTTGTCTGACAGATCAGTGAGAAGGTCCGTATCAAGTACGACATCCTTGAAAGTGGCAGAGAGAGATACCTGGGTCCATTCCACTCACTGCAGAAAGGTCAACCAACCGATGGAGATACAAGGCGGAGTCGAGGCAGATAACGTAGACCTGTCAAGTGCGAGCTTGTCCCGGGAGAGTTAAAGACTGCAGTGAGGTACCTGAGCTAGGCAAATTTGCAATCCACTATTCCAGCAATGGAGTGGCGGGCTGGGGTTGCGTTCCTATTTTCTTCCAGAATTCTCATCATCCTTGTTTGTTTCGGGATGTCCTGTTTCTGTAATGGAGGACAGATGATGGAGGGAGAGGTCGATGGTGATATCGATGGAGTCGGGAGGAGCAATACATTCACAAGGGCGGTATCTGACCAAACTCAGTACAGTAATTGCTAAGAGATCTGTTATCCTAGAAACTCGGAGACAGTGTGAGAGGTTATTGTCTGAGGAATACTGTATTTGTGAGTATTGTGGGTCCCTAATCAATGAGAGATGTCTCCAACGGTGCCAGCCCAAGTATAACCAGTATTGGGGTGGACATACTTTAGAGGATTTTCATGCCTTGGTAGGCAAAGTCTTAAATCAGACTGAATGTTGGGTGTGCTCTCACGTGCCTCAGTGACAACATAATGTAGGACTAGTACCACTCCCGTTAAATGTCTCTGAGGTCCTTGAATTACATAAGGGGAAGACGCTGGACGGAAAATTTATTATGTCCAAGCCTCCAAATTTTAAGCTCCATCAGTACCAGGTGGATAGATCCCTGTTATGTTTAAACATCACCAATTCCAATAAACCAGTAAATTGGGAGGTGTCTGCGAACAATCAGACAATGACCTTATCACACAGAGCTAATAATGAACCAGTAGATGGTCGACTTCTACGCAACATTATCAGTGGAAGACACTTCCGGTATAAGTATACACTTAGTTCCACCAAGGTAATGGTTGGCAGAGTACCAGAAGGGTACTGTGCAGTTATTGTACAACCTAAAACATGTATTAGTCAAATGGGAAAATCTGAGGTAGGATTATTTGTCAGAGAATTGTGTCCGATGATAATGATACATTCTATTCCTTATGTACTCCCAGATGATGTGTATTTTATATGAGGAAGGAAAGCGTATAAGTGGCTCTCTCCAAGTTCCGAAGGTTTATGTTATCTGGGAAGATTAGTTCTAGAGGTTATTACCCTTACACATGGTGAAAGGCTTGGTATCCATAAAGACACGCTATCCCCATATCTTCATACGCATTATGAACACCGTGACAAAAGAAACTTGATACCTGGTGAAATACATACAGCTACACAGTTGATTAGCGAAACAACTGGTTTCCAAATTTTGGTAGCACTAGATCCCACCAGGATCGCTCGGGGTACTTTAAATTTTAGATACATCCAAGATCTTGCTAAATTAATAGATAATATCACCGAGAGGTATGATGACACGTTCAGGTATACAGGTAGAGTTACAGGCTTATAAGAAAGAACTTGTGCAACATAGGCTAGTGTTAAATAATTTAACAGCTGTTACTGGCGGATACTGTGTGACTCTAGCCACCCAATTTGGTGTCAAGTGTTGCACGTACCGCACAAATAACACTAGTGACCCCGCGGAGGTGATAGACCGGAAGATGGATGAAATTCTGCAGCTGAAATGGGAATTTTGAAAGAACCATAATGCTTCACTGGCTGAAGTAGAGGAAAAGAGAGAAGAGTGGTTCTATTGGTTGAACCCTGTGAAATGGTTCTCCGGTATAGGAGAGTGGGTCCAGGAACTGGTTGCTATTGTGGGTAATCTCCTGATCCTCACTTATTGTCATCTTAGTAATTGAATCATGTGTCATATGTGTTCCTAATGTACTGAAGTGTGGAAAATGTACAAGGGCAAACAGATGATGGTGGTAAGCAATGATATTATGGATACCAAGGTCAAGGAAGAACTGTATTACAACCCTGAATTAGAACGTACCATCAGATGATGAAATCTAAAATCGTGTGGTCATGCATAATTTATTGTTAATGTTATTTGTAAGCATCCTAGATAATGTAGTCTCAAGTCCCCAAACTTCCTTTATAGGTTCGATGAGATCCCACCAATGATCCCTATAGATCCGCAGATGGCGTATAAGGGTTGTTCTACCCTCTTGAAACGCATTATTAACGGTTCAGTGAGCTACTTGTGTCTCACCATTTATAATCTTGAATAATACATTATTATGCATGACTATAAAAGGTCAACATCAGAGTGTGATAGCGTATTGTTTGCTATCAAAGGATGGACTGTCGAAGTGAAATAATTGGTTTTGATCGTTTGTAATTATCTGACGATCTAGTCGTTTATGGGCTGCTAAAGAGTAAAATCGGACGCTACACTGCGTTGGAAGCAAGCTGATGCGCACAAATGCGTATATATATTTAAAAATGCAACTTTTAGCCAGTGTATAGGAGACAGGTTCTGTGTAGGTCTGTGGCAGATAATTGAAAAAAACACACATACTGTGAGGTGCAGACGAGTGTTTAAAATGCAAAATTAAAAACCATTGTCATAAGTCTGACTATCATTGTATGCCTAAAGGAACTAACGTTTACATTCCAAATAGGCAGAAGAGGCCTTTGATTAGCCATCAGACATTGTGACTCCATCAAGTATCTATCTGCTGGTCATCTCTGATCAGAACAACTGCATTGTCTGTCATTTGTTGAACTTAGTTCAGATATAATATAAAAATACCAGTTACTGGATGGAGCTTTATATATAATTTTAATCCATGACACAAACACTAATGCACATTTGCACACGCATGCACATAGACAATCGCATGTGTATCCACAATGCGAACACATAGACGCTCTTCTGCTTAATCAGATATGCATGAACATACCCTGTAACTATTTTAATATGAAGACACACAACGCACACTATCGTATGTAAGATAAAATGCTGAGACACACAATGCATACTTATGTATTTCTGTAAATATCTCACTACTTATGCAAGCACATATAGAAAAGGTTTTATTAAACAATCATTATGGTGTAAAATGTACATATACGATATATAAGGTATACAACATGGTAGACATGTCATGTTTGGTATCATACTGACACCCTGTTTAATTCCAGATATCTGAATCTATCATCGAAGGAACCGCATCTTGTGTTCGGTAGTTATGGATTATATGGAATTATTGGTTAGAATATGTACTTTGTATGTAGCGTTATCTCGTCTGGAGGGATGGACCATATCCCTGTTGTCACCATATGAACTGTCCTACGACCTGCATCGTACCAGAATGACAAGAACAAGAGCCAATGGAGTTATGCCAGCACGTTCCTATTGTGTTGTCCACTATATATTCAAGCGCACTCAGTCCTGTAGTCAGTCATCTACTTTCTTTCTTATGAGTCTTCACGTTTGATGCCGGGAATCTGGACTCAGAGTGCTTGCGTATGTATTGGCTGTACCTTTTGTATTTAATGGTCTTTGCGCTAATTGTGATAGATCAAAGCGTGTAACTTACTTTTTGTTGCAATAAGAACTTTTTGAGCTTTGGAACCACAATGAAAGTCTGGAAAGCAATTATTTCTGTTTAGCGATATTGGGGTATTCATACGCCCCACAAGCCTCGCACAGGGATGACCCGTCAGTTCGAGCATGGGTGAATTTCTTTCTGCACCTAGTGCAGGCATACAGTTTCTGTGAAGCAGTCTTGTCTGAGGCCTTGGAAGACATTCTCAACAACAAACCACACACAGTTCAGTAGATAATGTGCAAAACGAGGCAGTCAGAGCAACAGATGGGGAGGAGCAGAATTTGAATAATAATGCTACTCAATTATAGAGTGGAAATCCCACTTAATACAATAAAATCAGACGGAGAGGAGCAGAATTTCAATAATAATGCTACTCATTTATAAGGTGAAAATCCCACTATGCATGTAAAAGCAGTTGTGGAGTATTAATATAATGCAACCCCACTGCAGAACTCACAGACCCTCTAGACTGGAGCTGGAAATGTGGGCTATCACCCTGAGCGTCTCTAGCAGAAGATGGCACTGCTCCTAGTGAGCAGAGTTCGCCAGTATCGCTGGGCAGTATGAAGGAGGCCTTCTATCTCCGGCATGCCGTCTTAAGCGGCCATGCCAGAGAACCCGGCGCGGTGATTACTGACAGCCGCTGAGGCAGCTCTGTTAGATTACAGACAACCACGCTGAAGCGGTGTCTAAGTGCCTCCATCAATGCCATCACCGTAGCGTCTACAATACAAGTCCCGGCGCGGCTACAATTATTAGCTCCATGCAGAGGCACCTATAGTGACAGTGTCACTTCCCAGCAAGCAATTAACACCTCTCCCGCTAATCAGGAGAGGTGTATTATACTTACAGTCTGCTATTGCAGCCAGAGTGCTGGGCAGCGAGGGGAAAGTGAATGCACCAGGACACAAACCGGTTTCAGCTGTGGCTGGCCCCGCTGAGTCTGTGGACTCAATTATTAACGACCCCTCCATAAGGATGACCGGACACAGGCTGCTGTAGCTGTGGCGGTACCCACCCTGGCGGCTCCCACGGTGCAGGCAGACTGTCACACCAACAGTCTGCCTGTCCTCAATGCTTATTTCAGCTCTATTTAATAAAAAATAACTATAGTGCTGGAGACAGCCCCATGTGCACCAGCTCTTCTCGGGCACATTCTAAAAACTGGGGCTGATGGGGCATAGAGGGGGAGGAGCCAGTCACACGTTTAGATTTTTAAAGTGCCAGGGCTCTACTCTACCACCGTCTATACCCCACTACCATGAAGCTGCAGTGTCCCCTAGTGGATGAAGGAGAAATATGTACTGTTAGGGCTCCCTGAGGACTGGAGTTGGGAAACACTGCCCTAGGCCATTAGCAAAGTTGACACCTGCTACTGTTTTGCACATACCTAAACAGAACATTTAATCAAGATACACACTAACTTATTCAAGTACATTACTGCATTTTATTCTAGAACTCAATCTATTTTAATAACACAAATAGGGGATTTTGCCCTGTCCTAAAATGCTCCTATTACCTTTTATAGAAGAGGTTCCCAAACGCCGCCATTACAAACCACGTTTTAAAGATATACATGCTTGAGTACAGGTGACTAAATTGGTACCTCAGTCAATATGATTTAACCATCGGGATGGATAAGCATGGATATCCTTAAAACTTGGATTGTAATGAGAGTTTGAGAACCTCTGTTTTACGGAATATCAGCTACTAAAGCTGGGTACACACTGACAGATATATTGGCTGATCAATTGATCAGCCAATATATCTGCTGCACGTCGACCAGTGTGTACCTGCGATATGTTGGTGAATGTCGTTGTTCACCGACATATCACATTGGCTGTGCTGCACAGCCGATGGACAGCTATGTCTGTAGACAGAGTTTAAATGGGAAGAAATGGTTGAGTGGGAGGCAGTACAGGAGGAGGTTGCAGTAGTCAAGGTGGAAGAGGATGACAGTTGCTAAGAGTTGGTAGTCAGGATTATACTCTTCCTTGCACATGACTGTTTTTAAGGTAGAAAGGACCAGCTTGGGAGAGTGGTTATATTCGAGGGGAATGGTTAAAGTGAGAAGATGGCCAAGTCAAGGGCATCAAGATGATGCTATAGCTGGATGTTTTGGCCTCTGGGTGTGGGTAGAAACCCCCCCATAAAAAGACAGTTGTAGGAGAAGTGGTGGCGAGGGAGAAGCAGATATCACCGGTGGCAAGGGATTGGCTTACAGATGGAATTGCAGGCAGTTCAGGTATAAGCATATGCAAAGTTCCAGCGATTTCAGACAGATCTCTTGCACCTGAGATAGGGCTTTGCTTCTAAGACTCGGTTTATACAGTTTTAAGGCTCACAAAGTAGTAGTTGATAATGTGCAATCTGCATACAGAAACAAGTCTGAGATGAGTATGAACATTTGCAACTGTGGCTATGCAAAGAATATCACACTGCACAGCAGATATTTTACAGTAACCAGCATGGCTGGCAACAAAAATCTTGGCGACTGGTACCGTTGTGTTTTTTAAACAGTAAAAATATGAAAATCTTTAATATCATGTGTTACTAGATATATATATATATATATATATATATACATATACACACACACACACACACACACACACACACTGGAATTAAGTTGTGCATATCTTAAGTGCCACATTTTTACATTACACTCTTTATCAGGTCACACGAGATGAACGATTAAATGCAGACCAATCTCATCTGTTCACATTTTATTGCTTATTTAACATTTACAAAGATACAAAACCAAAAACACATTCAGGCTAAAAGTAGAACATAGTCAAGGTATGAAAAGACAGTTGTGTTTAAGGTTGATAACCCTGTATCCCAAAGGACATATAAAAAGGCATAATTCTATAACGAGACAATGCTCCAAGCAAGTGTGTGAAATGAACTTTCCTAAAATAAACTGTCTGCAACTTACTTTAATATAAATAAAAGACCGGGTGCGTGTGTTTGGACTGCCTGCAAAAAAAGTTGCCCTTGTGTGATTGTATACTTATAAACCAGTACTCAACATAAACGGTATAAAAGACACTTAGTCCAGAGCATGAGAGAAGCCCACTCCCCATCTAACTTTGTAAAGCTGACAAATTAACGTATTAGAAAACTACCTGAATGCACTGACAGGACACAATGTGAGAGAACATCGACCAACAAATATTGTATATTTTTATAGTTGAATATTCCTTGCTTACAATTACAAACATCAGAAGTGACAGATGTATTTAATAAGCAGTGGAAGACTAGGCATTGAAAAGCAATGCTAAATTTGCTGTAGTTCCCATTCCCTACCGATATCATTAGTTTCTTCTCACCCTCCGACAGCTAATGTGCAAAATAAAAAAATGCTAGAATTATATATTATACTATACATATATATATATATAAATAAAATATCGGCCTTCTGCTACTATAATGCGCTTAAAATTTGAAATAAAACAAACAAAAAAAAAAACCATTTAAAAACTAGTTTTATTAAGATTATTTCTCACAGAAAAACCCTCCGGCTTGCAGATCTATAGGTGCAGTTAATGAGCTGGACCATTTAAAAAAAAAAAGATAACTAATTATTTGTCCTGATAGCACTGCAAGCTATGATCTGGAGAGTCACTGGATGGCTCAGTAAAGCTTACTCAGCATAGATGTGGGCAGTTCTATTCTTCAAGAATTCTGTAAGATTAACGCTGGTATTAGTGTCATTTTGGGACAAATGTTTCCACTGATCTAATAGTTGGAGAAGACTTAGTACAATATACAGTATGTTAGGCACTCCAATCACTACAGTGACATGAGACAATTACATTGTCCTGTAAGGTGCTGGAAGACCATCTGGTCATTACATGGCCCAGGGCTGAGTTGTGTAGAAGGATAGGTCCATTACAAATAAACAGTCATGGACTTAAAATGTAATCGTGTACATGGAAATAAAGGAAGTGTGCTCCAGCCTTGTGCATTTTTTTTCATAAAGAAATAAAACATTGCAATAAAATAAATTGAAATAAAATTGTATGTATGTGTCTCTAGATTTCTTACACTAGTATAAATAAGTAGCCGAGTGGAGAAGAATAAAACTGAGCACCTAAAAGGTATCCACAGAGCAACTATCTGTATAGAACACAGATGTAACTGCTAGAAGTGCCAGAATCACAGTTGTCCTGCACACCCTGGAACATGTAGCTGTGCACGGGGGACAGACAGCAGCCATTCTGTCTCACAATGCGTGGAGTCACCAGCTAGTAGTTTATCAAGTGAGCTTGGTAGACACCATCATCTTTATCAATCTGAAAATAAAATAACATATTATAATAAATACAGATTTGTAAAACATTACATGTGTTGAGAATGAAGTCTATATATTATATTGTGCTCCCAGTGCCTACATTCATGCCTCATTCCTGTATTTTCACTTGTAGCACACAAAATCATAATGCACAATTATGCCCTCTCCATTCTCTAAGGTAGATGATGGTGGTAATGCGTAATGTCAGAGGGCAGAAACAAGGCTGGTAAATAAATCACGTCAGCTTATTGCAAACACTGTGCTGTTTCTGCGGTAATTATTTATGTATAATTCATTCAGAGTTCTAATTATTATAGACTGATTCTTTGTTCCCACTTGACACAGCAGTGGAATTTCCTCAGCAGGGACATAGATGTGAGCTGGCTCTCATTCTGCTTTGGAAGAGGAATTGCTACAGGCTATCATATCAAATACTGATTTGCATTATTATTTTTGCACATACATTGCTAAAAAGTACCTACAGACTTAACTGTATAATTCATGGCATTGCAGTGAGTATTTTGGATATTTTCCAGATATTGTTTTATCTGACCATTGATTCTTGAGGATATATTTTTCCAGTACTACTATTGTGATTATTTACCATCACTAATAGTCTATTCGCTGAGTAACTATAGAACGTTTTTTCCACCATTTTTCATTATATAGATAGGGCCTACTTTGCCTTTATTGTGCCTTTCTTTTTTCAGAGTTTCATGTATTATATTGCATTTTAAGGTATACTCAATAAACGTTATGTTTTAATATATAGTATTTTAGGATCCAGTGCCCCCAACACAAAGAGAACTTCCTTTCCTCCCTTTTTTTGTACTTCACTAAATATGACCATCATGGTTTGTTCCTCTATAGCACTTTGATATGTTAAGCTGGGTACACACTTTACAGACTGTCCCGCTGACTGAGCAACCAATTTGGTAAGCTTTGCACACTTACCAATTGGCTGCTCGATAGGTCTGCCCAGAAATCACAACTGGGCGGGCATTTAAATTTGCCTACCCAGTTGTGTTGTCAGTGTCAGCGGTTTCTGTGGCCAGTGTACGGGTGGTCGGAGGGTTGCCCGTACAGACAGGAAGATGCGAACGATATATCTGCAAGATATATCGGTATCAGCTCTGCTGCAGGGCGACCTGATTTGTCTGTGAACGATGTTGTTCAGACATATTGTGTGTACACACAGAGAGATGCACCAAGCAATATGTCGTTCGCTGGATGTACTAACATAAAGCATGTACCCAGCTTTAGGACGGAGGTGCTTATGTACCTGACAAGTTTGTCGCAAACGTAGAAATGCAGCTCAAATGACTGAATGACCTTTACAAGTCACCTTATGACAGTCCTACAGACGTGGTAAATTTGCAGCGTTTAATAACATAGGGAGGGAATAAATAAGAATAACATAGCTGGAGTGGAATATCAGGCTAGTACTAAACAATATAATATTTTGCTTCATGGTTGATATCTGAATGTTAATTTAGGGTTTAGTGTTCAGACAATTCCTACATGGCTTCAGTGAATGAACTACATTGCTAGGAGTGCAGTCATACAATACCTTACAGTCTTCCTGTGGTGGAATGTTGGGTTTCTGTGCCAGCTTTGGCTTCTTCAGAATTCCAGGTTTCTGAGCTGACAAGGGTTTTACTATTTCATTAGTTTCATCGTAGCCTACTGCTAGAGCATAATGCTGCTTCCTAAGGTTCCCGAGGCGCATCCTTTCATTCTGCAACATGTTATCCAATTCAAGGACTTTGACCTAGGAGTGAAATAGTATTCAAACAAATAAGTACAACGGCAACACAACTGTGTGTGTAGGTACAAATATGTATAATGAAATTTTGAAAAATGTCTATATAAAAAAAAAAAAAAAAAAAAGACTTGAGGATGGCACAAGTATCAATATAGTACAATACAATAAAAACTAATAGAACAATCATATTTCTTTTCCAGGGTCCATACGGATACCATGGAGATATTATGGTTGGAGAGACCAGGCACCAAATAGTTAAAGCTTCAGCTTCCAGGATGCCCCGGGTCCTCCTACTCCATATATACCCCGCCCCTAGCCATAGGACTTCAGTTGTTTGTTTGGTGCGGCAGGTTCAAGACACACCTTTGTAACAGGGGACTGCTCATGCAGTCCTAAGCTTTTATTTTGTTTTATTTTTGTACTGCGACTCAATCTACCTCCGCCGGGCCACGCCACCAGTAACTGGGCTGATGATTTCGGCGGGTCGCAGCGGAGTTGCTAGCAGCAATGCTGCGACCCGGACTGCAACCAGTAAGGCGAATCCTCGCTTGCGGGAATCGCGCACGGCAGTCCTTGCTTCTGGTGTCAGAGACGCACCAGAAGCCGCTGCAGTCAGGGCCCGGGATTGTCCGCGTCCTCACTACACCACCGGGGCCGTATCGTCTGACGTCGGGGATCGGCAGCAGACTCTTCCACAAGGTCAGCGTACCCAGCTGGTTAACGCAGCTTAGGGGAGGTAGGTGCTTCCCTGACAGCTCCTCCCCCGAACCAGACGTAGTCCTTCAATGAGGTTTTGCGCGTCTGGGTTGCTCCACCTACTCTCCATGTGTATATGAGACACTCACGGTCCACGCTCAGTGCGCCCTGTAGCTGTTGGTCTTAGGAGGGTTTGGGTCAGTCTCCCTGTATACCACTCCCTTGGTTAAGGTATATAGTGGTTGGTATATGTTGAATGGGAACCTGCGCTTACTCCTGTTGGTGTGCTTTGCTAGCTGCGGACACGAAGAGATGATCCAGATCTCTTAATAGAATAATCGATAAATGGAAAGATTGTGTCTACGCTTAGCTAGGTAGTGTTTCTAATGGTAAGGAAATATTGCAATCAGTAGGGTTAATATTAGGCTGTGTTTGATTTGAAAGTCACTATCTACAGGTGTTAGGCGGTTACAAGAAGCTCTTAATTAGTAATAGGATAAATATACATAGGTCATATATGTGAGAATCAAAAGTGATGTTTATTACACAGTATCAGAGTAATTATATAATTATGGGAGACACAGTGCTCCATGAAAAAAACAAAAAAAGGCGGCGCTGGAGGTTTTACTTTTCTATATAAAAATACTTTTTGGAGCAGAGTTGGATAAAATAATAGCTACTCTGGCGGGTTCAAAGTCAGCAAGTCTGCCATCTACGGCCACTATAAAGGCTAGGCAGGTTTCTTTTCGGTCCTTCCATTCTCAGGGACGAGCAACAGAACAGCCTTCCTCTAAGAAGTCTAGTTTTTAGCAGAATATCACGGCGACAAACTAAGAGGTCTGGCCCGGCAAGACGTCCAGCTTCTAAGCCAGACAACAAACCCTCTGCCTGATGGGGCGAGCCTCCTCTTGGGGGATCCCAGGGTGGAGGGCAGACTTCATCAGTTTGCAGATTATTGCAGTCAAAACAGCAGCAGATGCCTGGGTCCGAGAAGCGGTTTCTCAGGGGTATGCCCTCTCTTTCAGGAGGCATCCTCCCCAGAAGTTTTTTTTTGCACAGATCCTCCAGCAGATGCGGTCAAGATTTTGGCTCTTCAGGAAGCCATTCACTCCCTGCTGCAGGCGGGGGTAATAACCCCGGTTCCTGTGTCGCAACAGGGATGGGGTTATTATTCAGAAACCGAATGGGTCTTATCGCCCTATACTAAATCTAAAAACCCTAATCAAGTTGATCCATGTACCCAAGTTTCGTATGAAAACTCTCCAATCAATTATTTTGGCAATGGAGCCAGGGGATTACATGTTTCCCTGGACATTCAGGATGCATATTTGCATGTTCCTATTATACCATCCCACCAGCAATTTTTACGGCCTATGGCCTATCTATGGCTCCCCGGGTATTTACCAAAATAATGGCTGTCATGACGGCCTATCTCGGGCGTCAGGGAGTCAGAATTCTGCCATGTCTGGACGACCTTCTGACAGACTCTGGTTGTTTTACAAAACCATCTTCAACTGACCATAGCCTGCTTACAAAAGCACGGCTGAATCATCAATTGGAAGAAATCATCACTTTCTCCAAAACAGCAGATGGTACATCTTGGAGCTCTTCTGGATTCTCGGGCACAGACCGTGTTTCTGCCAGAGGACAAGATTGTGGCCCCATCATTGCGAATATGCGAGCTAAGGGTATCCATTCTGTTAGCGATGCAGGTCTTGGGAAAATGGTATCCACCTTCGACATGGTGGGGTATGCTCAGTTTCATTCCAGGCCTCTGCAAAGATTGATTTTCTCTCCAAGTGGAATGGACAGTATAATCCAGTGATTCCCAACCTCGGTCCTCAAGGCACACTAACAGTCCTGGTTTTGGTGATATCCATGCTAAAGCACAGATGGTTTAATCAAAATATCTGAGGTACTAATAAAGTTGCCGGTGCTCAAGTATGGCTATCCTTAAAACCTGGACTGTTAGTGTGCCTTGAGGACCGTGGTTGGGAACCCCTGGTATAATCTAATAAGGTCCCAGAGGATCCTTCCTACTCCAGAGGTTAGTTACTCCCTCCTGTGGTAGCTGAGAAAGGATCATCTGAACAAAGGGCGCCCATTAAATTCCAAATTGGGTGCTTCGCACCACAGACTCTAGTCTTCTAGGATGGGGAGCAGTGACAGGTCATCACACCTTTCAGGGAAGATTGACAAATCAGGAAAGTCATCTGCCAATAAACATTCTGGAACTGCGAGCAGTATACAAAGCACTTGTCATGGCACAGGACCTGCCTCCAGGGCAAGCCGGTCCAGATCCAGTCCGACAATAGTGGCCTACCTCAATGATCAGGGAGGCACAAAAAGTTATGAAGCCATGAAGGAAGTGACAAGGGTTCTGATTTGGCAGAACGTCATCTTCCGGCCATCTCTGCAATATTCATACGGGAAGTACTCAATTGGGAAGCAGACTTCCTAAGTCGCCAGGATATACACGCCGGAGAGTGGTCTCTCCATCAGGTAATGTTTCAGATCCTGGAAAACAAATGGGGTCTACCAGTGATAGATTTCATGGCATCACGTCACAACCACAAGGTCCCCTGGTGCGGGTGCAGGTCCATAGACCCATCAGCAGCCTTCGTGGACGCACTGGCAGTAAGATGGGACTTCAAGCTGGCATATCTCTTTCCTCCGATCTCCCTTCTCTCAAGAGTTCTCAGGAAATTCAAGCAGGAAGGCGGAACATTAATACTGCTGGCTCCGGCTTGGCCCAGATGTCATTGGTTCACCGACATACAGAATCTGTCAATAGACAGTCCGTATCCTCATCCTCTATGGAAAGATCTGCTAACACAGGGTCCCTGCTGGCATCTGGACTTACCTCGTTTGGCTTTGACGGCGTGGCTCTTGAATCTTCCTTCCTAAGAGTGAAAGGTTTTTCCAGTTCTGTAATTCAAACTATTCTCTGGGCACAGAAGTCTGCCTCTGCCTGCATCTATTACAGAGTTTGGCACTCTTTTGGTCAATGGTGTATGATCCTAAAGTCTTTAGGATTTCCAGGGTACTGGCTTTTCTCTAGGCGGGTTTAGACCGTGATCTCTGCCTGGCCACTTTGAGAGTGCACTGTCAGTCTGGTTCCAGTGGAAGATTGCCGCATTACCAGATGTTAGAATTTTTTTCCAAGGAGTTCTGAGAGTTCAGCCTCCTTTTGTTCCACCGAAGAAGAGGGGAGAGATAGGGCATCCTTGCCTAGTTCCATTGGAAACGTTGAATGGTTAGGAGTGCACCCCATTGCCAGAGACAATGCTTACAATCTGGATTACAATATACGGCTTTAACCCCTTCAAAAAAGGAGTTTACCGGGCGTGAATGGCAGGTATTTAATCAATTGTGCGTCTTGTTTTGTTGGGAGTCCTATCAGCCATTGACAAATCTGACTTGATCGGGAAAGATCAAAGAGGGGAATAAAAGGCGGAGTCTATTCACCAGAAGTTTAGCATAAATTTTAAGATCCACATACAATAGAGAGATTGGTCTATAGTTTACGCATTGGGGAGGGTCACGTTCTGATTTGGGGATCACCACGATGTCAGCCAATGTGGTAGCCCAATGAAATGATGCCCCCTCCAAAATTTTATAAATGAAAGAATTTAGGTGGGGGCCAAAATCATTAAATTTTTATAATATTGGGGTGTAAACCCATCTGGGCCAGAGAGGATTTAAGATCCTTAATAGCAGCCAGGGTTTCATCAAAGGCGACATCTACATTTAAATTTAAAAGATCACACTGTGGTCTATTGCTGGTGGAGTAGGATAAATATGTCTATGCTTTTGCATTTACATCACTGTGCATTGTTTTCCAGCTAATTGTTTCCATATTATACATTGCTTGAAAGCCATACTTTCTGTATTTTGAAATGAGTATGATTCATATTGCTGTGTTACTGAATCGTTTTCACATTTTTTGATTAAGTAATTTAAAACTTAGACAACACACGTATCCGTATGTTTTTTTTTTTAATTACGCACCAATATGTTTATTACTCTTTGTAACATGTTTTTTTCTAATTTTATTTGTATGTTTAAAAGAACCAATAAAAACTATTGAATTTAAAACAAAAACAAAAAAAAGATCACGCTGAGAGTTTAAAGTGTCGGAAGGAGTTCCGGAGTCTGAAGGCTGGTGATACGGTCATGCACTGACAATGGTGCAGTGATAGACAAGTTGTACAGGGTCTGGTAAAACCTTTACATTTGTCAGTAATGCTATGAGGGTCATATATAGGAGGCATGCCGGGAGAAGGAATTATTTTGTCTATAAACTGAGTGGAAAGCTTTTTCTGAAGTTTGGCTGCAAGAATAGAGTCCGCCTTTTCCTCCTTATCATAGAATCGCTGTTGAAGTCTTTGGAGTGTACACGCTGCTCTGAGGGATAAAATTGTGCTTAGCTGACCTTTCAGAGAGTCAATGTCTGCCTGTAGATCACTGCAGGGGGATAGCAGATGTTGAGACATTATGTGAGCAATATCTGTTTCCAGTACCGAAAGCTCCCGTTCCAATTGCTTTTTATGGGCTGAGGCTTTACTAATAAGCGTGCCTCTGCTTGTACCTTTATGGGCCTCCCAAAGGACACCAGGGGAGAGATAGAGGGGTAAAGCTCAAAATAGTGAGTGCTGTCTTGAACACAGTGAAAGTAGATGAATTTAATAGGATAGAATATTCTAACCGCGATTTACGAGTACGAGATGCAATTATAAAAAGTTAAAGTTGTAGATGAACCCTTGTGTGGTTTGACTGAAAAAAATATGTGAAATTGATTAGGAGACAAAAGCATGTCTATTCTAGAATAGAATTGCTGAGGTCCAGAAAAGTGGATATAGTCCCTTGCATTGGAATGTCGTAAGCGCCAAGAGTCATGGAGTGCCAATTGTTTTAGGCAAGTAGCCATGACAACAGAGTCCTGAGAGATGGAGGACTGTGACATAGAAGGGGAAAAGTTTGATTTATCTAAGGTTAGATATATAAGTGTATTGAAGTTGCCCCCCAAAATTAGGTGACCCAGCATGATTCACTTAATGTGTCTAAAGAACCTGGAGAAGAAAGGGCCGTGACCTTGATTAGGAATGTTTCTGAATGGTGGGTGCCAGCAAGAATAAGGAAACGGCCTTCTGGGTATAGCAACATCCTATTTTTTGCAGTAGGCTGAGGCAAAGAAAGTCTGAGAAAATTGTTTACCAAGGTTTTTGGAGTGATCACCTGTGAAATTAGTCTTTAGTATTAAACCTACATCCTACTTCTCCCTCCTACAGGTTCCCAACACCAACAAGCAATGTAAGGGTGAGTCTGTTTACATTCAGTGACAGTGCCATTTTTGTAATAGGTGTAAAATTGTGCAAAAAATCCACACCAAAGATGTGAAAAGTAAAGAATACCAACCTCCCATCTGGATCTAAGGAAGGGAAAAAGGAGAATGTGCCACTAGGGAAGGGGCAAAGGGCGGATAGCCTATTAAGCCTAAAACCCTGAAAGAAGGAACCCTTGGGGGGTTAATCAATAATACAATGGCGAGGTAAACCCAAAGGTATTAAAGGGTGCTTGGGGGGCATCTGGGCCTAAAGTCAAAAACCAGCAAAACAGGCTAGATTCTTCTTCTTCTCCCCCCCCCCCCCCCAACAAAACCCCTCCCCGCCATGATATTACATGAATGGGGGGGGGGGGGCAGATGGGAGAGACGAGGGTAACAATGCATAACTACTGAAACAAAAAGCATCTCATAGGACTATTAAACAGTGCACGTTATTTAGAACAAGTGAACCATTAGGGGGAGCAATGAAAGGGAGGAGACAGGAGATGGATGAAAAGATGGGAGAAAAGAAAAGCTGGTAAGGAAGAGGGAGGGAAAGGGCAAGAAAGAAAACGGGTTATAATGACAATAAGACAAAGACAAAATAAATCACAGTAGCAAGTTACAATATGATATGCAAATTAAATGGGGCACCATAAAAGTGCAAATAGGACAAATGTGTACAAAGCACCTATGATAAAATAAGGCGAAAAAAATCAAAAGAAAAAAGGGCTCTATGTGCCATGTCTCAGTAATATGACAGATACGAAGGTTGTTCTTGTCCTCGTTTGTTTCCTCAAACTGGGACCTCAAGAGCGCAAGTTCCCTATCCATCGCCCCTCAGAGAGTGGCAGGGTTCATCAGTTATAAACTGCAAAGGTTCCTAACGAGGCGATATCAGACCTGAAGTCATCCACAGCCATTTTTAATTTTTGCGGGAATGTTATTTTGATGCCATCTTCCAGATTATCCAGAACTGCTTTAATAGCTGGATGAATTTCTGGAATGGGAGAAGATGCTGGGGCAGGATAGTCAGCGAGATCGAGGAGTTGTGTAGTAGATTTGGACTTTTCCCCACCCCCTACACAAAAAGGCGGATGAAGCACCTTGAACAAACTTTTAGGCTTGTGAGATATGTTCTATATGTAAAGAGTAGTCGCATAAAGTGGTTGGGGCACCATCACAAGTAAAGTGGTTTCTCTTCAGCGGGCATTTCAAATTGTTTTGGACGCCACCCCGCTGGACGTCTATAGGGTTGGGCGCCCGATGAATCACTTCAATTGTTACTCTGTTTGGACACCTAAAGCTGCGAGGTGGGGGGACATTTCCTCTTGCCGCCTCCTGAGGTGCGAGAAGAAGTGTGCACTAAGTCTTTTGTTTTGGGCGCCCTAACCACTTCTTTAGACGGGTTCAGCCTCTTTGTGCAGTTATACCCGATGCTTCTAGCCGCGATAAATACTAATGGGTGTCTGAACAGAGAAACTAAAAAGGGGAATGGGGGTATCGGGAACTCAGTCGGCGCTGTCAATCAAGCAGCTGGTTCAAATGGAGTCGACGACTCCTAGCACAAGCAAAGAACAGAAAATATGTATGAACAGCGCTAGATCTCTATTGAATAATTATGTCTATATATAGTAATGACACAGATAATAATGAATGTGATTAAATACAACAATTTGTGTTTGAAAAAGTCGTGAATAATCTATATGGCTTGACTGTAACAATAATACAATTTATTACTTATTAAAAACATATGAATATGTTTTTCAACAGAGAAACAATTTAATTGCTCCGCCCGACACCTATTCGTACAGCCGCCCAGCAAGGGGCGCGGAAATCATTTGAATCATAGCCGAAGAGTCTATAGGGTCACAGGTTAGTTTAACATCAAGCTACCTGCAGTGAAAATCTGGGTGCAACAAAGGTGACTCAACGATGGCCTCTGGTGGTGAAACAGTAGCAGTACAGAAACAAAAACAAAACAAAATGCTAAAGTAGTTTAAGGACCTCTAGGGATTAACTAATTGGAGAAATTACTATAGAATTTCAGGTATGAAGGTTATGATAATCCTTTGATGTCCGTACTGAAGACCCAGGGGAGTCAGCAGAGGGGGATTATGGACACTTAGGTGACTGCTGGACAAATAGGTTAAAGGAGACGAGAATAGGGGAACAGTTCAAGAGCCAGGTATGCCAGGTATCTCAGGATGACAATCAAACTCTCCACAGACCCAGATGGTGAAAAGAGCAGGGGCCCTGCGAAACTGTGGTGCACCAAGTTGCCGCAGCCTAGGAGAGGGCAGGTGAGGAGTCCCTGGAGAGGGGAGCTGCTTGAGGATAACCAAAGAATGGTGCAGTGTACCAGGATTCAAAGTCCGAGGGTGTCACCAGATTGGAGTTTTCAGTGAAGACAGTTGCAGCTGTGGTAGTAAAGCTCCGGCAACAGGGGGGGCCCACCTGGGTCCACCTGAAGCAGACCAGCGCGTTGGAGGAAGGCCAGCCGCGGCACCTTTAACAGATCGCTCAGCAGAGGACAGGGTCGCAACTGTGGACTCAGCAGACAGGCACAGAGGTCAGTCATGGAAAGAGGGTTGCGGCTAGATCCCCTTCAGCTACAGGATCCTGACGTCATCAGTTATTATCCACATGGACATATAGTGGGAAAAGTAACCTGTGGCAAGCAAAGCAAGCCACCGTGCCCGAAGCATGGAGAGTGAAGAGAGATTGCAAAATTCTACTATTGGTGGCCAGATACTACAGTTAAGAAAAAATAACATCGCTGTCAGGGCATAAAACCGCACTTCAGCCCTCACTCGTCCCAACATCCTGGTCCTTTAGCTGATGGGGAACTAGGAACCACCATGGAGAGAGGAGCAGACAGGGACACCAGCGCAGGCACCTCAATGGAGGATACAGAAAGCGCAGGTGCATCTGGAAGGTCCAGCTGACACGGGGTGACATAATGAAGAAACTGCTCCTGGGGGAAGGAGCGGTCCCGAAGCCCCGATGACTGGCTCAACAGGAGGTCCACACCAGCAGCAATCAGCAGAGGGTAAATCCCACTACAAGCTAGCAATAAGTAGCTATTTTTAAAGCAGCAATCCTTTAAAAGAACACTTGTATAAATTCCCGCAGCGCCACCAGCACACACCCTATTACATAAACCCCCAGGTTTATCCAATCTTCAACTGTGCAGTTTTAGTGAGATTGTGCCAACTGTAGCCTCAGTTCCCCGTTCTTAGTTGACAGGTATGGAACCCGGGGTGCTGTGACACATTCACTTCAAGGTTTAATGTGCTGTATTGTACAGATATGCTGTTCTGCATACCTCTGTTGTAATAAGAGTTGTCTCCTTCCTGTCAGCTTGAACTAGTCTGGCCATTCACCTCTGACCGCTCATTAAAAAGGCCTTTTCATCAACAGTATAATGTATTTTGCGCACCAATTTCTGTAAACCCAGGACTGTTGTGCGTGAAAATCCCAGATGATCGGCAGTTTGAGCTACTAACACCAACCCTGTCTTTCACCAAAAATCATTCCATGTTTAAAGTCACTTACAGTAGATAACAATTCTTCCCCATTCTGGTCTGAACAAAAACGGAACCTTTACACCATGTATACATGCTTTTATGGAATTAATTGCTGCCATATTGATGTATAGAGATATTGGCGTTAACAAGCATGTGTATCTAATAAAAGTGGTGGCTTGTGAGTGTATATTAGCATAGTGCCATGCAAAAGTATTTAGGCCCTTGGCGTTTTACCTTTTTTGTTACATTACAACCTGTAATTTATTTTATCTTTTTAATCTAAATTTTATGTGATGGATCTGCACAAAATCGTCTAATTTGGTGAGGTGAAATGAGAAAAATATATATATAAAAAAAAGAGTCTTTATAAATAAAATTGTGAAAATTGGCATGTGCATATGTAATCACCCCCTTTGCTATGAAGCCCCTCAAAAGTTCTGGTGCAACCAATTACCTTCAGAAGTCACATAATTAGTGAAATGAAGTCCACCTGTGTGAAATCTAAGTGTCACATGATCTGTCAGTATAAACATACCTTTTCTGATAGGCCCCAGAGGCTACAACACCACTAAGCAAGAGGCATTACACCATGAAGACCAAGGAGCTCTCCAAACAAATCAGAGACAAAGTTGTTGAGAAGTACAATTCTGGGTTGGGTTATAAAAAAAATATCCAAATCTTTGATGATCCCCCGGGGCACCATCAAATCCATCATCATCAAATGGAAAGACATGGCACCACAACAAACCTGCCAAGAGAGGACTGCCCAACAAAACTCACAGACCGGGCAAGGAGGGCATTAATCAGAGAGGCACCCCAAGAACACCATCCCCCCCAGTGAAACATGGTGGTGGCAGCATCATGCTGTGGGGATGTTTTTCAACAGCAGGGACTGGGAAACTGCTTTGAGTCGAGGGAAAGATGGATGGTGCTAAATACAGGGATATTCTTGAGCAAAACCTGTTTCAGTCTGCCTGTGATTTGAGACTGGGACAGAGGTTCACCTTCCAGCAGGACAATGACCCGAAGCATACTGCTAAAGCAACACTCGAGTGGTTTAAGGAGAAACGTTTAAATGTGTTGGAATGGCCTAGACAAAGCCCAGATCTCAATCCAATTGAGAATCTGTGGTCAGACTTGAAGATTGCTGTTCACAAGTGGAAACCATCCAACATGAAGGAGCTGGAGCAGTTTTGCCTTGAGAATGAGCAAATATCCCAGGGGCAATATGTGGCAAGCTCATAGAAACTTATCCAAAATGACTTGCAGCTGTAATTGCTGCAAAAGGTGGCTTGACAAAGTACTGACTTTAGGGGGGTGAATAGTTATGCATGCTAAAGTTTTCGGTTATGTTGTCCTAAATGTTGTTTGATTCACAATATTAAAAAAAACACAACTTCACAGTTATAGGCATGTTCTGTGAATGAAATGATGCACACCTTCAAACAATCCATTTTAATTCCAGGTTGTGAGGCAACAAGACATGAAAAATGCAAAGGGGGGTGAAAACTTTTGCAAGGCACTGTCGGTTCCACTACTTGGATCACTAGAGCAGGGATGGTTACTATCACTACACATAACTACTGCGATTATTACCTGGCTTTCCATCTCTTCTTTCTTTAGTTTAATGAGAGACATTCCAGAGAAATCCATTGTATCTGGAAGAGACAGGTCATTAGTAGGTTTGTCAGTTTCTGGGACTGGTTTGTGATATCACATGCTATTAAAATGAAATATACCTTTATCTTCAATCTGTTCTTGGCCTGATTTTGTGGAGGCTACGACATTGGCGGCCATCTCGTTTACATGCCGGGAGCACTGCTGCAGCTTTGGTAAGTTCTTACTGTTTTTATCTGCCTTCACCTATAATGAAACATATCACCCCCTGAGCATATATTATCAGTGCTCAAGAGATACTGTACAAGAAAATGCAGAGAAATATGTAAATGGCTTCAGTATTGTGTTATGGGTTCAGTGGGGCGATTCAAACAATTTCATTTCTTAGGTAGTGTGTGTATAGAAACAATATACAGGAGTATTAAACTTGAATTCTGGAACTCTGCATTAGGGTGAACATGCTTAATTACCTGCTTATAATGGACAGTAAATCATATACTATGGGAATTACCTTTGATGCAGCCACTAACTGTGCTGTACTGGCAGCAATCTCATGGGATCCAACTATAAGCTCTTCATATTTGCCTTTATGCAGGACTACTTTATCTGCAGATTCCCTGAAAACAAAAATGATTACATAAGAATTAAAAAGGTTTCAGTTGCTGTATTTTATCTATATAGACCGAAAGGGTCATTACACAAGTTGAGTGGCTCCCCATCCCACAGCCTTTGAAGCGGAGATGAGCCCTTCTGTCCAGCGGGAGTTCTTGGCGTAGAATTCTTGTGTTGACGCTGCTCCCTGTAACATAGTTGCCATGTAAATGTTAGAGAAGCACAGTATCAAGAGCTGTCTCATATGATACAGTTATAATGAAGCCATATTCCAGAATCCTGTAATTACATGACAATCTAGCCTTCAGAGCAGAGGCTCTGAAACTACCATTTGGAAAACCAGTTCTCTTCCATGAGCTTCCCCAAAATGTTGTTCCAGATAAGACAATGAGGATGTCTTCCGCTTGGACATTATTATAGATTAATTCAACTAGTGGAATCTTCGTTTTTGCCAATATGTTTAAAGTATACCCAAAGAGTCTAATGTCACAAATATATATCACAAATATAGAGTGTATTCTAGTTTTGAACATCAGATACACACACTAACACACTACAATTGTTAAAGATAAAATGCGTATTTATCCGACCTTTCAGCTATTTTAAAACAAAAAACAAACTAAATTGTTACTTATCCTCAAAAAGGATCTAACCAAAATATATCTACCAGCTGCCATAGACATTAAGATGCTATTCCTAAACCCATAGTATGAAGTGGTGGTGCACTTCTGTTTGGGGAGCTACACAAAGTAAATATTTATGCAATAAACTTGCATAATAAAAATATCAAACTTGTTAAGCATGAACTGGTAATTAAAACACTTGTTAGCAATACGCATCGACTTCTGAAGGAATCTAAACAACATGAATACAGTAAGGAATACCACTTTATTATAATTCTTATCTATCTTTTCTAGGATATAAAAAAGTATATATTTTTTCTTGATCTTTAACTTATTTTTTTTCCAACCAAGAGACGTACTGTATGGGCATACAATAATATAAAATAGGTTACAGTATTTACATCTTGGAGAAAACATAATTCTATTATTTAAGTGCAGACACTGTGATAAGCCACCACAGCAGGAACATGGTGCGGCATGAAAAACTGAAACTTACTCTTCCACTCTCCACAATCTCCTTCTGTAAATCAGTAGAGGTTATGACCAGCAGTCTAATGGCCTATAACAGAAACATTATACTCATGTATGATTTTCCATGAAACATAACATAAAAACACTCTGTAATCTTTGGATTATTTACATAAACATGTAAATATAATATTTGAGCTTCAGCACAAGATTTATTTGCATAAAACAATATTCAACTATATTTAATTTCCTGGCAGGAAGTAGCTAGTCATCCTATCGAGATATAAGAAAGGGGCTCCATTCTGAAACTAATGGCCTCTCTCCTTCCTCTCTTGGTGCTATTTTACAGATTCAAAGCTAACGGCGCTATTGCTGTATGTCAGTGGAGTAAGTTCATCCCAGATGCCCGGAGGCAAGTTATAATTTGGTGCCCCCTCTCTCCGTCACAGCCGCTGACACTGTAATGTAGCAATTCACATGCAGAAAGGCTATAGATAGACAAAGACAGCAGCTGATGGTCTGACATGGAGCTCTCCACTAGTGTATGGTGGCTTCTCAGGTTCCGGTAAGAGGTGCCATGTATTGGGCGGCTGTGCCGGTACACTCCGGGTACATAGTTACAGCCCTAAGTGGGGTGAATAGGTTGTGGACAATGGAGGAGATGCCCCTTCAGTGCTGGCGCCCGGCGGCAGGCGCTTCCATTGTCTCCCATAGTTCTGCCCCTGCTGTATGTAGTGATGTTTGGAAGCGATGCAAATAATACATAAGGGCCACTAAGTTCAAGTAAAAAATATTATCCATTTACACGGATCTTTTAGTACACTTTATTTTCTATTAGCTGGGATACCCGGCATTGCTCAGGTTGAAGACAGGACCCTGAAGTACACCTGCAGCCTTTATTTGTTTAGATTGTCCTTGCCTATAATACCATTCCACTAATCCTGAAGACTGTTTGCTAGCATGCATGCAAACAGTGGCATAACTACCGTGGTTGCAAGAGGTACGGCTGCTATGGCACCCAAGCTGCCTCTGTGGGCCGCCGCTCCACCTGCACCCAGCCATGCACACAAGGTTGGCTGGCCCAGTCAGGGCCGCCGAGGGGGGGCCCGAGTGGAAGCGGTGTTGATTTGACGCCGGCCCGCTAGCTGGCAGACATGGAGAGACAGCGCCACCGGTTGCGAGGCAATCAGAGCTTGTGGACCGACAGCCAATCAGAAGTGGCGGCTCCTGATTGCTTGCTGGTCTATGAGCTCGATTGGCTCGTGACCGGCACCAGATACAAAATTGCGCCAGTGTTGTCTGTCTATGTCTGCCGCTGGCCTGCCAGTGCACCAGCTGGCGGCCCGGCACCAAGTCCACAAACTCTGATGGCTACTGATGGCACACAGGGGGAGAGGAGAGGCTGCTGAAGGGACATGGGTTGCTGGGGGGGGGGGGGGGGGGGGGGGAAGATGCATAATGTGTAAGGGCATTACCGTGTGACAGTATGTATATATATATATATATATATATATATTTATATACACACACATGGTATATATATATATATATATATATATATATATATATATACATACATACAGTTTGTTTATTTATATATATATATATACACACACACACACATATATATATATATATATATATATATACACACATATACAGTGTGTATATACATATACAGTGTGTATATATACATATACACACAATTTTGCTGTAATTTTGCTTTACTAATTTTTTGGTGTCACAGTTTAAAATGTTTACCTTCATCAGGTCTGTGCAGGAGTTGAGAATCCTGTCAAATGGCATATAACAAAAGTATGTTAATATAAAATAAATACAATGCAAATCAGTGAACTTGAAAGGGCTGTGGCACTGTTTTGTGTGTAATATCTGTTGAAGTAAAATGCTTCTATGGATTTTGTCATCCATGAAATGGTATTATACAAATTCTATTGTTTTCCACAACTTTATAACTTATTTTTTCATTGTTTAAAGTAAACAATGTTTATAGTTCTATGGGGAAGTACAGACTTTCCAACAGGGCATAGTAAACAAACAAAAACACTCGCTTTCTGTAATTTTGTCACTGTTAGGAAAAATTTAAAACTAAGCAATTTGATAAACTTTGTATTTGGCCCCTAATAGACTTCTATAATGTTATCCAATGCTAGTTTGCACTTTTTTGGGTTACAGGCTGATTTCCTCATTATTTTCCACACATAATGCTGGTAAAACAAGCTAGAATTATCGTGCTAAACCTTTTCAAAAAGGTAAGCAGAATTAAGTCAAGTCGCGGTAAACGAAGATTTTACCATGTTAATATAATTTGACACTTAGCATATTGAACAAAAGGACCTGGATTGTTTGTATATATTTTTTATAGTACACTAAATGATGGTGGTTGCCTTTTTTCAGATCTGCTATAGAAACCACTCCACTGTTAAGTCATTGATTCTTTTGGCTTCAATTATACTTCAGTATGTGAACTACATGTTATTTAGCTGTTGTGCTGTGTTTTTCAATAGAACTCTGGTACAATTTAAAGATACGTAAAACAATATAAGATTTGTGTAGCCGCTTCCCTCCCTCATTGGTAATGGTGTATGAGCCCCATCACGGAACCCACCTAAATTGTTTCTCTACTTGCAGCCTAGGACAAACTCCCTTAATGCTGTGCCGTACCATTTCTAGTGCTGGCATACTACAGTCTGTGCACCACAAAGGCCCCATTAGAGGTACTGTATGTAAGCCAGCCTGGTTTTTGCATTTTTTTTTCTTTAAAGTAACACATTTAGTGGGAAATTAGAGAATTACCAACATCAACTAGAAGATTCTGAAATGTTACAATCAAACAATTCTAGATTATATATGGAAAATGCTGTAATGTCACAATGTATTTGGAAAGACACAGTCTGACAGTTAAACAGACCTCTCGTTCACTTCCAGCTTGACTCCAGAACTATCCATCCGAGCCTGGTTCATCATTTCCTGTCAAAGAATTAAATAAAAAAGATACTTTAACCAAAATATTTTTTTTCTTCCTCTCAGTATAAAGAACAAATTACATATAGAACTTTGTGGGGAACATGGAATTCTATAGATTTTGGAGATAAACCACTTTTCCATTCTCTTCATTGGATCAGGGGCTGAAAGGCCATTTAGGTTGGTCAATTACCTGAAGACTTAAATAGTAGAAAACCATTGTAACACAATCAAATCACCACACCCTATGCCACTATAGCAACTGAGCAATAACTCCAACAGGGAAGTTGTCTCCACACCACACAACAGGTAAAACAAGAAAGGGTAGTTTGAGCAATGAAAATAAACTTGTGTATCCACAGCACTTAATACATTGACACCACACTGATGTATTTTAAACACCTCCATACTTATTTCCATAAACGGACAGCAGTCTGCAGAAGCAAGAAACTAATTTAAAATGTGTTCCATAAAAGATTTACTAAGTTAAAATGATTACTTTGTATTGAAAAGATTCCTTGCAGTAGTATCACTAAAAAAGGAGGAATGATTTACAGTAACTAAAATAAAGACAAAGATATTCACCACCCAGCCACAGTAAAATGCAGCATTAGCCAGAGGCAGGTGCCCCAGACCATGGATCCTGCCTCTCTGCTGGCTGGAGGGTAGAGGGGTTTAATCAATGTAGTGTACAATTATTTCACAGTAGGTTCAGGTGTTATGTAATGCTACAAACTGCAACATGACAACTAAAGAGAAACTTACTATATGGATAAGTAGTTCATAATAATTGCTTATTGTTTCCCAAACTCAGTCCTCAAAGCCCTTTTAAAGTTTAGGTTTTAAGGATATCCATGTTTGAGAAGATGGTTACATCAAAATGACTGGTGTACTATTTAAACTACTTGTGCCCAAGTATCCTTAAAACCCATTTACTTAATGAACTGGTTTTACGTTAAGGGTGTAAAAAAAACACACAGCTGTAATATTACTTGCCAACAATGGAGCCCACAAAGGAAGGCTAATCATAAGACCCACAACAGCTCACGATCTAACCATAGTGTCTGTCGTCACTAGTCAGTGTCTCATTTAGCAAACTGAAGTAACCCACCCTCCAGTCCCACTATGCAGCATAAGCGCAATAAAGGGTCTCCTCCTCACCTCAATCCTTCGCACGGCATCCTCAATAGCTGAAGAAGTGGACGCCATCTCCTTATCCACCATGTCCCCCAGCTCTTCCTGCTTGATGTCCAAGCTCTTAGGCCTTAATTCCTGAAACACAAAAAAAAATAAAATTTTATTGAAATAGCTTTACAACATCTCTTACCTGTTGTACATGTTTATGTATAATGCAACAAAAAAGGAGAGTTATGGTAAAACTTACCTTCGTTAACTCTTTCTTTGAAGTCCATAGGGTCCACAGGGAGACAATGGGGTGTAGGCGAGACCTGCAGGACTGGACACCAACAGCAAAATTTTTCAATCCCAGGATACTCCGGTCCTTCCCCCTATACCCTGCCCACAGCCTGAGGACACTTCAAATTTGTTAACAAGCCCAAGGCAGGAGCAGGACAGGAGAGAAGGAAGATTGGTACACTGAGGAATCTCACTCTCACGCAGAGAAGGAAACAAGTGACCAAGAGAAGAACCACTTAGAAGCCAGGTGCGTCAGGGTGGGTGCCCTGTGGACCCTACGGACTTCGAAGAAAGAGTTAACCAAGGTAAGTTTTACCATAACTCTCCTTTTCTTCAGGGTCCATAGGGCTCCACAGGAAGACTTTGGGGATGTCCCAAAGCAGTTGTACACTGATAAGAGAACCCTACGCCTGAAGGAAGCATCCTGAGAGGCAAATATATCAAAGGCATAAAACCTAAGACCGACCAGGTGGCCAGAAGACCAGATGGCTGCCTTGCATAGCTGTTCAGCTGAGGTGACAAGCCGGGCTGCCCACGAGGGATCCACAGAGCGAATAGAATGAGCAGAGACTGTAGTCGGCACAGGAAGGCCAGTCTGCGTGTAAGTCTGTGAGATAGTAATGAGAATCCATCTGACCAGAGTCTGTTTGTTAGCTGGCCATCCCTTCTTGTGGAATCCATACAGGGGTAAGAGGGAGTCCAATTTCCAGATGGAAGTAGTACGGTCCACGGAGATCTTTAGAGCACGGACGATATCCAAAGAGACCTCACCTGCCGAGCGGTCTGGTGAATTAAAGGCCAGAACCACAATATCCTCATTCAGGTGGAAGCGAGAAACCACCTTGGGAAGGAAGCCTGGGCATGTTCGAAGAACAGCCCTGTCTTGATGAAATATCAAAAAAGGAGTGGCAACAAGAAAGTGCCCCTAAATCCGATATCCTAAAGGCAGACGCTATAGCCAGAAGAAACAGTCTTTGCAGTGAGCCATTTGACATCAACCTATTCCAAGAGTTCGAATGGAGGTTCCTGAAGTGCTTTGAGCACCACTGACAAATCCCATGGAGCCACAGGAGGGACAAAGGGAGGTTGCATGAAGGTATGAACCTGCACTTTCAGAAATGCTAGGCGGAGGCCTAGATCCAGTCCAGCCTGAAAAAAAGGCAAGAATTTGAGAAACTTTAAAGACTTGAGGGTCATAGTTTCATGGAGCACACTATTGGAAATACGTATGCCATATTCTGTGGTAAATCCTGGCTGAGGCCGGTTTACGTGCTCTGTGCATGGTCTGGAACACAGAGCCAGAGAAACCCTTAGCCGTTAGGATGGATGTCTCAAGAGCCAAGCCATTAAAGACAGATAGGCTAGGTCCGGATATAGACATGGACACTGAGACAACAGATCTACTAGTAGAGGAAGTTGAAGAGGAACATCTATGGAGAGCCTTAGAAGATCCGAGTACCAATGACGACTGGGCCAAGCCGGAGCTATTAACAGGACTGTGCCCCCCTCCTGTCTGAATTTCCGAAGCACTTGAGGAAGCAGGGATATTGGAGGGAAGAGATATGCCAAATTGAAGTTCCATTTCACCGACAAAGAGTCTATGAAGGCCGCGTCCGGGTCCTTTGTTCTGGCTCCATAAATTGGAAGTTTGTTGTTGTGTCTTGAGGCCATGAGATCCACTTTTGGAAGCACCCATTTGTCTACCAGAAGCTGAAAAACTTCTGGATGTAGAGACCATTGTCCTGCAAGCACGACGTGACGGCTGAGGAAATCCGCTTCCCAATTGAGAATCCCTGGGATGAACACTGCGGAAATGGCTGGGAGATTGCGTTCGGCCCATGTGAGAATGCGGGACATTTCTGTCATTGCTGACTGAGTGCCCCCTTGGTGATTGAGGTAGGCCACAGCTGTGGCGTTGTCAGACTGTACTTGTACTGGCCTATTTTTCAGAATTATTCTGAGCCAGAGTGAGAGCTCTGTAGATGGCTCAAAGTTCCAGGATGTTGATTGGCAACACTGCCTTGACCATCGGCCCTGGAAGGAGTGCTGGGTGGTTACTGCGTCCCACCCTCGGAGGCTTGCGTCCGTGATGAGGAGATGCCAGTCCGGGATTTAAAAGGGACGGCCCTGGTTCAAATGGGAAGTCTGTAGCCACCAGGCTAGGGACAGGCGAACCTCTGGGGGGAGTGTCATCATCTGGGATTGTGAAGCAGTCTGCGTAGTCTGTGCTGTAGTGCTGAATTCTTGTCCGCCAATAGGAAGATTCTCTGAACTCGAGAGTCCAGAAGGGCTATCCTTTGAGAGGGAACAGAGAACACTTTTTCCAGTATATCAGCCTGCATTTGTAGAAAGGCAATGGTTACCTGTAGATGGTGGTGAAGAGTCTCTGGGGAGCTGGCCAACAGCAAGAGATCGTCTTATGCCTTGACGAGGAGTAGCTGCCATAACTGCCATGAGCTTGGTAAAGACCCGAAAGGCTGTTGAAAGGCCAAACGGCAGAGCCTGAAATTGGTAATGTTGCTACAGTGTAGCAAGCCGGAGATATTGTTGATGAGAAGGCACAATAGGTACATGTAAGTAAGCGTCCTGAATGTATAGGGATACCATAAAGTCTCCAGGCTCCATAGCTCGGACAATAGAACGGAGGGTTTCCATACGAAATCTGGGCACCCTGATAAACTTGTTCAGAGATTGGAGGTTGAGGATAGGCAGATGAGACCCATTGGGCTTCTGAACTAAGAAAAGGGTATAATAATAGCCCTTGGTACGTTGTGAGGAGCGGACCTGAATTATTAATCCTGAATTCAGTAAGGACTGAATGGCTTTTTGGAGCAGCAGGGCCTTGTTTGAGTCCGATGGAAGTCCTGTGCAAAAGAATTGTTGGGTGGTTCGCCTCAGGAAGGAGAGGGCATATCCGTGGGAAACCACTTCTCTTACCCAAGCATCTGACGTGATTTGATGCAAAACCTGGGCGAATTGAGGAAGTCGGCCTCTCACCCTGGGAGCCCCCAGGGAGAGGCCCGCCCCATCAGGCTGCAGGCTTGTCCTCAGACTTGGCAGGTGAACATCTAGTAGCCTAGGCTTGTTTGGCCCTAGGCTTGGAGGCATTGGCTGATGTCTGCTGCCGTGGAAAGGACTGACCTTTGGCTTTGCCTTGAGGGCGAAAGAACTGAAAGGATGATGTCCTAGGTTTTGTATTATATGCATAGGGCAGGAACGCCGTTTTGGAAGCTGCCAAAGTAGTTCCAATTTTATTTAATTCTGGACCAAATAGGAGGTCTCCCAAATAAGGCAGAGACTCCAGAGCCCGTTTTGAGTGTGAATCTGCTTTCCAGGAACGGAGCCAAACAATGTTTCGGGCCGTTACCGAAGTGGCAGATATGCTGGAGGAAAGGAGATCCGTATCCATAGCTGCTTCACCTAAGTAGGAGGCTGCATCCCTAATGTGAGATACGTAAGATAGTTGTTCCCTTGAAACATCAGGGGGAAATGTCTCTTCTAGGGCCTATGGTCAACTTTCACAATGACTTTAGTCACCCAGACCGTAGCCCTAGCAGGACGAGTAATAGCTCTTGTAAGAGAATAAATGGATGGAATCGGTATGAAATACCGCCGTCCGCATGGTTCGATTCCCGGCAGCACCTGGCGGACCAAAGCAGAGTTCCCGGCAGCGGAAGCCCGACAGCGCTGGAAATCCCGATCGTCGATAGGTATTGACTAACCTAACTCTCCTTAGGGGTGCCTAACCCTAACCTCCCCCACCAAGTGCCTAACCCCCCCCTACCCCGCTGCCTAAACCCAAGCCCCCCGGGGGGGTGCCTAACCCTGTCCCCCCTGGGGGTGGATAACCCTAACCCACCCTCCCCCTAACCTAACCCTCCCAGGGGGGTGCCTAACCCTAAGTCCCCCCCGGGTGCCCTAAACCTAGCCCTCCCCCCCACCGCGGCTGTCCACTCACCGCGCCCGGCATCCCTTCAATCGGGATGCTGGGCGCCGGTCTCGGGGAAATGTCAGGCGTCTACATCTAGATGCCCGGCATTTCACCCTCGCCGGGATATGACAGTCGGGAAGCTGGCTGTCGGTATTAAGGCAGCCGGTTTCCCGATTGTATACCAAATGGATTTATGACAAGCTTCTATACATCTATCCGAGTCTCCTTCAAGGAGGTTGCAGCATGAATGAGTAATGTGGCATTTTTAACCAGACATGTTACATGAGAATCTACTGCTGGGGGAGCTTCCCATTTAGTGCAATCAGTGGCTGGAAGAGGGTAAAAGGAACTGAACAGTTTTGGAATTTGAAACCTTTTACTGGGCATATTCCATGCTTCACTCATGTGATCAGATAGCTGGTCCGATTGAAGGAATTCTGGTAAAAATACAGTTTGTCGTTTAAAAAGTGCATTCTTTTTCTTAGGAGTGAGTTCATCCTCTTCTATTCGTAAAATAGATTTTACTGCTCTCAAAAGAGCAGGTATATTTAGTTTAGAGGGTGGCTCCTCTTCTCCTGACACTGAGTCAGAGCGAGAGGATTCTCCGTCTTCTGCCTCCCCAGATGATTTCTGCCTTTTGAGAAAGCCACTGATCGCGGTGAAATGCGTTAAGCACAAGCTGCTCTTCATCTATAACTATATACCAGCACTCCCGGATCCATTACCGGCCAGCCCGTGGAGACCGTTTATTTACCGTTTAAGGTGCTACTTGTTTGCTGAGCCGCTACATCCATTGTACCAGCTACGTGACTACTACACTGCTGGGTTTCCCTTCTTATCCAACAAGCGCCAGGCCACGGCTTAACACAGTGTGGCCACATACACTGTAGTAAGACGGATCACTCAGCTGACCGATAAAGTTACCGTCCAGCTGGTAGGAACAGCGATCCCACTGTGCTGCTGGACGGCTTATTGATAACAGCACAAAAGATCCGTTTATCCGAAGAGGTGATATTTTCTGGTATGTGAACTGTGTGTGTAGCAAATATAACATGGCTATATTGTAGCCTAAAGCAAGTGTTCACAAACAGTAGCGGATTATCACAGGACATTCCTTTTTTACAGATACTGTATATTTTGTATTTTTCAACAATATGGACACAATAATTCTAGTTCTGCACACTGTTGCGGTTTTTGGATCCATCAACTTTAGATGAAGTTTGTGAATAGTGCTTATTAACTGCATGTGTTATTTATACTCATATAGATGCTCTATTTTTATTAGTTGTTATGAGAGACATATTACTGGTTTTGTAATATGTCCATGTATTAGAGTATTATTACACCATTTTAATGAACGTATATTAAACAACTATAATATATACATATTTTCATTTATTGTTTGTGTTTGCAGCGCTTTTCCACTCTTTTTTTCTGTATCCCCAGATGATATATCTGAATCAGATAACTGAGTGGACTGGGAAGATAACAGAGCACGTTTAGTAGGTAAAGGCTTTTCCTTTTGCAGCATTCGCTTAAAAACCGTAGAGGAATTAGCCAAACTCTGTACTGAGGTAGACAGTACGTCTACCCATGGGGGAGGCAAAGGATTTGCAAGGAGTACCTGCTGTGGCCATACCACAGGGACTGCTATGTGGTCCGCAAGTTTTGCCAGCATCTGTGAAAAGGCAGTCCAGGGTGGGTCCTGACGGAGAGACACCGGGGCTGAGGGGCCTGGGGCTGTGTAACAATTAGTACGAAGACTATCCTTAATGAGGTCCTCTGGGGCTAAGCCCGCTGAGCAGGACTTACAGAACAACAGAGTAGGGGCAGCAGCCTCAGGCTGCTTGTTATTCTTTCCTCTGCCAGACATAGCCACAAGAATAATAGAACACGCAGTAAGATATAGTGCAGTGAACACCCTGCAGTATGTGTAATATGGCACAATGTAGTGTGCAACCGTGCAATATATGGCACAATGCAGTGTTTAATCGCGCTATATAGTATGTGATAGCCCTCTCAATTATTGTGAGGTACAATAAACCTATACCTTAGTATGACAGGGTATAGTAGAAAAAAAGGGATGGGTATAAACTGACAGTATAGAAAATAGAGATTAGCGCTAACACAAGTCACAAACAAACGCAGAAAAAAAAACATTACGTGTCTGCAAAAGGCACTAAAATCAACTACACAGACCACAGTAGGTTATAGTGCTGGTAGGATATAGTGCTGTATAAGCTGGCCCGTGGGAGAGGTATACATACAGGGAGGCTGGACCAGTGTTTCCCAGAAACCAGCTTGCATAACATGGCTGCCGCCCTTCTATGAGGGAGCGGAGGGTGAGGGAGGAGCAGCTCAGGGAACCCAAAGACCGCAGTGGAAAGGCGCCCTGAGCTGGGGGAGGGGCTGCAGGGAGAGCGCCTTACCCACTGGCTGACGTTAACCACCAGGTCCCCTGGCATTTATAAAATGCCTCTGCGCCAGTATATTTGTGCCCCGATGGTCTAGTGGAGTCGTGGGCGAACCACTGTCCACATCAGCGCCTCCGGTCTGTCTCCGGAGACTTGAGGCAAGACTGCACCAAGACGCGGGTCTCCGCGAACGGGGTGCCGCCTTACCTGTCCCCTGGATTCCGGGCTGCAGTCTGGGGTCCGGAGAGCCTGCTAGCTAGTCCCCCTCGGAGCCCTGCTGGGAGCACCTAGCACAGGCTTGGTGTCACTGTGCCGCGGAGGGGTGATGGAGCGGCAGCACAGAGATCCAGAGGACAGTATTGTGCTGCTCACTCGTTATGGGAAAAAGGAAATTGAATCATAAAATAAAATCTTGGGCTGCTTAATGCAGCCCCCTGTTATAATGGTGGTCCAGCTCCTGCCGAGCACCAACGACACTGAAGTGCTCCCAGGCTGTGGGCAGGGTATAGGGAGAAGGACCAGAGCATTCTGGGATTGAAAAGCTTTGCTATTGGTGTCCGGTCCTCCAGGTCCCACCTACACTCCAAAGTCTCCCTGTGGAGCCCTATGGACCCTAAAGAAGAAAGATTGCTTAAAAGTAAAGTAGAAACTTTGGGTACATAGAGCATCATTTGTTTAGAACTCACAAAACAAGGGCAATTTGACCACTAGCAGCAAAAAGGGTGAAATAAAACAGGATTTTGGTACTTACCGTTAAATCCATTTCTCCGATTCCACAGGGGACACTGGAGCTTCATGACAGTGGGGTATAGACGGTGGGTTGAGTTGAGCCTGGCACTTTAAAAATCTACAAGAGTGACTGGCTCCTCCCCCTCTATGCCCCATCAACCCCAGTTTTAAAGAACTGAGCCCGAGAGGAGACGGAGAACAGACTGAAGAACAGAGAAGGAGAACAGGAAAAGAAACATCCAACATACTGACACACTGCAAGAACACAGCAGGCTGCAGTGATAAACAGTCACACAATAAAAACAGACAAAACTGCAACAGAACTGAAGCAGAACAAGCAACTGAGAACAGGCAAGAAGCACTGGGTGGGCGTCCAGTGTCCCCTGTGGAATCGGAGAAATGGATTTAACGGTAAGTACCAAAATCCTGTTTTCTCCTTCATCCACTAGGGGACACTGGAGCTTCATGACAGTGGGGACGTCCCAAAGCTACCCTCCTGGGGGGGAGAGTGCTGAACGCCCTGCAAGACACTACGACCAAAATTTGAAGCAGAAGCCGCAAAAGTGTCAAATCTGTAGAAACGTACAAAAGTATGAACCGAAGACCACGTCGCTGCCCTACAAAGCTGTGAAGCCGAGACACCTCTACGTGCCGCCCAAGAAGTACCCACAGAGCGCGTAGAATGCGCAGAAATGGATACCGGCGGTGGTCGAGCAGAAGCAACATATGCCTGACGAATAGTCAGACGAATCCACCTGGCCAAAGTTTGTTTAGACGCAGGCCAGCCACGCCGATTAGCATCATAAAGGACGAATAGAGCCTCTGATTTACGTAGCCCCTCAGTACGGGACACATAAATGCGAAGTGTCCGAACCACATCCAAGGAGTGAGAATCCCCAGAAGAGTCCGACAACGCTGGCACTACAATCGGCTGATTCAGATGAAAACCCGAGACCACCTTGGGCAAAAAGGAAGGCCGGGTACAAAGTTCCGCCCGATCTTCGTGAAAAATCAAGTAAGGGGAACGGCAGGACAAGGCTCCAAGTTCAGACACACGTCTGGCTGAAGCCAGGGCCATTAAAGGATCATCTTCCAAGTCAAATACTTCAATTCCACCTCCTGCAAAGGCTCAAAGGTGGATGACTGAAGAAAAGATAAAACAAGATTCAGGTCCCAAGGAGCCGTGGGTGGCACAAAGGGGGGCTGAATTCTAAGTACCCCTTGAAAAAAGGTCTGAACCTCCGGAATCAGAGCTAGGCGACGCTGGAAAAAAATAGAAAGAGCAGAAATCTGCACTTTAAGCGATCCCAAGCGTAACCCCGCATCGAGGCCTTTTTGAAGAAAAAGAAGACGACGTGGTAAATGAAAAGAGGAAGTGGAGGATCCACGACCTTCACACCAGGAGATATAAGCCCTCCAAATGCGATGATAATGCGCTGATGTTACCGGTTTTCTAGCCCTAAGCATGGTAGGAATGACCGACCTAGGAACTCCATGGCTTCTTAGGATGGCGGTCTCAATAGCCACGCCGTTAAACGAAGCCGCCGTAAATCCGGGTACACACATGGACCCTGCTGTAGAAGGTCCGATCGTAGCGGAAGAGGCCAAGGTTCGTCTGCCAGAAGGAATAAAAGATCGGAGTACCAAACCCGACGAGGCCAATCCGGAGCCACTAGGATGACGGTGGACAACTCTCGTTTGATCCGCTTGAGAATCCGAGGGAGGAGCGGAAACGGTGGGAACAGGTACACAAGGCTGTACGGCCAAGGGATCAGTAAAGCATCCGCTCCCACCGCTGCCGGATCCATGGTCCTGGAGCAGTAAAGGGGTAGTTGTTGATTTATCCGAGATGCCATCAGGTCTATCTGTGGCTTCCCCCATCTGCAAACCAGTTGATGAAAGACCTCGGGATGAAGGGACCACTCCCCGGGATGAAGATCCTGACGACTGAGGTAGTCCGCTTCCCAGTTGTCGACCCCCGGAATAAACACTGCGGAAATGACCTCTACGTGTCTTTCTGCCCACAGAAGGATGCGACTGGCTTCTCTCATTGCCATCCGACTGCGGGTTCCCCCTTGGCGATTTATGTATGCCACTGCCGTGGCGTTGACGGATTGTATCCGAACCGGAAGTCCTCGTAACAGAGGAGCAGCCTGTATCAAAGCTCTGTAGACTGCCCGCAGTTCGAGAACATTGATTGGTAAGAGGGACTCCTGCTGCGACCAAAGCCCCTGGAAGTGATTGTCCAGAACCACCGCTCCCCATCCGCGGAGGCTGGCGTCCGTGGTGACCAAGGTCCAATTCCAAATTCCGAAGCGCCGACCCGCTAACAGATGCTCCGTCCGAAGCCACCAGAGCAAGGATATGCGGGTCCGGGGAGACAGACGCACCAGCCGATGCATCTGTAGGTGGGACCCGGACCACTGAGACAGAAGATCCAGTTGAAATATTCTGGAGTGAAATCTGCCGAATTGGATGGCCTCGAAGGAAGCCACCATTTTCCCCAGGAGACGGATGCAAAGATGCACAGATACTTTCCTGGGTCTGAGCACTAGACGAACCAGCTCCTGTATGGCTATGGCCTTGTCCCTTGGCAAGAATATACGAAGCAGAACAGTGTCTAGAATCATTCCTAGGAACTGAAGTCTCTGGGACGGCATCAACTGAGACTTCTGGAAGTTCACAATCCATCCATGTTGAATGAGAATCTGATGTGTAAGGGACACTTGGTGTAAAAGGACTTCTGCCGTCGGAGCCTTGATGAGTAAATCGTCTAGGTACGGAACTATCGTCACCCCCCGAGAGCGCAAGTGAGACACCATGACGGCCATCACTTTGGTGAATACCCTGGGAGCTGACGAGAGACCGAATGGCAGGGCCTGAAACTGGAAATGAGCTTCCCTGATGGCAAATCTGAGGAAAGCCTGGTGAGGAACCCAAATTGGGACATGCAGATAGGCGTCCTTGATATCTATCGACACCAGAAACTCTTCTGCCTCTAGTCCCGCAATGACAGAATGGAGAGATTCCATTTTGAACCTGTGAAATGAAAGATACTGGTTCAAGGATTTCAGATTCAGAATGGGTCTGACTGACCCATCTGGTTTCGGAACCACAAAAAGGTTTGAGTAAAACCCTTGTTGTCTTTGTGCAGTGGGAACCGCCACAAGGACCTCGGCCAGCAAAAGTTTCTCGATCGCTTGACGCAAAATTAGTTGCTTCAAGGGATCGACGGGCAAACCTGTTGTAAAATAACGCCCAGGAGGAGTGAAAGCAAACTCGATCTTGTACCCTTGAGATACCAGATTTCGAACCCAAGTGTCTGGAGAAGTCCGTCTCCAAACCTCCGAGAAACGCTGGAGGCGAGCCCCCACCTTCGGATTTCCGAGATGGGATGGGAGCCCGTCATGCCACAGGCTTGTCTGCTGGCTTGGGATCTGGACGGCGGCAATATTTGCTTGACGTCCTCTAGCACGGCCTCCTCGCCCCGCTGAAGACGAACCTCGCGATCGTCCCTGAAATCTTGCCAATGCTCGAAAGGAACGAAAGGAAGGTCCCCTAAACGAGCGACGCGGAGGAGGTGCTGATGAAGGTAGAAAAGTACTCTTACCTCCAGTGGCCAGCGAGATCCATTTGTCCAGCTCTGGACCAAATAAAATATCGCCTGTGAAAGGAAGAGCTTCCACTGCTCTTTTTGACTCCGCATCCGCTTGCCAGGCACGAAGCCAAAGTGCCCGGCGAGCAGAGACCGCCGAAGCAGAAATCCTAGCGCCTACCTGGCCGATATCTCTGGAGGCGTCTCCTAAGTATACAGCAGACTCCTGAATATGTTCTGCCAAGGTAATCAGATCTGCCCGCGGAGTGCTGGATCTAAGACCCTCAGTCAATTGTTCCGCCAACTTTTCCACAGCCTTGTTGACCCAAGATCCTACCAAGGCCGGCTGGAGAAGTGCACCTGCGGCCGTATAAATGGATTTCAAAGTGGTTTCTAATCTCCGCTCTGAGGTTTCCTTCAATGTAGTAGCTCCTGGAACAGGTAACGTGGTCTTCTTTGACAACCGAGAAACCGAAGAATCCACAGGTGGCGGGGTCTCCCACCTCTTCCTATTTTCCGCAGGAAATGGGTAAAGAGAGAAAAAACGCTTAGGAATCTGGAATTTACGGTCCGGATTCTGCCAGGCTGCCGTCATCTGTTCGTCCAACTGGAGAGAAACAGGGAATGTGACGGCCATCTTCTGTGACCTGGCAAATAAGGAGTCTTCTAACGATTCTGTAGCTTCCTGGCCAGAAATCTTAAGAACTTCCCTTACCGCTAGAATGAGTGCGTCAATACCTTGCAATGCCTCAGGTTCTTGTGAGTAAGTCTCTACGTCTGATTCGTCCAGCATCTCCCCTTCCTCCTGAGACGAGTGATCCGCTGCCGAATCCTCATCCGACTGGAGAACCGCCGGAAGAGCCCTCTTTTTAAATGAGCGACTTACCGTAGCTTCAGGAGCTTTAGACGCAGAACCCATCGCTTGAGCAAGGCTATTCACCGAGCGGACTAAATTCTGAGCCCACGCTGGTTCTGCTAGAAAAGAAGGGTGAGATGTGCCAGGTAGATCTCTGGCAGACTCCCGTTCCCTACGGGAAGCGGCTAATTCAGAAGAAAGGTCCGCCATGACCCCGGCCAAACTATTTATGAAGGAGGGAGTGACAGACTGCGTGTTAGCACTGTCTGCTTCACACGTCTCGCACAGGGAAGACCCTTCGGAGCGAGCATGGGTAAATTTCTTCCTGCACTTAGTGCAGGCAAACAGCTTTTGTGATGCAGTTTTTTCTGTCCTGGATGTCATCATGTACTCACAGACAAGCACCACATACAATTCAGGAATGCAGAAGAAGTATAGGGAGAAGCAGAATTACAATAATAATGCTACTCAAGTATGGGAGCAGACAGAGCAATAAGGGAGGAGCAGAATTTCAATAATAATGCTACTCAAATTGCAGGCAGAGCAGTATAGGAGGAGCAGAATTTCAAGAATAATGCAACTCAGTAACAGGGGCAGACAGGCATATAAGGGAGGAGCAGTCAATAGGACCAGAAAGTAGTTAAAACCACCTTCTGTATTTACAGACCCCGTGTAGAAGCTGTCAGATTTCTCCTCTCCCCCTCCACTCAGTGCCTTCAGTCTCTCTGAGGCGCCACTCCCGTTCAGAGCGCGCCAAACTAGCCCAGGCAGTGAAGGAGGAAGAGGAGGAGGGACCTATAAGCTCCTCCTCCTAATGGCCGCCGCTTTGTATGCGCGCGGCATACACTTATTCAGTGGGGACGTTCTCACTCTCCCCCTCTGTGTCCCCGCACTGACAGCGGCACGACCGCCGCCAGTGATAACCGTGCCGGTGCCTTTTACACAAGCACCGGCACGCAGAGGCAGGACTGCTGTGAGCGCGCCTACCTAACAGCCAGCGCCGGTGTTCTATCACAACACCAGCGTGGCACTGACAGCCGCGCGCTGTCTTCAGACCCAGCAGATTATTTTCACCTCTCCTGCTAGTCAGGAGAGGTGTGCTACTCACCGGGCTGCTGCGGCCAGAGCGCTGGGCAGTGAGGGGAGAGCGGGGACCCGGACACAAGCCAGTGGTAGCTGTGGCGGGCCCCGCTGAGTCTGATGACTCCTAACTAACTAAAGCAGCCTCCCCTCCATAGGGTGACCGGACACAGGCTGCAGTAGCCATGTGGTCCCCTCTCTGGCGGCTCCCACGATGCAGGCAGACTGTCACAGCTAACAGTCTGCCTGTCCTCTTGCTTGATTCTTTTACAAATCTATATAAAAATTAATATAAGGTCTGGAGACAGCCCCTGTGCACCGGCTCTACTCGGGCACATTCTAAAAACTGGGGTTGATGGGGCATAGAGGGGGAGGAGCCAGTCACACTTGTAGATTTTTGAAGTGCCAGGCTCAACTCAACCCACTGTCTATACCCCACTGTCATGAAGCTCCAGTGTCCCCTAGTGGATGAAGGAGAAAAAAAAAAAAAAAAAAAAAACACACCATAACTCTCCCTTAGGAGTGCTTACATGCAAGTTAAGGAGTTCCAGTATGACCAAACACTTTTCTCAAATGTATTGTGCTCGGATACATTTCCATACTAATTTGTCCACAATAGTAGTGTTTTTAGAGTTGCCAACTTCTACAAATTATTGGAAAATGATCTGTACCTCTCCCAGTCCAAAGATATTCTGCAGTGTTCTTCTAACCTCCGTCAGATCTGCACCTTTTAAAGACTGTTTTTTCTTCAGATCATTTAGATACAGCAAACTTTGGTTCCCACACTCCCTGCAGCTGTCATTCAGTCCTGTAACATTAAAGTTTGACATGTAGTTGAAACCATCAACAAAATAAATGGCACACATTTAGTGCCAGGGAATAAACAGGGGAAAATACATCGTTACTTACGATCTGCATGGTCAGTTGGAGCCAAGTGAGAGGTTGCACTACCGTTTACAATAGTATCTGCAGTTAGGTGGGCAAACTGAGCAAGTGCTCCAACTAAGTCAGAAGCATCTGTGGGGAAGGAAAATATTGACAATAATTGTTACATTAAAAGTGATATCCCTTGTAACAAACACATCATAAGCCAGACACCTGCAGTGGACGTTTGTTTGCATGTCATCAAGTAAAATCAATGTATTGTTTTAATAGAGTCAATAGGGTAAAAGTCCAGGTTATAAAAAGTTTTAATATTACTATTAATAACAAAGCCCTCTATCATGCCATAGAGATGCAAACTATAGGAAATTGCACGACCGATATCAAAGACTATGTTAACAATGAAACATGTTCCTTTTCTCTTTAGATTGTAACTATTATTTATCCTATACACACACTGAGAACGCAGCTCAAATTTGTGCAGATCTCTCACCAGAAATGGCAGAAGGGCAATAGGAGTAATGAGTAAAGAGTGTAGTATATTGTAAATTGAGAGAATATATACCCTACCAAAACCAGTGAAAAACTGTATGAAATGTAAAAAAAAATAATCATCATGCAAAAGTAGTCCTGAAAAGGGTAAAGTCCAAAAGAGGCAGTATGGAAAAGAGCCCACTTCAGGTGAACTTTGGTACAAAATATAAGTGCACTGATGTGCTACTGTCTAGGTCTGCTAAGTAATGTTCAGCTGTGTTAGATCCACACATCTAAACCTCTAGCCCCACACTCATAGCATTCTAAGGTCTGAGGCGGCAAAAGACAGTATATAAACATAAACACACCTGTCATGTTCTGTACATATTTAGAGTGTCCATTCTCAAGGGGTGTTAAAGAGTCTATAGCTGTCTGAGCTCTGCTGACCAGATAATCTGTAAACATGAAAATGGAAGTTATATTAAACACTACAGGACATTTTACAAATTGTACAAAGTGAAACTGATACAAGCAAAAGAACATCTGCAAATTGCTAATCAGTCAGGACATGTCTGTCAGTCTCAAGATCATATGAGTTTAACAGAATGAAAAAAAAAAATATTTCCTGCCCAATTATTAAATGAAAAGTTGGATTTTAAGCATAAAACATACAAAGCAGATGTATGTTAACGTTTTTTTTTTTCTTGTAAGGGATCGTACCCACAGACACTGAAAACAAAACTAGATAAGAATATAGGCAACACTGTGCACAGTGTCTTCCTCTTTAGAACAATTCTTTATTTCTCCCAATAGGACTCACAGTACTTTACATTATTGTAGGTGGTGTGCAGTTCATCTTGGGCATGCTGTTGCAGTAGCGCTTACAATCTACATTCAGTGGTAACCAATACAAGCACAGTGATAAACTCCACACAGATAGGGTCCTAGTTGGGATCAAACTCATCACTTCAGCTCTGCAAGGCAGCAATGCTAGCCACTCGGCATCCGTGCAGTTAGAAGCGCATCCATTTATGAGTCTGAAAGTTTCTTTGCAGTGTAATGTACTTAGAGGCTGGTTCTGAGTTGGAAGCAAGGGCATAACTACCGTAGGTGCAAGGGGTGCAGATGCTATGGGGCCCAGAGCTTAGGGGATCCCATCTTTCTGGTTAACGTTACATGTGTTATGTAAATTTTTTTCTAATCACCATACCTGGTGAACTGGTGCAGCGGATATGAAGAGGGTCATCAAGTTTGCTTATGGCATCCTGGATGATGTTCTCTGCTTTCTTCACAGTTGTCTGAATAATGTTAAATTGGTCCTCCAACATCTTCTGACAAAGTTTCTGCTCATCTGCAGACTGAGGAACACAAGCAATTTTCATTCCCAAAAATGTATATTTCCCATTTAGCTCTTACATTACATGAATAAAAAAAAAAAAACAAGTAAACAATTACAGTATACAGATAAATATTCAGACACAGCTCCACTTGATGAAGATTGATTCATCAGACCAGCTCACTTCCCCCCACTGTTCACTGCTAATCCATTGTCAGTTCCAATTGCACCAAATTGTGCATTGACTGGTTTATACATAACAACCCTACTTTTATTTTATTTATTACCAGTTATTTATATAGCGCACACATATTCCGCAGCGCTTTACAGAGAAGATCTGGCATCAGTCTCTGCCCCAGTGGAGCAATCTATATTCCCAACCACATGTACACGCACACACATACACACTAGGGTTATTTATTTATTTTTGGTGGGAGACAATTAACCTACCAGTATATTTTTGGAGCGTGGGAGGAAACCGGAGCACCCGGAGGAAACCCACGCAAGCACAGGAAGAATATACAACCTCCAAAGTTAGGGCCATGGTGGGAATCGAACCCACGACTTCAGTGCTGTGAGGCAGTAACACTAACCATTACACCGTCTGTGCTGGTATAATATTCTTGTCAGTAAACTGGTTGCCAGCACAAATTTGAAATTTGAAGTCAAATGATCTGCAGTTATTTGCAAGTTTTGTCTTCAACTATGAATTAGTGTAACAATTCTGTAGCATGTGCTTCCAATAATTGATGACATTTGCTATGTTTTAACCAAACGCACACCAGCAAAGCCAGTGAGTGTGTGCAAGTGTCTCCCAGTTAGAAAGCATGCTCTGAGAGAGAGCCATCTCAACCACCTTCAGACCACATTTACCAGCATGTCTGATAATGAGCTGTTCAGATTATCAGCAGCCAGAGGTTTGTTTTGGGGTCCTCACACTGTGATATCAGGCCATATCTATCTTTGCTTTATTGTGTTAATGTGAAATCACACTTTTGACATGTTTATTTGTTCAGTGCACTTCTAAGGTTAAAGTGCTCTAATAGAGTGTAAACGGGTTAACCATCATGAAATGACGAGCTACTTTGGGCCCTCAAAGTTTATGCAACAGTACAAGTATTTAACACTCCTCTCTAAGACTATTTTACCGATTTACCTAAAATCCTAGCCCTGGATTACTCACCATTGATCATCACTAAAATCCTAGCCCTGTAATTACTCACCACTGATCATCACTAAAATCCTAGCCCTGTAATTACTCACCACTGATCATCACTAAAATCCTAGCCCTGTAATTACTCACCACTGATCATCACTATTGTTTTGCAATCTGGTGTCAGCCTTTACTGTATAATTGCTTTGTCTTGGATCTGACGCTACAGTATGTATTTATCTTGCCTCTATAAAGAGCAGAGGAACATGCTGTTGTACTAGGCAGGTTCATATCTCTCTGCTTCTAGTAATGATTCTAAGTATTATAACTTACACAATTACAGTACTTTGGCATGTACAAAAGTACAAGTTTACATTGTTTAGCTGACATTGCATAATTTCCCACAAGTTACCTTTTTGGCAAGCTTTTCATTCAGTTCCCGTATTTCACTGGCTCTTTTCTCTTGCTCTTGGTTGAATAAAGATTCAGTCTCCTGAGCCACATTTTTGACTGAAAGCAGTTCAGACTCTCTAGAGTTTAACAAACTTCGTAATGTGTCCTTTTCTGCTTCAAGCGCTGCCAGTTTTGAATTCAGTTGAGATTCAGACTGAAAATGCACAGAAATTAAGCAAAGCAGCATTAAATGTAAAACTCATACAATACAAATCAGCAATGTATAAATATGACTGAAATAGGTAAATTCCACTTTAGACAATTTCCACTTTAGAAGAGTGAAAATACTTATCTGATTTTTATGGATCAATACCTAAATTATGGTCCACAAAAAACTTGAGTAACTTTTGAGCATATAATATGAGTCTCTGGTTGTCTGAAATTAGGTAAACTATAATTAATTTTTATTTCAATATTATTTTCACAAACACAATCAGTGGCAAGCATTTTGGTGCATTTGATTGTATTCTTTTAATACTAAAGCTGCATACACACAACGATTTAGTTAATGAACGATTTTAGTAAACGATTTTTTCCCTTGAAAAAATTAACTAAAATCGTTTACTAAAGTTGTTCATTTACTAAATGTAATGAACGATTTTTATGAACTACAAACGATTTTTGCATATTAACTTAATGAAAATCGTTGCGTTGACAAGTCTGACTGAACTACAAACTACAAACGTGAACGCGCATGAACAATAATAGTTCATCGTTTGACTCAGAAAGTGAACGATTTTTTCAAACGATATCGTTTAACGATAATCATTCAAAAAATCGTTGTGTATGTATGCACCTTTAGACCAAGCCAAGTTCAATGAAAACAAATGGTTTTTGTTTTCATTAATACTTTCACCAACGACCAAACAGGAAACATAAAAGGCAAGCTAAAAAGGGAAGATCACAATCAAAGTAATAGTACATAATATTATACAAAAAGTCCAAATATAGTGTTAAAAGTCACTTTTATGCAAACAAACAAATAAGCATATTACCATTTCAGGTTTTAAAGAGGAAAGGGACGATGTGAGTAATGATTTGAACTTTATTAGTTTTTTCATTTTACCTTTGGCGCTTGTTTTAATTTCATGGTCAATGCAACTATTCGATAATAATAACACTGTGCAGATACTTACTATACTGTGCATGAATTATGTTCTGTATATATAGCATTTACCATTACCATTGTGAAGCCACCTCTCCTGGCATAAACCAGACAAACATACTATACAAGTTCTCACCACACGATACACTTGCAGAGCATGATGCCTCTTGCCTGTACGACTAGCTCTGCGAACTAGCATTATGAGCTTGTGATTTTAGATGCACAATCCCATTCATTCAACTCTAAATTAGCCCCTCAGTGTTTAGAACAGTGAGAAGAGGGAATCAGCTGGACAACCTGATGTTCTTTCATAGTTAGGAACCTCCTGGTTACTGCAGTTATCATGCCATGCGGTACCTGTTCAGTATTGGTCAAAGACTGCTGCACTCTTGTCAGCTCTTCCTTTCTTGCTTCAACCTCAGTTTTCAGCTGTTCAATTTGAAAAGTCTGTTCTTCCAACTGCAAGCATTATTGGGGATAATAAAAAAAATGAAGTCTGTTAAACTCTGCACTTATCAAATAAACAAGCTGCTGTCGGTCTTTGCATTGTGCAAACTTCAGTACTTGGCAAAAACAATAGTGTGTATATATATATATATATATATATATATATATATACATACATACATACATACACTTTTTTTTTTTTTTCCTTTTAACATACTCCTATCCCTGCTCTATCATACTCCTTTCTATTTTATTTATTTTTTAACAGTTATTTTTATGGAACCAGCATATTTAGTTGCCCGTTACAATTGGGAACAAAACAGTAATAAAACAAGACTGGGTACTGACAGACAGAGGTAAGAGGGCCCTGCTCGCAAGCTTACAATCTATAGGAAAATAGGTATTGATACACAAGGATAGGTGCTGCACATTGCATATGGTCCAGCCTGATTGCGGAGGTTCTGAGAAGCAGAGCCTGGCAGCGGAAGCCCGACAGCGCTGGAAATCCCGATCGACCCTAAGGTAAGTATAAACTAACCTAACCCCTTAACCCTCCTTAGGGGTGCCTAACCCTAACCTCCCCCCAAGTGCCTAACCCTAATCCCCCCCTTCCCCGCTGCCTAAACCTAAGTCCCCCAGGGGGGGTGCCTAACCCTAAGTCCCCCCGGGTGCCCTAAAACTAACCCTCCCCGGCTTTCCGCTCGCGGCGCCCGGCATCCCTTCCATCGGGATGCCGGGCGCCTGTCTCTCAGCGTCGGGGAAATGTCAGGCGTCTACACCGAGTTATTAACAGTGATAGAGATATCAGGTTGGCAAGTACTATTAGCCAGTGGAAATATTGTTATCCTTGTTTTGGAAAGATTAAGATGTCGAGGTGATCAAAGACAAAATTGCAGAAAAACCTTAAGTAACGCAGACCAATATAGAAGGTGACAAACTTGGAGAGGATAGCTAGCTTTGAGTATCATCTGCATACATATGATACTGAAATCCAAAGGAGCTGATAAATTTGCCAAGAGTCGTAAACTAGATTGAGAAAATCAGAGGACAGAGGACAAAGGACTGAGCCTTGAGGTGCTCCAACTGATAGAGGTTGAAGAGGAAATGCATTCAGAGAAACAAAAACGGAGATAGCGATTAGATAAGTAGGATGGGAATCAGGATAGTGTCCTGAAGACCTAGGGTTTGTATTGTTTGTATGAGAAGAGAGTGGACAACAGTGTCAAAAGCAGTTGAGAGATCTAGAAGAATAAATTGTCAGTAATGGCCTTTAGACTTAGCAGTGATCAAATCATTCACTACTTTATTAAGTGGTTTCTCTGTGGAGTATTGGGAAAAAAGCCTAACCTAAGAGGATCCAATAAGTTGTGCGTGTAAAGAAAGTTTGTGAGGCTGGTGTAGGCAAGTTTCTTAAGTAGCTTGGAGGGGCATGGGAGCGGAGAGATGGAATGGCAATTTGAGAGGGAGTTAGGGTTAGAATTCTTTTTTTTAAAATCAAAAATAGTATTTTTGGTTACTTACCATTGAATCCATTTCTCTGAATCAGGCTGAGGGACACTGGACCATGGAGTTGTCGCTGGTTGAGCAGGTACTACTGTAACTTTAAGAACATTAGCTCCTCCCCCTGCAACCCCCAGAAGGCCAGTACAACTTTATAAGAGCCAGTCAAGGAGAAGGAGTAACCCAGTAAAACTTTTGGAATCAACAACAAAAGAGAATCATGGGGAAAGGACGAAGAACAAACCACCGCACGACTGAGTGTGAGGGAGTGAATGCAGTGTCTCCCAACCTGATTCAGAGAAAAGGATTCAACAGTAAGTAACCAAAAATCCAATTTTCTATATCATTAAGGCTGGGGGACACTGGACCATGGGACGTTCAACAGCCGCCCCCCGGAGGAGGGAACGCGCAGGCTGCCTGACCTGACAACTGTACCCCCAAAGTGGGTGCTGCCGGAAGCAAAAACCTGAAACAGTAAAAACGTGTAAAAGTGTGGACAGAGGATCAGGTGGCTGCACTGCCGAGCTGTGCTGCCGAAGCCCCCTGCCGAGCTGCCCAGGAGGTCTCCACTGCCGTGTACAATGCGCCAACAGCTGGTCCGTTGCTGGTCGCCCCGCACTGGAATAAGCCCGAGTGATGTCTGAGCGGATCCAACGAGCAACAGTCTGCTTTGTAGCCGGCCAACCACGTTTCTGTGAGTCGTACAGAACAAGCAGGGAATCTAACCGGAGGAAGTCCCATCCAAGTAGATCCGCCGGATATGGACTACGTCTAATAGAGCCAGATCATCCCTGTCCTGGGAAGTCATTTATTTAGGAAACAAAGGAAAGAATTTCCTGGCTCAAGTGGAAAGCCGAAACAGTCCGCTGGAACGTAGGAACCATACGGAGATCTGCCCCATCGTCATGGAATATGAGAAAAGGCAGCCTGCAAGACAAAGCACCCAACTCTGAAAGACTAACTGCTAAGTAACGAACAGAAGGTCCGCTGGATCCAAAGGCTCAACAGGAGCCTACTTGAAAGCGGAGAGGACCAGGTCAAGATCCAACGGAGCTACCGACGGATGAAAGAGTGACTGAACCCATAACACACTGTGTAAACAAGATCCAAACCTCTGGAGGAAAGGTTTCCAGCCCTCCAACATAGTAGGAATCACTGAAGGAGGAAAACCCGCAGCCTTGTAGAGCGTAGACTCAAAAGCCAACCAAGGAAGGTCCGCGTGCAGAAACTGACCCTGCAGCAGGTGATATGGCTGCAGTAAAAGACGCCACCTGGGACCTACCGAAAGATTGAGAGTCAGCATACCAGGACTTGCGTGGCCAGTCTGGAGCCAACAGGATCACAGTCACCCGTTGATCCGTGACCCACTTGAGCACCTGAGGCAACCTTAGGATCGTTGGAAAAGGATAGGCCAGACCGAAGCCCTATAGAACAGAGATAGAGCTAAATAGATGGCTCGGGCTCGAGCAAAATGATTAGTAGGTAGGGTAGCCTGTAATGACAACCAAAGACCCTGAAGTCGAAGATGTAACGTCATGGCACCCTAACCAAGGAAACTCGGGTCCATGGTTACAATGACTCAAGCCGGTGTGACCAAGGATTGACCGAAGAGCAGATGGTCGGAAACCAGCCACTGAGGCATAGAGGAGTGCTGGCGGACAGAACCAGCAGCCGAGACAAGAGGGACTCCGTATACATGGACCCTTTCTGGAGAATCTCCCACTGGAATTCCCGGGAGTGGAACCTGATGGACTGAAGGGTCTCGAAGGTAGAGACTTTTGTGCCCCACAGCTTCATGCACAGCACAATGGACGGTTGAGGCACTGACAGTACCATAGAGACAAATCCTGGAGGGTACAGGCTTCGGACACCAGCAGATAAAGACTCGCTGGAGGGTTATATCGAAGATCACCCCCAGCAACAGCCGACGCTGGCGGTATCGGGTGAGACTTCCCGAAATTCCAGATCCAGTCGTGATCCTGAAGTACCTGTACTGTGTGGTCCAGATGCACCTGCAACTGGAAAGCCGAAACGTCACTCACAAGCAAAATAGTCCAAATAAGGAATGACCTTATACATTCCTTGTGCAGAAGGCTTACCATCGCCGCCATGATCTTCGTGAACAGGGCGGAGTTGCGGCTAAACCGAATGGCAGGGCCTGGAACTAATAGTGATCCTCGCCGACTGTGAACAGGAGGAGAGAGTGATCATCTGCTGAAATAGAAACTTAAAAGCTAAGTGTACCTGACCTGGTGGGTTGTCCCTCTAGAAGGTGTCCCAACTCCCTGAAAGGAGGAGCGAAAAACGCTGACTACCTGCTTCTACTTAGGGGCAGCCACAGGAAGAAAATTTCTCCTCCCAGCAATGGCTTGGGCAAAAATAGCATCCAAGTCAGGCACGAAAGCTCTTCCAAGGAATGCTTGGAATCAGAATTCAGCCAAAGGGCCCACCGAGCAGCAACTCTGTCTTGCACCCCCTCACAAACATAGTCCGCAGTGCCAAGAATTTGATTAAATCCCAGGAGAATGCACTATGGAGGCCCATGACAATTTTGTCGATCCAAGTCTCCATGGCTTGGCCCCATGCAAAGACTAATGAGGGAGCAGATAACCACCCCGGAATCCAAAAAGACTTACGACATCCTTTAAGTTTCTAGTCTAAAGGAACTGAAAAGGATGCCAAACTTTGCACCGGGGGCACCTTATGCTTAGCTAAGCAAGCCACAGGAGTATCCACCTAGGGAAATAGTTCCGACTTATTCATATGATCCGCTGGGAGTGGATAAAGAGAGCAAAATTACCAGGGACATAAAACTTTCTATTCTGCAATTCCCAGGCCTCTTCAACAATATACGAAAGTTCCAAAGAAGCAGGGAAAGTGAACACCCGGCGCAGACATTTAAATTGGCCACCTGTCTCCGTCGGGGCAGCGATATCTAAGCAGTCCAGGGAATGCCAGACCGCCAAAATGAGGTCTGCAACGCCGTGCCCTGAGGAAGAAGAGAGGACCAAGTCCTCCAGGATCTCACCCTCTTACTCTTTTGAATCCAAGACGTTACCTAGACTCGTGGAGGACGGAAGGGGTCTGTGTACCGCGTACACTCGATTTAAATCTGCTCCATGGGGCAGAGCCAGGGAGGATCAGGCACTGGCTAAGCGACTGCCCCACCGGGAGGTAGGGAAGGAAGTCCCTTGACGAAAAGGCCCAAAGCTGATCTTCCAGCTAAAGCGCCATCAACTTCACCAAGTCAGTTACCAACTGGCTAAGGACCTGAGCCCACGCCGGCTCGAGCATGGCCAACAGCGCCTCTCCCGACGCCTCAGCAGCACTGTGCGCCATCTGACAATGCGAGCATTGCCCGAGTCCAGCTGTACACGTGGCAGTTTAACCTGACACTGAGCACAAGTTAAAAATAACGCAAGTACAGGGAGAATATATAAACTCCACACAGTTAGGGCCCTAGTGAACCCACGTCCTCAGTGCTGTGAAGCAGTAATGCTAACCATTACACCGACCTCATGAATTTGCTTGTCATCCTTGCGCAGGGGCCATGCGTCACTGCCCGTAGACCCCCGCGTCCCCCATGCACAGTCACACCACTGCTGTGTGCCGCGCTGAGAAGTGGAACTCAAACTAACAGGCCCCTGGCTCACTGAGGCACTGACCATAAACGGCAATTAAATTACAAAATAGGGTACTTAGTCTCCCAGGAGAGGTTAATATCCCCAAGCCGCAGAAGGAGAGGAGCTGATGTTGCCAGGATGTGTCTCCCTGTAGCAGAGATGCAGATGCGTCCAGCAATGGCCGCCACAGCGTCCTGCGCAGCCCATTAACGCAGACATAGCAAGGGGGGGGGGGGGGAAACAAGCTCTGACCCCCCGCCCAGAGCATACACTCTCCCGAACCCTAGGTACTTCCCCTCTCACTGGGGAAAACCCTGGGAACACGGGTGTCACAGGCTGCCTGCCACACGTGCACTCCGTGTAGCCGCTGCAGAAGCCCAGCAAGATGGACCAGACATCCAGGACCGCAGCATCGCCCTGCACCCTCTTAAAGGGTGTGCGTGCACCCAATCCCAAGCCCAGGCGGTCTCTTTGAAGAAAAAACAAAAGTAAAAAGTAGAGCTACACACACACATGGCTATTGGCAAGCTGAATATATGCAAGATGACTCTTAGGGGTATATTTACTTAAGTGAGAGTTTTTAGAATTGGAGATGTTGCCCATAGCAACCAGATTCTACTTAACATTTAACTAGCACCTTCGAGAAGATAAAAGATAGAATCTGATTGGTTATGGGCAACATTTCACCAATACTCACGGTGTCCAGGTGGTCAGTGTGACCAATATTTGGCTCAGAATGCAGGTAAACAGCAAGCAGGCTGAATCATCAGTTCTGTATAAAAAAAGTTTCTGCAATTACGGCACACTTTATATGACTCCAGTGGGAGACGTCCGTGTAGCTTTGTGTTGCCGCAATTGGCACTAGCTATTATTTTGTGCTTCTTATAAAGATACTTCTATTTTATTCAATTTTTTTTTGTATTTGTGACCCCACTCCCGGGAGTTTTATTTGATTATTGGTTTATAAAAAGTATAAAAACTATTTAGTGTACCAATAAAGTGCTAATTAATATACTCCAGTGTTTTGTGTGAGAAGCGCCACCTGCTACATTTTCCTCTTGTTGATGTCTGAGAGGATTGGCAAAACCAATGGCGCCAGGATTATCGTTTTGTCTCTTTGAAGAGACCGGAGTGCACAGCGGGGAGCAACCCTCTGGGCAGCTCCCCTTCCCCAATGCGGCTGCCTAGCGGCAAGCTACGTCTAGCTCCCTGCAGCCGGCTCAACACTCTCACTGTGCGCTGCTTGAAAAAGCACACAGGACTTACGTTAAAAATAATATGGAGATATGGTAAGAACTTATCTTTGTTATCTCTATTTCTACGAAGTCCATAGGGTTCCACAGGATACCTTGGGGTATAGGTGATGACGTCAGGCATCGGGCACCATAGAGTTATGTTTTCAGCCTCCCAGGATGCACTAGGGTCCCCCTCCTATACCCCGCCCCCGAGCCAAGGCATCTCAGTTACGTATCAAGCCATAGGCCGGAGGAGGAGAGGGAAGAGAGAGAAGAAAGATCTGGACATACACAAGAATCACATTCTCACCAGAGGGAGACGGAAAAACTGGTGACCAGAGTAAAGCCCATCTGCAGCACAGGTGCGACAGGGCGGGAGTCCTGTGGAACCCTATGGACTTCGTAGAAATAGAGATAACAAAGGTAAGTTCTTACCATATCTCATATTTTCTACATCAGGGTCCATAGGGTATCCACAGGATACCTTGGGGATGTCCCAAAGCAGTATCCTTCAAGGGTGGGGACGCTCCTGTGCTGAAAGGAGAATCCGCCGCCCGATGGAAGCATCTTGAGAGGCAAAGATGTCAAACGCCTAATACCTCTTAAAGGTATGGACAGAGGACCACGTGGCAACCTTGCAGATCTGGACTGCAGAGGCACCACGTCGAGCTGCCCACGAAGGACCCACAGACCTAGTGGAATGAGCCCTCACAGAGGATGGAACAGGAAGGCCTTCATGAAGATAAGCTTCTGAAATTGCCATACTAATCCAACCTGCCAAAGTTTGCTTTGAAGCAGGCCAACCCTTTTTACGGAAGCCATAGAGGACAAACAAGGCGTCCGACTTCCTAAACGAAGAAGTGCGGTCAACATAAATCCTTATGGCCCGCACAACGTCCAAAGTGGCCTCACCCACTGAAAGGTCAGGTGAGTTAAAAGCCGGCACAACGATTTCCTCGTTGATATGGAAACGTGAAACAACTTTGGGAAGAAATTCAGGACGAGTGTGCAGCACTGCCCTGTTCCCATGAAAAATCAGGAAAGGGGGTCTACAGGATAGAGCCCCTAAGTCAGAAACACGTCTGGCCGAAGCGATGGCCAGAAAGAAAAATGTTTTAGCTGTCAGCCATTTAAGGTCCACTGAGCCCAGTGGTTCAAACGGCGGTCCCTGGAGAGCCCTCAGGTCCACGGCTGAATTCGAAGAACACCTTGCATAAAGGTGCGCACATCAGGGATTGTAGCAATCCTACGATGGAACCAGACAGACAGGGCAGACACCTGCACCTTCAGAGAAGCAAGGCGAAGCCCATGGTCTAGTCCCGCCTGTAGGAAAGCTAACACTCTAGACAGACGGAACTCCCGAGGTGCATAACCTCTCGGCCGACACCACTGGAAGAACGTATGCCACACACGATGGTATATTCTTGCAGAAGATGGCTTCCGAGCTCTTAGCATAATTCGTACTACAGAGCTGGAAAACCCCCTGGACCTTAACATGGCCGTCTCAACAGCCACGCCGTCAAAGACAGCCGAGTCAGGTCCGGGTGAAGACAAGGACCCTGTGACAGCAGGTCCGGTCGTAGCGGCAACCGCAGAGGAATGTCCACGGACAGACCCTGAAGGTCTGAGAACGAGTGCCGCCTGGGCCACATGGGAGCTATCAACAGGAGCGTCCCTCCTTCCTGTTTGAATTTCCAGATTACCTGTGGAAGAAGGGAAAACGGAGGAAAGAGATAAGCAAACCGGAACGTCCACTGGACGGACAGAGCATCCACCAGAGACGCCTTTTCGTCTCTTGTGCGAGACCCGTACACCGGCAACTTGTTGTTGTGCCGTGACGCCATGAGGTCGATCTCTGGAAGACCCCACCTGAAGAATCGGGATGAGGGCCTGTGCCGAAAGGAGAGGGCATACCCGTGAGAAACCACCTCGTGAACCCAAGTGTCTGTCGTAGTTACCGACCAATACTGGGCGAACTGCAGCAGGCGGCCTCCCACTTTGGGATCCCCCAAAGGGAGGCCCGGACCGTCAAGCCGCAGGCTTGTCATCAGACTTATGGGACGGACGTCTGGTACTCCAGGCCTGTTTCCTGGGCTTGGCCGATTTCTTGGGGGCCAGCCTGTCGGGGAAAGGACTGTGCTTTAGGCCTACCCTGGGCCCTATAAGGCCGAAAGGACGACGTACCCGAACTGGAAGGGACCGCAGCAGATAGGAGACATGCAGACTTGGCTGCCGCCAGCGTGGCCACAATTTTGTCCAGATCCGGACCAAAGAGGACTTCTCCATTAAAGGGCAAAGCTTCCAATCCTTTTTTGGAATCAGCGTCCGCCTTCCAGGATCGCAACCATAAGGTGCGACGAGCAGCAACAGCTGCCGAAGAAATCAGAGATGTGAGGGTACTAATATCCAAGGCCGCTTCATTGATGTAAGTGGCCGAATCCCGGAGATTATCTACCAACTCGGCCTGTTCCGCCGAACAGTCGGAATCCAAAGACGCCTCCAAAATATCAGCCCAGCGCTCCATAGCTCTGGCTACCCAACATACAGCCATAGCCGGTCTGGATGCCCCCCCCCCCGCGAGGGAATAAATGGACTTTAGGCAGATCTCCACCTTACGGTCCGTAGCATCCTTCAAGGAGGACATGGGCAATGTGGCACTTCGGACTAGGCGTGTCACATGAGAATCCACCTGAGGAGGGGATTCCCACTTAGAAAAATAATTGTCCGCAAATGGGTAAGCCACCACTAAGCGTCTTTGAGGCTGATACCGTTTACCAGGGTGTTTCCACGCCTCCTCTAAATGGTCTACTAACTGACCCGAAAGAGGAAACACTGTGGCGTCACCCTTAATATCCTTGAAAAAGGCATATTTTGACTTGGACACCGGAGGATCATCATCCTCAATAACTAAAGCTGTTTCGGACTGCACGAATAAGGCCAGGAATATAAACCTTAGACTTAGCGTCCGACTCTTTAGTAAGGAGAAGTTCTTGGTCAGAAAGATCCAGAATCTCCCCATCATCGGTCGTCACGTCGTCATCCTCATAAGGAGCGGACAGAGACACCACCGACCGCTTGTGAGGCCGCAACACAGACTCCCCTTGTAACACGTCCGACAAATGCTGTACAGAACTTGTCAGTGAATTAACCCACGCAGGCTCCTGAGAGACCTGAGGAGGGGAAATAGGGAGACTGTGGGGTACCATCAGTTGTCTCGGAAAACCCTGCATGGGTGACGACACCACTGACTGCTGGGACAATCCCATCTGTGAGAACGCAGGTTGCGGAGCTAACTGGCCCACTAGGGTTGTAAGCGCTTTGGCAAAACAAGCCCAGGGAGGTTCCTGTACCGGAGCCGTGACAGTAATTGGTCGCGCCAATAAAAAACACTGCCGACATAGCCCCTCCGTGTTACCCTCCCCCTCCGCTATTGGTACCTTGCACGTAGTTCACAGAAGCTGGAGAGGAAATTCACTCTCAGACATGATGGTAAGTATATGACCCCTCTCACTGATACTTGTTAGTATAGTGGGAGAACTACCCTGCAATCATCGCACCGCAAGGGCTTTAGCAGAAGAAGAGCAGGGACAGTGAAATGGCTGACAGTAGAAAGTGAAAGTACAGGCAGCAGACGCTAGCAGAAGTCACATGCAATGCAAAGAAATTAATCCCTGTACTATCAGCGCTGATCCTCAACTACGCAGACACAGAGCCTGGTAGGACACAGTGCTGCATACACAGACCTGTTCCAACGGAGGAGAGGTATGCCGGGGGACCCAGACCACGATGCCACCGATCAGCAGCTTCCAGCAGCGTTCACCTTGCTTATGCAAAGATGGCCACCGAGGAGCAGAGAGGAGGCCGGCCTGGGGGAGGAGCGCTGCCACAGGGCCAATCGGCAGGTGCAGAGACGGCTGTGTGCAGCGGGGGAGGCGCCGGCTGTGTACAGGGAAGGCGTGCTCCCCTGGCATGCAATTAACCCCTGGGACGCCGCAGCGCTACCGCTCAGCTGCGGTCTGCTGTCCCAGGGGGGTAGTGGAATCGCAGGTTGGTTACCTGGCTCCACGCTGCAGCCAGTCCCCAGGGAGCCCCCTGCCTGGGGACTCTGGACCATGTGTTCAGCGGGGACCCACCGCGGAACCCTGCTGCTTACCTGCTGCCCCCTTGAATCCGCCCATGGTCCAAAACATCTGGGGCCACCGCTAGCTGTGACCCCAGATGCTTACCAGCATCCCGGATCAGTACTGGCGTTCTGGTACCGGCGGAGGTGTAGGGAAGACAGCATGGACGTCAGTAGTGTACAGATGGGCAGCCACAGCTGCCTTGAAGAAAACTTCGGGGGCTATCCTTAGCACCCCTCTAAACAGGTGCTCCGACTACAAGCCAGGCACCAATTAAACTGAGATGCCTTGGCTCGGGGGCGGGGTATAGGAAGGGGACCCTAGTGCATCCTGGGAGGCTGAAAACTTAACTCTATGGTGCCCGATGCCTGACGTCATCACCTATACCCCAAGGTATCCTGTGGATACCCTATGGACCGTGATGTAGAAAAAATAAGTTACAAATAAACAGAAAATACTATCTAAAACTGGGGGTGCCCAGCAGACCCCACCAAATGTGCCCAACTCCTACAACATTTAAAAGACACTGACTCTTCGGGGGTTGCATTGGGAGGAGCTAATGTAGTTAAGTGCCAGCTCCTGCTCACCCAGTGACAACCCCAGCCTTGATGATAGAAAATAAGGAGTAATCACTGCATGCCTGAATAGTGATGGAGAGAGAGAATGAGAGAGGGAGAGAGAGAATGAGAGAGGGAGAGAGAGAAAGATAGGGAGAGAGAGAATGAGAGAGAGAGAAAGAGAGGGAGAGAGAGAATGAGAGAGGGAGAGAGAGAATGAGAGAGGGAGAGAGAGAATGAGAGAGAGAGAATGAGAGAGAGAGAATGAGAGAGAATGAGAGAGAGAGAATGAGAGAGAGAGAGAGAGAGAGAGAGAGAGAATTTTAGTTAAGGTTGGGATGAGCACAGGAGACAGAGCTCTATTGATTTGTGAGGGTACTGCATTAACTCACGATTTCAATATAGCCCAATGATCTCTATTTAAGTATCATTCTCTCCTCTTTCAGCTGTCAAAAAAAATAAAATGGTACAATGGAGGGATCAAATTACCAAATATAGCCTTGTATAACCAAGCCGTTCAGCTATGCTGCATGAGTAAAATGGCAGTATAGTACTGTCTGGCAGAGAACTGTTACACACCCACTATAATGTCTGATGTCACACTACCGATGGTGATCTTTAACACTTTTGTACTTGAGAAAACATCCTGGGTTAATTTATTGAGTAGAACTTTTCAAAGTTTGGTCGCTGGATTTATATACAGTAGGCACCTCTGAGTTTGTATTTAAATGTTATCACCCCTTTAAATCCAGCGTCTGAAACGGCAGAAGACAGAGCAGCTTGGAAAAGCAGCGCTTAGTAAATGTACCCTGTAAACTTATTAAAAATGCAAGTGTTTCAATTAACCTTTATTTCTGACTCGCGCTTCACTTGGTCCATCTGAAACTGCAGCTGCTCTTTGATATGTGCCACTTCCTCTTGGTTTTGCTGTGATACTGTAAGCTGCTTGGCAGTGTCAGCATTCTGTATAAAATTGGTAGAGACACAGCACATTACAATATACTTATTAGTCTGGATTATCTCCTTGTATAAACTTTAGGTGACTAAACTATGTTGTAATTTATTCTAAGATCATAACATCAACAGAAACAAAGATTACAGGAATGGGCAGTCATTGCTGATTTTATATATACAGGTTGAGTCTCCCATATCCAAAATGCTTGGGACCAGGGGTATTTTGGATATCAGAATATTCCGTATTTTGGAATAATTGCATACCATATTAAAATGTCTTAGGTATAGGGCCCAAATCTAAACACATAATGCATTTATGATTTATATACACTTTATACACACAGCCTGAAGGTAATTTTATACAATATTTTCAATAATTTTGTGGCTCAAACAAAGTTTGTGTACATACATGAAATTTATTTGTGTGTCATATACACAAAGCCTATAGGTCAAGTTATACTTTATTCTTAATAATTTTGTGCCTTGAACAAAGTTTGTGTGCATCGAACCATCAAAAATCAAAGTTTTCACTATCTCAGTCATGCTAAAAATATTCCGTATTTCGGAATATTTGTATACTCAACCTGTAGAGTGTGTGTGTGTGTGTGTGTGTGTGTGTGTATTATACATACACGCACACACATATTTATTACACACACACACACACAGTATCACAGTTCCCTGAAGTCTTCCCTTACATATTGTTTTATAAATTAACATTTTGTTGTAAAGTAAATCATATTCAGCAAGATAAGGCATGTTCACCAGCAGTAAAGGCACATAAAATCCTAATTTATTTCACAATGTAAAAATATATGAATCATAATGGAAAGTATGCGTAATTATATAAATATCCAGATAAAATAGATAATAGCAAAGATCAATTCAAGTCTGTAATAAGAAAAAAGAAAGCCATATAAGGGTTGCTCTATATCTGCCAGCCCAAAGTTCAACAACCTAAGTACACCTAATTAAGTAACCCTAATGTCGGGCACACACTAGACGATATGTCGGCCAATACCGTGGATCGGACAGACGTATCGGGCACCTTGTCTAGTGCGTACCCACTGTGTTCGCCCCCGCTGCCCACCATCGGGGTCGTTCCGTCGTCCATGCATGCAGACGCTGGTAAATGGTGCCAGTGAATGACATATTGGGCTTGTGGTCACCAGATCTGACCGCCTAATATGTCTTTCATCGTCACCATTGAACTTTGCACCGGGGGGTCACTTAGTGTGTACCCACCTTAAGGCAAACATTTCAGGATCAGAGAGACCTTCTAACACTACAAATGCAAACTAAAGGGGGCGTGGCCGCGACGTCTATGGCGTAGCACACGCAGTTGTGGGCTCTCCAGTGCCAACATCCTGCACCACCTCCTGACTCGCGCGCCTCGGGGCAAAAGTATAATATTCTGTAATCGGAGGAATATGAGCCCTTGCTGGGTCGTGATTTGGGGTCTTCTGTGGCCTACTGAGCATAATTCGGGGCGTCTTCTCTGGTGGGGCCTATAGCCGCAGCACATCACGTGGGACGCCGACCAACTCTGTCTCAGCGTAGTGCGGCTGCACACTGCACCCCTCCTGCTCGCTCTCCTACAAGCAGCAGTGGACCCTGCTCCACATTACATTGGACTCTTAGTTGGCTGCGGTGAATAAAAAGCTGTCCGATATGGAGGGACGCTTTCAGCGTAATAATGGCAGATTTGTGGGAGGGTTCGTGTCCTGAGGAATTTCTAGAAAAATGGCTGCTGGAAACATATGGTAAAGAGGCCTTTACTTCGCAGTGGAACGGGCTCATTGTGTGCCAACTAGAGAGTTGCCTCCTGGAGCACCTCCATGTACTTTTATTGCCAAGTTCCTCCACTATCAGGATGCTGTGATACGGCTGGCTCACACTAAAGGTCCTATGGAACGTAATGGCTCTCGGATTTCGGTGTTCCAATTTCTCTGTGGAGGTTCAGAAAGACAGTAGTTTCTTCCAGTCAAACATCGCTTGTGGGACCTTAATCTTCCCTACACCATGCTATTGCCTTCAAAATTACGTGTAGTTGCAGACGGTGAAACCAAATTTTGTTTTTCACCCCACGGAAAGCTGCCCTTTGGTTGGATCACTGTGCGCCGGCCAGGAGGCCGCTAGTAAATGACTGATCATGAACCTGCTCTCGGTTTAAGCTGCACGTGAATATAATATACCTGCACCTGTCAAGGTGTTCAAGTATCTATTTTTTTAGATTTAATTATTATTGTCTTGGAAATGTTATTTCGTATACCATTTATATTTTATTACTCTATTGCTAATATGTTGGTTCTATTTTTTGGAGTAATGTGCTGATGCTTGTTGTATGTGTCAACAGTATACTATACCGGTTGATGAACCGGTCATTAATGATACAGTATTGTTGGGCTGTAATGCCTTTTTCTATAAGATGGTTTCTGTAGGCACTAATGGTATCTAGTTGTTAATGTGATGCTATTTAGAACATATGGCTGTCTATTTTGTTATAGGATTAGCACAGTTTGACATGCAGAGTGTATTTTCATGCTATATCATAGTATGTATGCTCCCTAATTTTCTACATAAGTTTAGGGCTGTAACCAGTTTTTTAGTCCCCGGGGTGCGAAGCACTGGAGGGTTCTCTGCGTTTAGGGGTCATTATCTACTTTGCCTCACCCTGTGTATGGATTAGAATAGTTATACTCACTCTGTGAGTTTACCATCTTTTTTTGTTTTTCATATCTGTTTAAGGGTTGGGTTGGTGTATAGGTATGCCGCAGTTGGGGATGGGTATATCATGGGGCTCTATGCTGGTGTTCTGGTCGTTTATACTGGGGGAAATTATATTACTCTGGGTTGATAAGTCATGACACAGGCTAACATTAAATATCCTTACTTGGAATGCGAGAGGTCTTAATGACAAAATAAAGTGCTCACGGTATTTTAATAAAGCGCTCGCTCTGGTATTGCGGAAGCTTAAATGCAACGGAGCGGACATAATCGGTCTTATGGAAACATACCTAGTGGGTGGGAAATTGCTCTCCCTTTAAAAGCCGTGGGTGGACTGGTATTACCATGCATCATACACGTCTGCTTCTAGAGGAGTTTCTATCCTTATCCGTAAATCTGTCCCTTTTACTCTAGAGATGGTGCATACTAATCCAGGGGGAAGATACGTATGTAGGATTAATAATACAGTATGTCAATTCTACTGTTGGTATTATACATACCACCTCCATACTCCCATGAAGTGTTAAAGAAGGTAGCTGAATTTATGGCTCCATCACCGGGATCATTTGCAATGTGTGTTGGGGACTTCAACAATGGTTTAGACCAGGTAATGGATAGACGGGGTACACCCCAAACCAGTAGTACATCACGGGGAAATAGGTTTACAGCTTATGTAGCTGGGCTAGGCTTGGTCGATGCCTGGAGGACAAAGCATCAGACTGTGAAACAATTTTCCTGTTTTCCATATACACTCTTTACGTTCTCTCTGATTGACCTGGCGCTGCTCAACCGAGATTTGATGCATAGAGTCCGGTCAGTGCGGTATGAAACTAGGGGAATCTCGGATCACTCCCCAATAACAGTTCGTTTGGGCTGTCAGCGAGGTCAATCATTTTAGAAACTCAACCCATTCTGGTTGACTCGTATGGGTGCAGGATCTAAACTGGATGCGGCATGGGAGGAATATTTTGAAATTAATCGAGGCTCTACCCCGCTTCCGGATTTATGGGATGCTTTTAAGACTTGGACTTTGATTAAGCGTGTTGCTGGTTTGAGGTCTTTCTACAGAAATCTGGAGTTGGAGGAATCATGTCAAGCCTTGGAGCTCACTTATCTTGCTGACGGGATGGAGTCATCCAGGATTGCATGGCTGACTGCTCAGAAGGCATGGTATGATTGCTTAAAAGACAAAGTCCAATACAAATAATTTTTTAAATCACATTCTAGATATGCAAATGGGTAACAGACCTGGAAGCTATCTGACTAATTTAGCGAGAATAGAGGGCCCATCGATAACGAGAGAGATTGCAGGTCCAGGTGATGTAACTTAGGACAAAACTCTGGATATTGCAGAGGAATTTGTCCGATATCATCAGCGATTGTATGGCTCCTGTATGACATCTAGTGTTGAGGAACTGCTTCAATGGCCATAGCTATTCCCACCCTGTCCTCTAAGGCAAGGGACTACCTAGACTCCCCACTAACTGTAGAGGAAATTGATATAGCTATAAGATCCTTTCCAAGTGGTAAGGCTCCGGGGGCAGATATGATCCACCTAGAGTTGTATAAAAAGCATAATCAATTCTACACAGACACAGCTTACTTGAGTTCTTCAATCAATTATATGAGTGTGAATCTCTGCCCCACTCCATGTCAGAAGCTTTAATAATAGTCTTACCAAAACCGGGCAAAGACCCTAGACAGACTGATTCGTAACGCCCCATATCTCTTCTTCCCACAGATATTAAAATTCTTGCTAAAGTTTTGGCCATTAGACTAAATCAAGTGATTGCCCAGCTGATACACCCAGATCATACTGGATTTATGCTAGGCAAATCAACATCGATTAACCTTCATCGCCTTTTCACACAATTGCAGGTCTCCCATAGGGATCCCTCTACCACTGTTGTTGTTTCGCTAGACGCCACCAAGGCATTTGACTCCGATTAGTGGTCACTCTTATGGGAGACTATGAGCTGCTTTGGGATAGGCTCTGGATTTATTAATTGGGTCAAATTGCTATACTCCGCACCTGTGGCTAGGGTGTCAGTAAATGGCTTAGTCTCATCTTAATTTCCCCCTTTCGAGGAGTACACATCAGGGTTGCCCCCTATCACCTACTCTTTTTGGCATGACGATAGGGCCTTTGGCTTATTAGATCAGGACCAATCCTGCAGTTCCGGGGATTTAAACTAGGCTCCAGAACAGATAAAATAGCACTATATGCTGATGATATCCTACTTTTTATTCCCAATTATGACACCTCTATGCCCAATGCTCTTGAAATCATTAACTCCTTTGGTAAATAGTTGGGGGGGGGCTTGGACTGCACTCCCTAATTTTAAACGTAATAGTAGGTGCTGCCATGCTGAGACTTGTAGTACACTGCAGGGGACATAGAGTGTGCTCCTGCATTCTAAGAACAATGATAGAAAAAATAATCCTGATAAACTCTACAATTAATATGGAGTATAAGTGAGGTTCTTAGTTATTAGAGGTGCCTCTCCTGCTACTCACTCCACTTATACCTCTCCTGTTGAGATGGGTGTACTTGTTCAAACATTTAGGTGTGTGGATAACTAAAGACCACCAGAGTTGCATCCTTAAATATTAAACCACAAATAGAATATTTAAAATAACGGGTGGCAGTATGGAGGACACTACCGTTAACACTTACTAGACGAGTGAATCTAATTAAAATGGCTCAACAACCCAAATTTCTCGAAGCAGTGCAACATTTCCCAATTTATATCCCTCAAAGAATATTCAGGCAAATAGATGGTCTGCTATCCTCTCTGGTTTGGGTTAACCGCAGAGCCTGTATTTAGTTGTATACACTTACAAGGTCACGTGAATCCGGGGGACTTACGTTACCTCATTTTAAGTTTTATTATTATGCATAGCACCTTACACATTTGTGGTCATGGCTGCAGGATGCAAATATAGATGCATTACCTACCCTTCTGGTGCAGCAAGAATGCCCGAGACACACCCCACTTCAGATGCTACTCAGTGGTAATTAAGGGGAATAGGGGCTCCAGTAGTTAGGCAGTCCTGATTTGGAGGCTGGCTTCACAGATATTTCAGGGACAGGGATGGGATCCTGATACCCCCTTGCTGCATGCCCGAGGGCTTGAAGAGCTTGTCATGCTTCAGGTTAACACAGTCTGGGGAAAATGGGGGGTGATATCCTTGGGAGAACTGTACAAATCTGGGGTATTTAAGACATTCCAGCAGTTGCAGCGAGCGTTTGGTATTCCAAAACATTACTTTTATAGATACCTCCAGCTCCGACATGCCATGAATGCACAGTTTGTAGATGCCCCCCTGGAGCTCAGAGTTTGCCCTGTTAAACTATTATTACAATCTGCTGGACCTAGGGATTTAGTATCCGTCATATATGTGGCAATAATGCAAGCACATCATGATATGGATCTGCCATCTATCAAGCAAAAATGGGAAAAGGACCTGGGAGTATTGTCTGATGAAAAATGGGAGAGAGCGTTGGGTAGCCCACGAGTGTCCACTACAACAATCAGATTTCAACAAATTCAGTTGTTAATGATTCAAAGGATAGATTTTTTTTTTCAAACATCTTTTTATTTTAGTTTTTCTGACAAAAAAGTACAAAAAGTACTATCAAAGTACTCGCACAAATATGACAAAAAGTAGTCACTAAATATGACAGCATAAATACAGTGAATAAAGCAGAAAAAGTCGACCAGAATTTAGACAATTATTATCAAATATCTCTGCCTGAATACAAATTAATTTAAACAATGTAGTAAGAGAGAGCTCTAAAGGGAATTCCAATCTCATAAAACATACAGAAATTGTAAAGACTGAGGTCTCTTCTTTTTCAAATTCTGGTATCTTGTTGAGTAAAGTAATACATATTAATAACAAAATAATACAAAATAGTAGAATAGTACAAAAACTAAAATAAATATATATAGACAATAATCACAACGAAGGGGTAAAAAGACAAAGAAGCAGGACAGAGAAGGGGGGGTGGGGGATAAGTACCCATAATTCTAGGTGCTTCTAAGGTTGAACCTTCTATAGTAGAGACAACCAAATTTTTCAAATCTCTCATTTGACACAGTCGCGTCATATGAACTAAGGGCCTGATTCAGAGCCGGACGCAATTAGCGCTCGCTCGTCCAGAAAATAGGGGTGGCTATTCAAATGAAACGTTCGCTCTTTGCGGTCTGTTCACGCCTCTAGGTCTGAACGAGCGAACCAAACTTGCGGTCGTTTTTTGTAAAAATACGCCCCCTGGCCGCTCGCATCCTACATCATGTCCGCTATTTATTAGATTAATCGAGTACATCGCCCAGCGTATGAACTGCTCGCTATTCTTGTGGTTGGTTTTTGCTACCACAATCTTGCGAGCAGTTCTGGCTATAAAATAACCCAGTGACGTGGTCAGTGACGCTGCTGTATTAATTATGCACACCCATAAAACGCCCATTTTGACCTTTAAGCACGCCTGTGTTCTGATCTTTTCAAGCACCTTCCCCTGTTACCACCCACATACGCCTCCTCATGTCATTCAAAATAGCAGGCATTCGCTATATGGCGAACAAATGATTTTCGGCCGCACTGACTGGTTCGCGCATGCGTATTAAAAACCGTACGCATGCGCAGATGGGCAAACATTGCTCGGAACGAGCATACTGCCGCTTACGAGCGGCTCTGAATCAGGCCCTAAGTCAGCCGCTGGTATAAGTAACACGTTGTGGTTTCAAAAATGGTATTTATATGGGATTGAGTAGTGCCATCCAAATGTGATATATAAAGTCCCCATTTTCTTTGAAAACGTTCTACACTCCTCTCTATATCTGGGAGAGTGTCACGCCGGTCAAAATAGAGTAATTGAAGTAACATACGTTTGACATCACCAAGAAAGGGAGGCTTCTTAACCGTCCAATTTATGAGAATAGCTTTCTTAGCGATCGTCACTATTGTCGTAAGGAGCGGTATTACTGTTTTTTTATTGTGTGGGGATACATCCCAATTACTAAAACTCGACAAATTTAAGGCTAAAGGGTCTTTTAGTAGACGTAATGATAGCAATTCATTTATAAAGCACATAAGTTTATCCCAAAATTTGCGGATGCGACCACATTCCCATATATTGTGCCAGAAGGTGGCTTTAGAAGCTCTACACTTCACACACTGTCCTGTCTCTTCTAATACCATATGAGCTCTACTACTTTGTGAAATGTAAGCTCTGTGTAGAATCTTCACATGGACGTCTTGTAGGCGAGCTGAGTGTAAGATTCTCAAGGTGTTCTCATAATATCTCAAAAGAATTTCAGGAGAATTTACTGCGGGGATATCCATAGCCCACCTCACCGCACATTTGTGCCATAGAGAGTTTGCTTTAGATTAAATGAATTCAGTAGTCAAGAATTTGGTTTTGTAATTATTTTGAATTGTGAACGTGAATATGGATTCTAATGTATCCTTTGCAGCTGGGTCTTTCAGAGCAGGAGGTATATGTTGAACAAAGTGTCTGACTTGTAGATACATAAAGAATTGTGAATTAGGAAGATAAAATTTTTCTTTAAGAGTTTGAAACGTAAGAAGGGTGCCCCCTGGGTCAAAAATATCTTTGACTTTTGCAAGACCTTTAGTTTTCCAGACGAGGAAGTGGGAGTTTTCTAAGCTCGGGCTAAACATAGGGTTACCCCAAAGAGTGTTGTATTTTGTAGAGCTGGCGCTTCGGTTGAATCTCCGATTGATGGCCCACCACGTCTTGTAGGTGTCTCGGAAAATAATGTTCTCTAAAATTAAATTGGGGAGTTTGGGTTTAGGCGTGTGCAAAAGGGCACTTAGAGCAAAGGGAGAGAGTAGTTCAGTTTCTAGAGACAGATCAGTATATATATTATGTTCAAGACACCAATCTAACACAGCCTCTGAGAAGTTTTTCAGATCCGGGAAACCCAAACCACCCCTCCCTCTATTGCTTTTAAGCTTAGCCAAAGCTATTCTGGTTTTCCCGCCGCGCCACAAAAATTTGGAGGCTGCTTTTGCGTAAGTATTAATATCAAGTTGGGTAAGGGCTATAGGAAGCATTTGAATCAAATAAGCAATTTTTGGGAAGATTATACTCTTCAGGACCGCTATACGTCCCATTAGTGACAAAGGGAGGTCACGCCAATCCTCCAAGTGCTTATTGATTTTTGAGAGCATTGGGGAAAAATTACAGCTGTATATTTTAGAGGTTATTTCGGGAATGTAAATTCCTAAGTATTTTAGAGTGTTCTGCGATCTTATGAATTGGGAGCAAATTGTGGGTGGGATAGAAGAGGGGTTTGCTCCCAAATATAATAACTCAGATTTGTGGAAATTAACTCTATATCCCGAGAAGGATCCAAAGCGTTCAATGTTACCTAAAATTGCGGGTAGAGAAATATCTGGACGGGAGACAAACAGCATCATGTCATCCGCAAATAGAGCCAACTTGGACTCCACAGTTCCTATTCTGATACCTGAGAACCGCTCGTCTCTCCTTAGGGTGACCGCCAGAGGCTCCAGTGCTAATGCGAACAGCAAGGGGGACAACGGACATCCCTGTCTCGTCCCTCTGCCTATCGCAACAGGATGAGAAAGATAACCGTTGCAGGCCATCTTGGTTGTTGGACTAGCATCACAACTTCATCAAGGCCTTCCAGCACTCATCCTAACCAACGCTTTCCTTCCCATCTTCCCCTTCTGTGTCACGCCTGTCTGTCTGCCCCTCCCCTTAGAATGTAAGCTCTCACGAGCAGGGACCTCTTCCTTCATGTGCTTCTCTTTACATTTTCTTCTACTCTCTACTCCCCATTAGGGCACCTAACACGGGACCGCCAATTCCCGGCAGCTTATTGTGTGTGCTTTAATCACTATTTCAGCAATGTATATAAGTTGTGTCCTTGTCCTGTAATGTACTGTATGTTACTTGTTCACCCATTAGTTGTATGTACTATGTAAGGCGCTGCGGAACACTTGTGGCGCCATATAAATAAAGGATAATAATAATAAATAATAATAGCATAAATAGCAGAAATTAGATTTATAAAATTTTCAGGGAATCCAAAACGCCTTAGAGATTCGAAAAGATGATCCCATGTTAGCAAATCGAACGCCTTTTCGGCATCCAAAGAAAGAAGCAAAGGCGTCCCCTGGCTCCCCCTGAGTTCTAATCCCTGCATAATTGAAATAACTATTGGTTACTGAGTGTCTACCCATGATGAAACCAGTTTGGTCTGTATGTATTACTGATGGAAGACACAATTTAAGACGATCTGCCAAAATCTTTGTAAATAGTTTATAATCCGAATTTAGTAGAGAGATAGGTCTGTAAGACCCTGGTTGTTCAGGATCTCTTCCTAGCTTTGAGAGTAATTTAAGAATAGCCCTGTTAAAATAAAGTGGTAAGGAATTATTTTGAAGGATATCATTATACATTTCTAATAAAGTGTCTCCACATTGGGGAAAGAGAATTTTTAAATATTCTCCGGTAAGGCCATCAGGACCCGGAGCTTTATTGGGTTTGAGTAAGCGTATAGCTCTAGTGAGTTCCAATAACGTAATAGGGGTACTCAGACTTTCCGCAACTTCTTGACTGATTTGAGGTAAGTGTAGATCCTCCCAGAACCTATCTTTTTGTGTGTAGTCTGACTGTTTGCATATATATCTGAGTAAAACGTCCTAAGAGTTTCAGATATTTGTGCACCGGTGTGTATTTGATTACCTTCTTGATCTATTAGGGACTGAATTAAATTTGTTGTGCGAGGGCCACGTAACAGAGTGGAAAGTAGACGACCTGTTTTGTTGCCAAATTTGTGAAATTTAAAATCTGCTATATATTGAGATCTATCATGATAGTTCGACACAATGGAATCAAAAATCAATTTTTTATCCAGGTAAATTCTTTTCTGTATGGGAGAAAGTGTTAATTTGTATGCTTGGAAAGCGTCAGTTAGTTCCCGTTGGGCTTTATGGTAATTTTTATAGTAATTCCTCGTATGTTGCTTAACATAAGATTTTAATTCGCCTCTTATTACTGTTTTGGACGCTTGCCAGAACAGGGTAGGATTTGTAAGCCTGTGCTCCTCATTATCATTTTTATATTTTTGCCAGGCTGATTCCAGCATGGAGCCAAATGCTACTGAGTTGACCAAGTGCGTGGGGAATTTCCATTGCCTATAAGGACCTTTGTCTACTTCTTCCAGAATAGTGACCCGAATCAATGCGTGATCGGAAATACATATCGTCTCAATATGCGCCTCTTGTACCTTAGGGAAAAGATTAATCAAAATTAACAAATAGTCGATTCTAGGAAGCGAGCCGTGAGCAGCCGATAGGCATGTATATTCTCTTTCTAATGGGTGCAGCGTTCTCCATATATCTATAAGATCTAATTGTTGGTCAAAGGATGAAATACCTATTTTAGGCGGTTTAGTGGGGCGTGTCTTAAATGTTTGCCTGTCTAGAATTGGTGACGATACCATGTTAAAATCTCCTCCCACTATATTATTTTATATTATCGTTTATTTATATGGCGCCACAAGTGTTCCGCAGCGCCTTACAAGGTACATATCCAAAAAGTGACTTACAGTAAAATACAATACAATGAAGGACAAGGACATGGATAATATACATTGATACATAGGTGGCCATAACACCCACATAAGCAGCAAAGCATAGGCACCAAGTGTTAGGTGTCCTAGTGGTGAGTAAGAGGTAGATGAACATATAGTAAGGAAAAGCACAAGAGGGTAGAGGGCCCTGCTCGCAAGAGCTTACATTCTCAAGGGGAGGGGCAGACAGATGGGTGTGATACAGATGGGGAAGACAGGGAGGAGGGAGCATGTAGTCCTGGTCCCAGTAGGTGAGCTTAGTTTACTAAGAATTTTTTGAAAAAAAGATCTGTCATATACATTAGGGGCATAAATATTGCATATTTTGTATCTAGTACTATTTATAGTCACATCAATTATTACAAAACGGCCCTCTGGGTCTAGGACAGAAGAATGTATCACATAGGAGTGCCGTTTATGTAGTAATACCACCACACCTCTCGCCTTGGAAGTGAAAGAAGCATAGGCAAGAACTTTATATTGGAACATGTTCAATTTCATTTACCTCCGGCTCTAATAGATGGGTTTCCTGAAACATCAAGTCAACGTGTAGTTTGCGAATATATGTAAACACTCTTTTCCTTTTAATAGGCGAATGTAAACCACCTAGATTCCACGAGCCAATGTTCAGGGAGCCCATTGTGCAAGAGATAAATCAGGTCTCACACTAGTATCACTACTAAAGGTTGTCTCATATACCAGGTTGGAAGAAGTAAGCTTTGGTGTATTCTCAAAAATTGTGTGCTGCATGTTAAGTACATTATCCTCATCAAGTCTGGGGGAGTGGGGTGGGTTCGGAAGTGGAAAGAGAAGGGAAGGGGGGGGGGGGAAAGAAAAAGAAGGACGTTCAACAAATTAAAGACAAAAGAAAAACATATATAATTAACCTCCAAAGGGAGGTAATCTATAACTGATGCCCTCGGGCAACGCACTAGAACCTCCGACATCATTTGTACTAATACCCAAAACCTCAGGCAAAGAAAAAGGAAAAGAAAAAAGAAAAAGAGCAATATAACACATTATACTCCTAGCTTGCCACGACCCTATAATATTGGTGTTGACATTTACCATATATACTTCTAAGAACACTAACATATGCCACCCGAAAAGAAACAAGTATGAAAATTAAAGCATTTATCTCATTCATTATGCACCTTTTCTGAATATATTGAAGGTAGTCTCTAGGCATCCCACTGAAGAAGCAGAATGGACGGGTGAGGATGCTTGAACAGCGTTATCTTCTTCCGATAGGAATGCCATTGCATCTGCTGCCGTAGAGAAATCTTGATATGAGGAGCCATCAAACATCCGAAGGCGTGCAGGGAATAGTAGTGCAAACTTGCGCCCATCCTTAACCAGCCGAGAGCACACTGGATTGAACTCTTTACGGGCTCTGGTAACCTCGGTAGAATAGTCCTGGAACAAAAATAGCTTGGTATTTTCCCACACTAAATTGCGTTTACGTCGAGAAGCTGACCAGATGGCTTCTTTATGCGTGAAATTTAAGCATTTGAAGATGACTAATCTAGATCTATTCGAACCTGTGTCTCTGATAGGCCCTAGACGGTGCGCTCGTTCAATCACAAGATCAGAGCTAATATCACTCAGTCCCAACAACTCAGGAAGAGTCTGACGTAGAAAATGGAATAAGGCAGCTCCCTTGAAAGTTTCAGGAAGTCCTACTAGTCTCAGGTTGTTCCTTCTGGAACGATTTTCCAGGTCATCAATCTTGCTACATAATTGATGGTTCGATTTTTCCAGCGTTTCACATTCACTTTTAACAATTTGTATGTCATGGAAGTTGACCCCCACTCTATTTTCGATTGTGGTCACAAGTGTCTCCACCATTGTAACATTAGACTTAATGTCAGCTATAGCCTGTGTAAAGATGGTAGCTTGAACTTGCAGCATCGGACCCAGTGTGTCTTTTATAGCCTGCACCATTGATGCATAACTTATAGGCTGTTCAGGGTTAGAATGTGCAGGTTTAGTAGAGATCAAGTCGGAAGATTGTAAGTTAGAGTCTTTCACCTGCGGCTCAATGACAGCGGCCATAGTGGAATCCCTGCGTCTGTCTCCCCGTTGTTTCTGACTTGATTTTCCTGGCATCAGCGGAGGGAAGAATATCTCCATACAGTGGAGACACTCGGCAGGAGATATGTCAAATAAAGAGGGGGGTCGTAAACACCTAAATGGCGGTTAACATATGGTCGGGGTGGCAATGGAGTTGCAATATAGATCTAATCCATATCCTGCCAAAGGTTCAGGGCCTGCAGATTTTTACAACATGTCAGATAGTAATAGCGGGCCTGTGCAGTGTGTAGCAAACTGGGGCCAAAAGTAAGCAGCACGCACCAGATGTGGAGGAAAGGACTCAGCAAGAGTCTGTCTCGAGAGCTGGGAGAACAGAGAGATTAATGAACCTCCCGTCTCCAAATGTTTTGCTCGTGAGCCGCGGCCAGCGCACTGCTCCCAGCACTCTCCAAAATGGCGCCGTCATCTCTTCTCAGACCCACCGCAAGACACGCACTGGAGGGTAGCTCCGGATCCTGAGGATCACCGCGGGATGGTGGAGGTAAGTCGCGGGGGTATCACTGCAGGGTGGAGGGAGAGGGGGTACCTTAATGTGCAGCATGTGTGGCAGCCGTGAGTCCCATCTGGAGACGACCGGAAATCGAGGTCGCGGCTTGAAGTGTGCCTGGAGGCCGCAACCCCCGGCAGCGTGAAAACTCACTGCCTGATTCCGCGGACCCCGCACCTCCGATCGGGCAGTATATTGGTGGGTATGGTGGTCGAAAATCAGCCGCCAAGCCGTGGCAGGAGCTGGATAAACCTCTTGATCAGCGGGAGCTCAGGCTGCGTGCATCCATCTTTCTCAAAGGTCAGGCCACGCCCCTCAAAGGATAGATTTAACGCCAGATCGTTTATTTAAATTTGGCAGAAAATCCGATTCAAAATGCTTTAAGTGTAATCTGCCCTCTGGGAATTTTTGGCACTTACTATGGACTTGTCCTGTTATCGGCTCCTTCTGGGAGGAGGTCATTCGAATACAGGTATCCACTGGTGTTGCTTGTGATGTACTAACCCCCATAGTGTGCACACTGGCTGTGACTGAGGATAGCCTAGATAAGTATTTTACACAATATATCATTAATATGTGCACAATTGCAAAGGTTTGCATAGCCAGAACATGGATGGCCCCTTAAGGTGCAACAATAGGAACATGGGTAGCATTGGTAAATGAGACTGTGGCACATGTAAAATGTATCTATTTAACCAGGAAGGCTGAGAAAAAAAATTTCATCTTTTTGGGGTAGATGGCTAGACTCACCATATGTGCGGGGTGGAGGAGGGATGAGAATTGATGGGTTGCAGGTAGTCAATGGGGATGAAGCTGTGGGAGACTGTTAATACTCCTACAGTTCCGTATGTCATGGCTGATATATCGTTCGAGACTTGTGGGCTAATATCTCGGTATTTATGTATGAATATTCATTTGTGAATATGCGATTTAATAGAAACGCTGCTGGAATGTTAGGAGAGCATTTATTACTATTAATATTATTTTCATATATACCTCCATGTATTGCAACCGTTCTTATATATTTGCTTATGAGCTCATCATTTACAAAACTATGATGTCATTATACAGCTATGTCACATGAAATGTAATGTGTACCCAACATGTATGCTCTAATTTTTGTATTGAAATTCGTTATATTCTAACTTTTAATCGCCTGTAACCAATGTAAGAAACCACACATATATTTATGTTAAATGTAATGTATTTTTATTGTTTATTTTTCTGAAAAATGATTAAAAACTATTCATTCATAAAACAATGCAAACTAAAACAGAGGGAAAAATGCCCTACCTTCCGCAGGAGTCCTGCATGAACGTTGATGAGCTCACTGTGCTTATCTTTCAGTTTGTTGTAGCGTAATTCTGTTGCTTGAACTTTCTCTGGTAATAAAGGTAAAAGAAAAATAGACTTTGAAGTCTTACATCTGTTAATCTAACCAATATCATCTTAGCAATCCTTCTCACCCATTTTATATATGTGGTGGGTGTAACAGGGCTTTGAGCCTTGATGCAGTCTCATAGCTACAGGTTATGGAGCAACAAATGACAATGAAATGACTTGGCTCCCAGTAATAGGGCCCATACACCTACACGATCAGCTTCCGATCCGTTTTACATCCGATTACCCTGCAGTTGCGTCAGCACGTTTTTATTTTTTTCTTTGCGCAGGATCAGTTGTATGATTGATCGTGTGCCTCACGCGCTCATTAGGGAATAGGGACAGACAGTCATTGAAATGACTGTATTGTCACACGATGGATCGCATGAAAAAAAAAAAAAAGACATGTTCTGAACACGATACGATGGAACATATGTGCTGCACATATGACCATAAGATACGATTGAAGGACCCACGGGAGAGCGCATCGGATGTAAAAATGCACGATTTCCACAAGACTGAACGCACGTCGAGTCGAAAATCGTGTGATTGTCTAGAAATTGCGTAGGTGTTTGGGGGCCATTACTGTATGTGATTTCCATGATTTGTTACAGTGACAGAAGGAGAGAGAGTTCTATATGTAAGTTTTTCAACCCAAACAGTACAAACATTTGTTTCAGAAAATTACCCTGTTCCAAATTAACCACTTGTACTACTGTTATAAAAAAAAAAAAGATTCTATTACTCTGGTCCTTTGACAATTGAAAACAAGCAAAAAGGTATATATACACATAATGTAATATAAAAAGCATTACTGAATCCAGATAAGTAACCAATATATAATGCAATGCTGACACAAAAGAAAAGCATCTTGTTATACAGAATGCAATATTATAAAGCATATAAAACCACCAACAAGACTGTGTCAAGCAGCAAGTAATGACACATTGCAAAGACATCTTTGAGAAGACAAAAGTTGGAACACAGGAACGTCTGAAGGAGAGGGAATGTGGTATGCCTGAAACTTCCTGCAAGTCTGCATCAAGTTGTGTGGGGGCAGCCATAGGTATAAGGTACAGCGGCCTTTGTAAGAGTAATAGGGGAAATCTATCATCAATAGATAAGTGACAAATGTGTTCGTTCCAATGCCATTTGACACATATCGATCATCAACATGTATTGAAGCAGATAACGTACCGGAAATCCCTTTTGTCTATGGTCTCTGCATACATGTACGGATATCACAGACAGTATTCCAGCAGCTCTAATTAAAAATCAATCAGCTCACTTTAGCGTCTTATCGATTTATCACATATTGGTAGCATTACCTACTGGTATGTGTAGTGAGAGTTCAGCAGTGCCTGAATGAGCGCATCCTTGTGCATGCGCTGTCCATCTCCAAAATTAGATACTGTGGCTTTTCCAAATTCTTACACATACACTTTGGGGCTAGCCAGAAGGCATGACAGAGCAAATCATCACTAGGGTGATGCACCTTGGGACTTGCAGAGAAAGCCAGCTGGGGCAGTTTTGTCTCCCCAACTCAGACGGAAAAGATGTTAAAACAATTTAGCATTATTGATTCCTGCGTCACCAAGATAAGATGCTGTGGCGGGTGGGGGTGCTGCGGGTTAGCGAGTGGCTGTTGGTGCTCTGGTGGGTGAGGGGCTGAGGGTAACTTCCCACGGCTGCTGCTAACAGTAAAGAGTGGCGGACAGGAGGCAAGAACGGGTTATTACCATTTGGAAAACAGTAGTGGCAGGGGGGCTACTTCTACTACTTTGATCTATCTACCTTTACCTCCTCTCTACCCCCAGCATTGCCTGCCCTAACCTCCTCCTTGCCCCCAGTACTGCCCCAGCTGCTATCTACCCTTGTCCCATCCCTACCTCCAATACTGCCTGCCCCAACCCTCTCCTTGCCCCTCAGTACTGCCACAGCTGGTATTATCCCTTACACCCTCCCTACCCCAGCACTGCCCTGCTCCTAACCCACCAGCACTGTTGTAACTGCTGTCTGCACTTACCTCCACCCTACCCCCAGCACTGTCTGCCCTTACTCCCTCTACCCTAACTTCTCCCTGCCTTTACCACCAGCTCTAGTCCAACTGCTGCTTGCCTTTAACCCCCTCTACTCCAACTGCTACTTGCCCTTACCACCCATATTATGTGATGGGACACAGAAACAGTGGCGTAGTACCCTACATTTTTAAAGTGAGGGGTCCCTCGGACCCACAAATTTTTTCGCTTGGCGCGATCACTGCCCCCATTCTTGGCTTTGCCTTGGTGTGAGGAGAAAAACAAATTAATGCCATTTTCTGTAAATTCAAAGTCTTCAGAAAAAAAAAAAAAAAAGGTATAATTTGTTTGGGTACTGTATAATGAATCCTGAATATTGACGTTTGAATGTGACCAGCCCAAAAAGTGCCAAAATAGGCTCAGCAGCAAAGGGTTTAGTATTAAATCAACTGCCAGATACAGTTAGAGAATATTTAGCAATAAGAATGCAAGGAAATTTATTTTTTAGATATCTTCAACTGCAACACAGTGCAGGCTCAATTTGGGACCGATCTGCCTGCATTATCCCACTCCCCAGTTAAATTGTTACTGAGGCAGCTAGGCTCCTGGTGACGGGTCTCTTCTATATATGAGGATCTTAATTCTTGTTATATGCTGAGAATATTGGACCCACTTAAACTTAAATGGGAGAGAGACCTCGGCCCTCTCATGGAAGGGCAGTAGATCTTAGCTTCTACTAGGTGCACTACCCGATGTGGTAGATACCAACAGACATTACTATGTTCTACAAAGGGTCTATCATAATCTTGTTTCGCTATTCAGTTTGGGTCTGCGCATAGATGCAAACTGTCCAAAATGTGGTTCCACTGCTGCAGGATTTTGGCATATGCTATGAGAGTACTCAGGTGTATTTGCCTTTTGAACTACTGTTTTAGCAGATATTTTATCGACTGCCACTTTCCTCCCTCCGTTTGACCTTAGTTTCTTTCCATTTGGGTTAGATTTGGAAGAAACCCACGATCGGGTAATTTATAAATTTACTTTACATCGTACTTCTCTTGCCAAGGTGGTACTGGCACAAGCCTGGTTTTCTCACTAACCCCCTTATATACTAGCAGGAACTCTTTGGCTGCATACCATAAAATGTGGGACAGGTGAAACAAATTCCAGATTTGGGACTCTTGATGTTAGGCTGATTAGTGTTCTTCCTAGTGAGCAGTCCAGGTATTATCAATGTTTGTTACACCTCATTGTTTTGTAGGCCTACTGTATGCTTTCTTTTCTTTTGCCATATATACTTTGTTGGTGTTTGTGCAGAGGTTAGGACAGCAATGTGTATTATTTGTTTTTACTGCTATTAGGTGTAGTTATTTTGTATATTTTGCAATTTTTTCCTTTGAACCGGTATGCAAAGATTTGTGTGTTCATGGATATGTTGCCTTTGCAGCGGGCAGAGTATGTTCCTGTATATTTCTGTAGTTTGTAGGGCCCTCTACCCTCTTGTGCTTCTCCCTATTTTACTTTCATCCACTTCTTACTCCCCACTAGGGCACCTAAAACTTAGTTGCTTAAGCTCTGCTGCTTATGTGGGTGTTATGGTCGCTAATGTAGCAATGTCTATTATCCATGTCCTTGTCCTGTATTGTATGTCTTTGGTCAAGTATTTGTTTATATATTTTGTAAGGCGCTGTGGAACACTTGTGGCGCCATATAAATAAATGATAATAATTTGAATGTCTATGTATTTAAATGCAAATGTTTAAAAAAAAAAAAAGAAGTACTTAATTTAAAAAAAATAATAATTAAAAAAAAAAGCCGTAAAATAAAAACAAAACAGCTAGGAGGCCATGCCCACAATACATGCCCAATGGACAAAATGGTATTCATTAAAAAACATCTCAGGAAGGGCAGGACATTAACCGATTTTAATAAAAATTCTCTCTCGGGGCCCCATTTATTAACGAAGCAAAACCCCTTTAGCGCTCGCTAAAGGGGTTGTGTCATCATTTCTAGATGTAACAAACAGCAGTAATCTAAGATTACCGCTGTTTGTCACAGCATCGTTCTTGCCATCTTTAGATGGTAAGAGCGATGCCGTGCCCACTGATGGCAATGGGGACCTGTTGCTGCCTTTCAGGCTTTAGCGAAGCCTTCCAGGCACTGCTGGGTACCACTGTCATGCACATGCGCAGACAGACCTTCACGCGTATGCGCATTACACAGGAGCCACTCGTTGTCAGCGCTAGGCTGCCAGCAGCTGAGCGGAAGACCTCACCGACAAGGAGGAATTCGCTGGAGCTCGTCGGAGGGGTAAGTATTGGTAATCACCAGTGGCTTTTTCGTTTGTATCACCGCAATACTAAACGAAAAATGCAGCTGGTGTTCACCTTTGTTAATAAATGGGTCCCTCAAGTTTATTGGGAGCAAAATAGAAAAACAGAGAAAGTGGTCTACCCAAATGACGATCTATGCTTCTAAGGGCAGCTTCTTTGTAACAGCAGGATGTCAAAAACTTACATAATGATAGTCCCACACATTCATATCAAGGTATCTTTTTCAGTTGATACTTACAATTAAATTCTCACTCGTGTTCCCAGAAAGGTATCTTTATACTCCCCTGTTTGTTCCTTATCTTTTGGAAAGATGTTTGTTACCTCCATGTGAATAAATACTACTTTTTTTACTTGGAAGAGTGGTATTCTACATCCAGCCAGGGAGTATAAAGATACCTTTCTGGGAACGCAAGTGAGAATTTCATTGTAAGCGTCACTCCTTTTTAGTGAAGCTGTTACTTTATTACCAACTGAAACAGATACCTTGATATGAATGTGTGGGAGTATCATTGTGTACGTTTTTTACATCCTGCTGTTACGAAGAAGCTGACCTTAGAAGCATAGCTGGTCATCACAGACATCCCTGCGTTATCAAGCAGGATTGGTTTTCTGACAGCGCAGAAATATATATGTTATATGTTGTTTTTTGTCTGCATTTCTGTGGTTACCTTTGGGTGTGCCCACAGTGCATAGTTAACTAGCTGCCAGTCATTTTAGTGCAGGTGTATCTTCTCTTTCTTTATTCCACTGGTCTACCCAGATGCTCATCTGAGCAAAGGAAGAAAGACTGAAAGACATTCTAGCAGTCCACTGGCCCATAACAAAACCAGAAAGCTGTTGTTTCCATCTGCATCTAGAAGGTTAGGTGCTAGATATCTTTGCAGAAGGAGAGTCTCAGATGACAAGAATACAAAAACCACCTTGGTAAGTAAAGTCTGCATAGAACAGGAAAGATAGCAGAAACCCAACCTGAAGAGAATGCTTTTCAAATAAACCAAGGGCTAAAGTCTGGGCTAGGCTTGAGTCAGTGGAAACTCAATAAAACCCAATCCGACAGGCATCTGGGAGAGCTGAAAAAAGTTGAACAGGTGAAAACAAATAAATATTCTGAGCAGAAAGAATTCTGAAGCACAGATTATAGTGCCATTATATACATACTGATACTAAATCTATGCAAAATGGTCCAATGACAATATTTCTTGCCTCATCAAGTCATAAGGAAAAAAGTAGTAGTGTTCATGCACTCAGCTAATAATAGACTTCGAGAGTATCTAAAGGACTGTAGTAACTGAGTAATTCTGTTATTACTTACCATTACCAATAAGATAGTCCTTTGAATATAAAGTTTACATGAAGTGAACCCCTTAATTGTACTCCCACTGTAACGCCACTATACTCATTTATAAGAAAAAAAAGAAAAAAACAAGCAGTATACATGAAATACATATAAAATCTGCCAAGATAATAAGGTCCCTAAAATGACGGCGTTCTCCGACAAATATCCAAAAAACTCAATTAGAAAATATAACTCTGGTGATATTACACTGCTGGTAATACCGATGGGAAATCTGATAGGTACTACAAGGGGTGCATGTGTGCAAGTATAAATGGTCAGAAGGCACCAGGAAACACTGTATACATATGCAACCAGGGGATCCTGGTGTGGAACTACAAGTCTAACAGGTGCGTACACACTAGACGATTTTTTCAATGATGCAGGTTCCCGCTGGTCACATCCTTAGATCTTCCCTGCATGCAGGAAGATCTGGCAATCTCGTTAACGATTCGCTGCAGAGAGCTCAGTGTGTATGCACTACCGAACGATCAGGCGATATGGTTACATTATATAGTTAACGATCTTAACCACCAAACGATGCATGATATGTCGTTTGTTAGATTGCACAGAGTGTAGGCACGATATAGTTTGTCAAGGAGCTCCAGGAAGTTCAAGGGAAAACGTTAACATCGCATTTTTTGCAGGTCGTCTAGTGTGTAGGGGCCTTAAGCATTCTGGGAATTTTTATTCGACAGGAGAGATACAGTTAGCGGTTTTCTACTATAATACTTGTCCTCCTTCCTGCTCACCCATTACAATGATAACATACTGTCAAAAGTATTAATGCATGGCTGGCACTTCTATTATAAAGGTGGGAGGTATGACCAAATAACATTGAAAAAAAAAAAAAAACACCCATCACAACAATTTCTGGCTCTCTGTTCTTGATTGGATGCAATCCAGCACAGACTGTGCCCCACAGAAAAATAAAGTAGGGACAGACAGTATGGTACAGAACAGTTAACGACATGTTGCTCTCAAGCAGCTACAGAACTACAAGCACCAAACAAAATAGATGTATTAAGCAGTCTTACCACATAGTCCTGAGGCGTTTGTTTGAACCTATAAAAACACCATGGGTTGGTAGCATGTATGATGGGTGCTAAGTGTTGTTAATCGGAGGAGCAGACTGGCTGCACTGTCTCCTGAGGACAGAGGCTTGCTTTTCTCAGCAAAACGTGACAAAAATAGGGTAGTAGTCTTTAGTGACACCATAATGTTGCGTTACCCATTCCCATCTCCGGGAAAACACTGCACAGTAAAATCTAGTGCTGTGCAGCTATGTATGCTGATTGTTCAGTATAAGACTATCTGAAATATATTTTTCTCTCCATACAGATGTGTCCTCATACACCTAGCCTCAATAAGCCATGCAGTGAGTGTTGCCTAATGTGAGTGAGACACTAGGTCCCATGTGACTCTGCATTTGCCAAGCGTCTTTTTCAGGCGAAAATGTGTTTCATAGTATATCCTCGTTCCACTGCGTCTGTAAACTAAGCACAGTGGAACTTGGCGTGGAAAAAACTGTGGTCGCTGCATTGTAGCACTTTGTATACAGATTCAGATGCAGTCACACAGAGATATACAAGTGTTGCATATCTAATTAATCAGTGTAGTTTCTTGGTGCGTCTTAGTCGCATCACACTGAGGCTAAGACGCATTTTCACATGAAAAAGGCGTGACAAAGACGCTCGGTACAAGCAGAGCCACAAGGGACCTGGTGCCCCGAGAGGGGTTGTTTGGCATTAATGCAAGAACAGTGAATGAGGACACATCTGCTTATATACATACTGTATATACACCATGAATACTGTAATGGTTGGCATTGCTACCTCACAGCACTGAGGTCTTGGGTTCAATTCCCACCTAACAGTGTGGAGTTTGTATATTCTCCCCTTGCTTGCGTGGGTTTCTTCCGGGTTCTCTGGTTTCCCCCCACACTTTAAAAAATATACTGGTAGGTTAATTGGCTCCTAAAAAAAAAGATTAACCCTAGTGAGTATGTGTACACATGTGATAGAGAACATGGATAAGCTTCACTGGGGCAGGGACTGATGTGAATGGCTAAATATAGTGATGCAATCTGACAGAACATTAAAACCACCTGCCTAATATTGTGTAGGTCCCCTTCATGCCACCAAAACAGCCCTGAACAGTCGAGGCATGTACCTCTGAAGGTGCCCTGTATGTTATGTTAGCAGCAAATCCTTTACGTCCTGCAATAACTGGGACTTGTTTTTCCAGCACATCCCACAGACTGATATCTGGGGAATGCCCCTATTAGCTCTCTTTCTGTGCAGCTTACTGCCTGTGGTGTGGCCCAGTTACCAGCTCTGCAAGCAGTGTGACTATACAGAAGCGAGGCTAAGCTGTTTCCGCCTCAGCTCTCACCTCCTTGCAGTCCCAGGGAGCTCCACAAAGCTAGTGAGTGTTAACTATAAAAATTATTACAATAAACAAAGAAGAGGATGTTTATAAGTTATAAATACCTTCTTTGTATTATTCTAATCATTTTATATAAAATCTCAGAAGTATGCCTACATTGACTCCAGGTCTGACACTCAAATGCCCCTTTCAGTAGTGGACAGGGGTCAGCATGGGCACTCTGACCTGTCGCAGCAAGCTGCCATGCACTGTGTGTTCCGACACCTTTAGCCAGCATTAAGTATTTCTGCAATCTGTGCTCCGCACACGCATCTATAAGCCTTAGGTGCCCATAACCCTGTCGCCGGTTCTGCGGTTGTCCTTCCTTCGACCACTTTTGGTAGGCACTAAACATTGCATACTGGGAACAACCCTCAAGACCTGTCATTTTGGCCGTTTTCAAAGTCGCTCAGATCCTTATGCTCACCCATTTTTCCTCCTTCCAACACATCAACTTTAAGAACTGAGTGTTCACTTAAAGCCAATATATATCCCACCCCTTGAAATGTTCCATTGTAACAAAATAAACAATGTTATTCACTTCACTTGCAAGTAATTTTATGGTTATGGCTCATCGGAGTATCTGTATATTTTAATAATTCATAATGCCCCCCCCCCCCGCTATTTATTTTCAAGCTTTATCCTACAGTAATTTTGAATCACATTGCTTACTTCAAGTCTCCTGGAAAATGCTAGTAAAATCTGTATAGTATAATTAACCCTTAGCATTTTTGTACATTTTCCAAGAATTGCGGACAGAGGTGCTGAGCAATTTACACAGAAGAAATCATCCATTGATTAAAGGATCACTATTGCTTTAGATTAGGGGTGAGTGGGTTCGGTTTTACTCGGATCTTTTTATTGGCTATCGCCGAACACGTGTCTTGGATAGCGAATGAAATCGAGCCGAAATTGCGGTAAAGTGGCGATAAGAACCGAGTAAAACCGAACCCGCTCACCCCTACTTTAGATATAATGTTACTTTATAAGTACCTACTTTCTATTTCTCCATAGAGCACATTAGTTTTGTCATTTTCCTGCTTCTGTTTCATTAGCCTCTCCAGCTCGTCCCTCAGTTGCTCATTATCCACTAGCGCTTTCTGCTTCTGTTTGCGCTGCTCCTCCACCTCCGCTTCTAAAGTGTTAATCTGACCTTTCAGCTGCATGATGTACTTCTGGGCCTGTTACAAAGTAAATACATGCAGCACACAATTATACGTCATAACAGTTATCAGTAGCATCTGACAATTGATTTGAATCAATAGCTCAAAATAAAAAACAAAACAAAAAACACCACGATAAAAACAACAGGCACAGCCCTAAGGTATGTCCACACAATATGTATAAGAAAAGTCAGTAGTTAAAAATAACTTTTTAAAATACATACATTCAGGAATGTTTGGTGCACACACCCTAATTCATCAAATGTATGGAAATGTGGTAAACTGCTCTGACTGACTTGGTGAATACAAAACACGAGCTCTCCGGCAAGCATATAGATGATGTTCTAACTGAGAAAACTAATTGGTAATTTAGCAATAAAGAGCCCAGTTACATTGGAGAGCAACCAAAGCAGCAGGTTGGGAGTTTTCAACATTTTAAAGTTTCTGTTATATTCTATCTACTCTATCATGTTTAGCAAATGTGTCCTTCAATTTGTTGTTAATATTATAGGAGGTTTAAACACAATATATTATACCATATACAATTTATAAATTGAGTTCTGAGTAATACAGTAAAAAGCAATGTTCAGCCATTCGTCTCTATATCCTCACTTCTAATTTTATTTTCTCCAATTCTGAGCGCAGCATCTCAATTTCTTTTTTCAAGTTTTCTATTTGAAGATCCCTTAAATCAATAAAATTACAAGATTAATATACTGTTATAAGAAACACCAGAAAATTAGTAATAAATCTGAAGATTGAACAGGTGGCACAGAAGAGGTTAATGAATACAATCTCTACCTGTCATCGATCATAAGACCATTTGGAGGACCAAACGTTTGTTGAAAGATGTCCTCTACGACCTAAAAATAAGTAAGACATTCAGGTATATGGTCATTTGATATTTGTGAACATTTTCTTGCCGGCACCCAAGAATGAATGAATGAATGAATATTAATTAAATAAAATAATACATATTCTCTTATGCAGTGATTAACAGTGTCTAAAGAAGTATAAAAGCGTTAAAATAAAGACATTATCCTATTTACAGGTTTCTTTTATAAAAATATTGTGCTATACAATCAATTTAACAAGAATAATAGACAATTGAAAAAAATCCCATGATAACACTAAGTACCATATTCCTCCTGTTGAGATATCCTAGGAAAATGTAAGCATACCAATTGAAGTTTATTTTTCTGGCACTAAAATATTTCACAATACTGTACAAATAACTTTAATACAGAATGATTAACAAACAATAATGAAAAAAATATTAACAAGCAGTAAAAAAAAAAAAAAAAAAGACGATAAGAGGATTCTAATCACTAGATTAAGTAACTTGGGGGAGAGCTGATGATGTATTAGTTACCTATAAACTTTTATGATATTTAGAAATATTGAGTGCTTGAAGTCAGTCAGAACAGCAGAGGTAGAGCATTCCAGAGCACAGGTACAGAGAAATGGTGATAAGGTAGGATAAACAAGTCAATAGAAGGTTGGTGAGAATGGGTAGAAAAGTAACCAGAGATAAAAACATGTTGGAGGGTGCAGTACTGCAGATGGCTGTGCATTTTAAACACTGTATCCTGGATGAAAAAGGCAGTCTAGTGCAGTGACTGGCAGTATTAGCGGCACTATTAGTAAAAAAAGATCAGGCTGGCAGACACATTCCAAATAGATGTAAATTACACCAAATTGGTTAATGAAAAGCCAACTATTAAGGGGATTACAATAGTTGAGGCATGAAATGATAAGCACATGCATTAATGAAGATATTTAAACAGAGCTACAGGAGATGTGTTTAAAAGGTGAAGAGTAGATGATTTTGCAATAGACTGAATAAGGGGAATAAACAATATGAATGTAACCTAAATTTGAGATCTGGTGTTTAGGAGTGATAGTAGTGAGTCAAAGATCTCATCTCCACCCAAATAGAGATTTGAAATGTAGGTGTGTTCAAGGAATAAGTTTAATTCTGGACTGTACAGATGTAGTGCATAAAGCAGGGCTCGACAAAACCCGGAGGCCAGGTCGCCATGGCGACCAGATTTGGCTGCCTGGCGACCAGATTTTCAGCAACCCCCAGGCCCTGTAGTGCAGACAGCGAGTGCGGTCCACACTACACAGTAACAAACACACACCGTCGGCGGCTGGATGTTTGTTATAGCATCTGATGAGAGTCAGACAAAACTCTCATTGGCTGCTGCGTCGTTCACGGAGTGAGCCGGCTGGAACTCACTCATGAGCTCCACCTTCCGGCTCACACCGCAGCAGGTGAGGTCTCTCCCATAGTGCAGACTGGGCCTGGAGGAGCGCAAGTGCTGTGTGACTCTGTAGCGTCAAGCGTCTTTTTGTGCAACTTTTTCCCTGCGTCTTATTCGCACAGCGATGTGAATATGACGCACAAGCAGCTTCAGCAGATTCAAATTATATGCGGCATGCCAATATTCTGTGAGCGACTACGGCTGTATCTGCATGCAAAATGCTACGTTACAGTGTCAGCAACTGACACTCTAACGTAGCGTTTCGCATGCTGATGCACCCACACACAGAACATAGGCATGCCGATATGCATGCCGCATATCATTTTAATCAGCAGAAGCTGCTTGTGCGTCCTATTCGCATCTTTATGCCTCTTGGTCAGGACTCCCAACTATTTTCTTCTGAGAAGGTTATTACACCTCAAAGACAGTGAGCAGGGCTCTCTTGCTTAACTTGTCGATATTCAGAAGGTAGACAGTCAGAATTGTGACACCACAATTTCGACACGGTCATTAAGGTGACAATTGATATGTAGACATGTATTAATGTTGACACGGTTAAAATGTTGACACGTTCAGAATGTCCACATTTAATATGTCAACACCAATATGTCAATGTATGTTTTTTTGTTATTTTAGCCTTACCCTAAAAATCAAACAAAATATATGTCGACATGTTAAATGTCAACATCCTTGATGTGTCGTCATTTTAACCATGTCGACATAAATGCATGTCTACATAATGTCAATCTAATGATAGTCGACATTCAGAAGCTGTCGACATTCTATCAACCTTCTGACTGAAAAGTCGACCGGTTAGCCTACGGGACAATATAAACGTATTATGGGGAAGCAAATACATTTAACAGCACCTCTTAAATGGAGAACTATCCTAGTAGTCTAGAAAGCATATATTAATATGTATATTAGACAAAAACAAAGAAAATAAAAATATATAGGAATAGAGTCCCATTCAAGTTTTCAAACACAGGAAGGACATGAATGAGGAGTAAAGTAACAGCAGCACGTTAGACACCAGATGAACTTGATGTACTACACCATTAATGTGGTAGGAAATAATTTTGAATATAAAAATCATGAAGTTACTATCACATTATCCTCTTAATTGAAACTGCAAACACAATAGTCAATTTAGGTGATCATTGAGGTTTAAACCCATCAATGGTTTAGCATATAAATTGCAATAAATTAAAATTGTTAGATTAAAAATTTATAGAACGTAAGAAAAATATAATCGCATACATGAGAAAACAGTACAATAATAGGTCTAGCTTGGTGCAAGGATTATTTAAATACACTGATACTTCATTATAGCAGCCTATTATAAAACAGGACCAATATATATTAAACTCACAAAATGCACAGACATCATTTACCTGCTGCTCCACAGGTTGCACATTGCTGATCTCAATCAGAGATTCAGGCGGCTGCTCTTCTTCCTCTGGAGTTTCATTGGCCATGACAACTACAGGCTTCACATGTTCCTCTAATGCGGATGCTCTCAAGAAGTTGGGAGGCTTCTATTAACAATAATACAAGCATTGATATAATTTCTACATAATGTTGTAACAATATATTGCTTAGTGTTCCCTACCACAGAAAATCATTAGTAACTGGAACACTGAAGAAAGGTTATATATGTAGAGAAAGAGAGAAAATTAGGTAATATCACATATACCGAGCAGAGAACGGTTAAAATTAAATAGGGTCCTAGATATATAAATATACTAAAGGCTCATAAAAACTAAACGCAACAGAAGAATATGCATTTTACCGATGCTTGCCAATTTCAGTTAGTAGGACCACTAAAGTATAATACAGTCAGTCCAAGTCTAAAATGACCGACATCTTTTCCAGTAAGCTGAAGTGTGGTTGATTGCTACATACTGTTACCAAGACAATTCTATATATGTTCCATCTCCAAATATAGTAGCCAGAATATCCTAGAGCATCAAATACATATCGTAAGAAAGATTCAGCGTCGTTAACACCTTGAGTTGCCCGTCCCTCACTAAAATTCTCACTACAATCAGAGAACAGAGTGAATATATTTCATTGTAATAGAATGAAAGAATGTTCTATACATACATTTTGACCTCACTTTACTGCAATCTTATTTGAACAACTGATACAATTGCAAATGTAACAATGCAGCACACTTACATCAGGAAGGCGGGGTATCTGAATAAGCCTTTTGAAGTACAGCATGTCAGAAGCTCGTTTAAAAAAATTTTTGAGGCTGCAGAGAAAACAAAATGTAACTGAAAAATATGTTTAACAAATGTAGAATGACCATTGCACATCAGCTCTTAGTGCACTACTATTCATTGAACTATGAATAAAATGGAGATGGGGTGACACCAAAACACATCACTGCTAGTGGCCGACTGAATTCACACTCTCTTGTATGTCTATAAGATACTCTTTTCCTAGTTACGTATTGAAATGTTAAGGAGTAGAACTGAGCTTGGTTCAGACGGTATATTTGGGCTGTCTTTCCTGTTGAGTGCTCAGAACATGAGAAGGCAGCTTCATTAGCAAGTGTAAGAGAAGGGGAATCAGTGGTATCAGGCTATTGAAACCCAATTCTTCACAAGGGAATCAGGGATAAGTAACTCCGAAACCTTTCCTGGTAATGCCAGGATTCTAATTAATCCTGTCAGTACGCTGCCATCTGGTGATCCCTGGTAGCACAGCACCACAGCCTAGCTGAAAGCGCTATATGACTGCTACACTCAGGTTTGAATACTCTGCTCCTGGAGCCATATTCAGCTTGATGGGGGCACAAGTGCTTGGTACCAAGTCCTGGCTGTATTTTCTGAGGGAGATTTAAAGATAAGTCTCCCAGCCCACAAAAGGTACAGTGTTAAAAGTGAGAACAGTCTAAAAGTAACAAAATAAGTGAAGCGACCTAGATTTATTAAAAAGAGACAGGAGGCTGGTTTATCCCCTGCCAACAGGTTTGTCAAACTGTCAAATGTCCCATGTATAATGTTTGTACATTTTTAAATCAGGTACAGTTTATGATTTTTCAAGAAAACATACAATAGACAAGACACAACAAATATAGAAACATAACATGTCAGAACACAGTAGAAAAACACAACCATCAAGTGCTTAGCATTAAAATGGCATATTAGAATGTATATTGAAAAAGAAGAACTATTACCTATATCAAACATGTAATTAAAATTGGCAAAGAAAAACCAAATAAGGAAACTATGGGCCTGTTTCAGATTGGTTTGCAAATACCATTACAGCTGTGTTCACTCACAGATCGCAATAGTGAAAATATGCTAATGTATCCAAAGCCTCCCTCTGCTGCCTTCTCATATCCATCCGATGATGTACACAGCATAAACATCGAGGCATTACAGGCGACCACCAGCCTTCTAAGACTAACCTACCAAAGACACAGCTGGTCCCAAACACTAAGAGGGCTCTCCTGCTGTGATCAAAAATGCAGTGGCTAATTTATGCATGCCTATAAAACAGTGTTTAAATGTTCCTGACATGCCTGCGTTTCATCTCCCATTACCTCCCCCAAACGCTGACTACCTGTCACTCACGTTGCCATTGAAACCACTGTGTGAGCGTAATCGCAATATAATCGCTGCACGTGCGGTTTACACACATGCACAATGGCTAACAATCTTTCAATCTGCTTAAACATCTGCATTTTCTTACAAATCTATGTTCACAATTCACAATACAATGCTAGCTGAGCAGGTTCTTCCCCAGGGCCCCCTTAGGTAACATTCAAAGACTCCATAAAGCAGGTTGTCTCCCATACCTAGATTGATACCAGTGTGACTAGAAATAAAATAGGATTTTTGGTCAACTTACCGTTGAATCCTTTACTCTTAAGTAGGCTGGGGAACATTGGACAATGGGGATTGTAGGTTGGAGCTGGAGCTTAAATTAAATTGTAGCTTTAAATCTTAAACTCTACCCCCCTGCAATCCCACAATTCTATTACTTCTTTAAAAGAGTCCAGAGAAGAGTAGCAGGAAACCAGTGAAACTGTTAGAACAACTAAACAAACCAGTAGGGAAAAGACCAGTCAAGAACCAAACACCTCGCACAACTGAGCGTGAGGGAGGGATCGCAGTGTTCCCCAGCCTGCTTAAGATAAAAGGATTAAACGGTAAGTTGACCAAAAATCCTATTTTCTCTTGCAGCAAGGCTGGGGAACACTGGACAATGAGATGTTCAAAAGCCACCCTGAGGGCAGGGAACGCTCAGGCAGCCTGACCGGAGAACTGCATGCCTAAAATGGGTGCCGCCGGAGGCAAAAAACCACCCTGAAACGTAAGAATGAGTTAAAGTGCGGACCGGGGATCAGATAGCCACACGACGGACTTGTGCTGCTGAAGTCCCACCTCTCGCTGCCCATAAGACCGCTGCCACCCTAACGAAAGGCGCTGACACCCATTCTGGAGGCACCGGAATAGGTTTGAGTAATGACTGAGCGGATCCAAAGCGCAAGGGTCTGCTGAGTAGCCAGCCAACCATGTTCCTATGCATCACAAAGAACCCGAAGAGAACAGTCCGGCATACCAACATATCCAAGGGAATCTGCAGAGCTAAGCCCAAATAGCAGAGCCAGATCATTCCAGCTCCGGGAATTCGCCAAAAAGAGGAATATATCCGAAACCAGTCAACAGAAATTATTCAAGTCTCCTGCACTCCAGGACTGCAGCCTAGTTCACACTCTGGAGCACCACACCATCAGATATACAGAAAATAGAAATAGGAGCGATTCCAATGGCGCTGTCCTTTTGTGGGGATCCCGTCTAGATGTGGCTTGAATTACACCAACCCCAACTATAGAACTCCGATCCCTAAATATACGGGTAATATTAAAAACTATCAGGAGAGATCAAGGAGAATCCCTACAACAAATAGGGTACATAGAAAGAGAGAACTACCGATATATGAGAGAAGAAGGGAGGAGTTTAGGCCCAATGATTATCTTGATCAAAGGAATTCCATTAGGAATACAACTGAAAAAGGGTTTAGAGAAGATTTTAGGTCTAATGGGCGGTATGATCAGAGGAATCCCAGTAGGAATAAAATTAAAACAATGAGTGATAGTGATGGATGGAGAGATAGACAGACATGATGCTTTAGAAGATGAAAATCGTTTTTTAGGATTGAGCCCAGAACCCCAATATCGACAATAACTAAGAAAAAACGGGGAAAGAGGGGAGGTGCTAAGAAACCACTTAGAAAGAAGAAAATAAAAATACATAAACAGAAAAATGATAGGGTCTCTGATGAAAATGATCCCAATATTGGATAGGGATGATAAGGGTATAATTAAAATTTATAATCTGAGTCAATACCAATTGAACGAGCATGAACAACAGATCCTAGAAAGGGGTCTTAAGTTCGCTCCATCTAGTCGTATTAACGAGTTTGAGGTGTATGTGGACTTAAATAAATTTATAAGAAGATTGACTTTAAAAAGATTTTTTAGTGATCGTCTTGAAAGCGATTTAACTATAAAGGATAATGATAATTTTTCTGTGTTTAAGAAAAAATCCACGTTTTATCCTACCCACAAAAAGGGTTGTTTTATTGAATTGTTTGAACATCTAGTGAAAGGAGATCTAGAGAAAGCTGAATTTAAACCGATTAGAAATATGAACATTACAAAGGAAGAGAGAAATGCTATAAGAACCCTTAGAGAAAATAAACAGATTATCATCAAACCCGCTGGTAAAGGGGGGAGTGTAGTGATTTTAGATACAGAGGAGTATAATGCTGAGATTATCAGACAATTGTCTGAGGATTCTACCTATAAAAAGTTGAGAGGAAATCCCGCCAATACAATTATTAAAAAACTAGAGGTGTTCTTAAAACTCTATACATCGAAGAAGATCATTACTGAGACTGTTCAGCAATATATTCAGATTGACACACCATCTATACCTGTGCTGTATATCCTACCAAAAATACATAACAGGGTAAAAACCCCAGGACGACCTATTGTAGCGGGAACAAATTCAGTTTTGTCCAACCTTTCCCATTATTTGGATCATCTTCTACAGCCCATGGTACAGAGGACTCTCTCCTATTTAAAGGATACAGTCTAAATTATTAAAGAACTTACTGATATAGATTGGAAAACAGGATATTTATTAGTTTTCTGCGGACGTTACGTCCTTATATACCATCATTAGTCATCATCGTATAGAAGCAATTAGATTCTTTCTAAATAAGGAAGATGTATCAGAAGACTATAAGAATTTTATAGTGGAAGGCATAGAGATGATTCTTTATAATAATTTTTTTTGGTATGACAATACGTTCTACTTACAACTGGAGGGCACAGCCATGGGCACCAGGCTGGCACCGAGCTATGCCAATCTATTTAAGGCATGGTGGGAGACACACTCTGTGTGGAGTGGTCACCCATTCGGAGCCAGCCTGGTGACCTGGCGACGATATATAGATGATGTCTTTTTCATTTGGAGTGGCGATCAAGCATCTTTGGACTCCTTCTGCACATATCTTAATAATAATGAATACAATATCAATTTAACTTTTAATAGCAGCATAGAGAAGGTGGATTTCCTGGATCTCACAATATATGTTGATGGGGAACAACTAAAGACTATGAATTTTGTCAAAACTACCGATTGTAATTCATTCATTAAGTCTGATAGTAACCATCATTACAATTGGTTAAAGAGTATCCCCAGCAGCCAATTTCAACGTATAAGACATAATTGTACGGACATGGAGATGTATAAACAGCAATCAGAGATACTTAGAGGACAATTTGTATCTAAAGGTTATAATGTGGAATTGGTTGATTCAGCAAAGAAAAAGGGTGAGGATCTGGATAGAAATGAAGCTATTTTTAGAACTAAACCACATAAGAAAACTGAGAAAAATGGGGATTCCCTTTATAACCAAGTATAGTAATCAATATAAAGAGTTAGAAACCATTATTAGTAGACATTGGAAAATCCTCACCAATGATCCTTTGTTAGAAAAGCATATTGAGACACGACCTAGGTTTGTGTACAGAAAGGCTCGTAACATCAGGGATAATATAGTAAGAAGCGCCATAAATACTCCAATGAATATAAATAACATTAAATCAAAAGGTTTTTTATAGGTGTGGTGTGTGTAGTATATGTAAAGTTTGTAAAAGCAATGAGAGCAAAATTACTCATTATAAATCAACTCAAACTAATAGGTCATTTATTATAGATAACTTCATAACTTGTAATTCTAAATACTGTGTGTATTTACTGGAATGCTCTTGCGGGAGCCAATATGTGGGTAAAACCACTAGAACAATAAAGAAGAGACTCGCGGACCATGTGAGAAATATCAAAAAGGGATTAGAAACACAATGTTTCCCTTCACTTTAAAAACACACATGCATGTAAGATAACTGATTTAGTCTCTTTTTGTGGTATTAAACTGATAAAACCCAACTGGAGAATAAACGATAGGGATATTAGGTTGGCTAAAGTTGAGATGCAAATGATATATACACTAAAAACATTGATACCTAGAGGCCTCAACGTCGACTTTGAAACCAAATGGTTTTTATGATTTTTATCTTATTTATCATTATTTATTGCTTAGTTTGTTTATTCTAATTCATTTATTGCTCCGTTTATTGGATTTTATGTTCCGCTTACTGATTGATTCCTTTATCTTTTTATGTACTCATCGTTACTGGGAACTGAGCGGCTACAATATGTAGCAACGGACTAATCCAAAATGGCTGCTACTAAAACGCTAGAGGCCGATCATGATTTAACATAATGGACCTACGAAAAATGGCTGCTTAGGATCACTAGAGGTCCAACGGATATTGGCGTCAGATCATAACCGGAAACGGATGTCACATGGTGCACGATGTGCGTTCCAGCGGCACACGCGATGGGAGACTGCCGTGAGCCATTTGATATGCAGCGCCAAACACGATGGGAGGAATCCTAACCACTATTTGTGGTATTCATTAAATGTGGACTGGAATACGGATGTGTAAATATTATTGTGCTTTATTGTGTATTGTGTGCTGTTCGTTTTTTATAATGTTGCGATTATTCATGAGTGTAATGCCGTTAGGTATTTTTTGCTATGGATAGATAAGTTTTTTTTATAATTTTTGTTATCAGGAGCTATGTTTTATTATGTGCCTGTTGCTCCACATTTTATTGTTTGCTTTGAACTTAGCCCCGCCCTTATAGGATGGATAGGTTATAAATATCCTTTTATGAAGTGAACCCCTTACACCCTGAGGAAGGACTCAGGAGGTCGGAAACGCGTTGGTGCTTAAAAGGGGGACTACAGGATCTGGAGATTGCTTTTTATATTCCCATACCTTTGGACCAGTCGTTTTTGCTACTCATTCCGGGTGAGATGCAATATTTGCGACTGAGAGCATACCTCTATATGGTGTAGTGTTGCTATTTTAGGAGTAATATTCGATTGTTGCTTTGTGGATTATTTTTTAATCCTTTTAAATTTGCCTTTTTTTGGAATAAAATACATGGAGAATATCCACTTGTATGGTGAATTTTTCCTATACTGAAGTTCAAAGAAACCTTTTGAGGAACGTCCATATTTCTATTCAGGTGAGCGTGGTCCTAATAGGGCAGCCATCTATGTTGATTTAGTTGCAAGATTTTAAAAGATACCTTTCAAGGAATATATCCCTTTGTGTTTAGGTGAGCAGAAAGGATGGTTTCCACCTATGCATGATCAAATACAGACTGTGTGTGACTAATAGTCTCTCTCTTTACGGGGTTGGTGTAATTCAAGCCACATCTAGAGACGGGATCCCCACAAAAGGACAGCGCCATTGGAATCGCTCCTATTTCTATTTTCTGTATATCCAAAACCAGTGTTGGCTGGAATCGTAAAACCTCTACGGAGAACTGCCCAATCTTAATGGAAGACGAGCAAAGGTGGCCTTCAAACCCTAAATACGGAACTATGCCGAGGGAGGCAATAACCATAATGAAGACCAGCTTCCAAGCAACTAACTAAAGATCCAGTGAATGCAAAGACTCCAATGGAGCCTGTGTGAGAGCCGATAAGACTAGATTAAGATTCCATGGCTGCAACTACGTACAAAACGGTGGCTAAATATACAGCACACCTTGTAAAAACATTTTGGACCCGCTGGAAAGAAAATGACAGGGCCAAAGCCTATAACGTCACGGAACGAAGGCAGAAACCAGCCTCCAAACCATCCGGAAGGGAGGCCACAAAATGTGAGGCGAAAACTTTGAACTGTTACACCACAAGCTGTAGAGTTTGCAAACCCGGAGGTAAGCGCGAGATGGAAACTGAGTCCGGGCTTGCAGCCTAGTACGGACCACGAGAGAGAAAGCTCTGCAGCTTTCTCACTCAGACACAGAAGGCCAGGCGCGAAAAGCAACCAAGGAAGTGCCCTTGTAGAAACAAGCCTAGTTGCAGCGGTTCTGGACTAAGTGGTAGACGCCACCCCAGGCCTACCGACCTCAGTAGAATGTCCGCGTACCATGACAAGCATAGCCAGCCTGGAGCCACTAGGATTACCCTCACTCGGGAAACCTTAACGCCCCTGGAGACCCGAGGGAACAGTGTAGACAGCAAAAACAGATGCTCTGGATGAAAAATTATGTGGAATTTTTCATCCAGCCATTTTTGCGTAAGCCAGCAGAAACCCGGATACTATGCAAAACTGTGGAGCCTCACAACAGTGCAAAGAGGCCATGAGATCCCCATGCGGAAGGCCTCACTCCCGAAGAGTAGGAAGACTACTGGAGAGAAAGATCACTGACCTGGGAGAAACCTGGTTCTGCTGAGAAAGTCCACTGACAGGCGCAGCAAAGGTCTCCACCCCGGAAGGACTTCGGCATCGCCGCCGCACACTGTTGCCTGTTGGAAGACGTACCTATGCCATCAACCTGGTCGTTGTCCGACTGACTGACCAGCCGGCGAGGACGGACAAGGCCCCCAATAGAGCCGGAAAGATGGCTTGGAGCTCGAGCCCATTGAACAGCCGAGCCGTTGCGGACGGTGACCCAAGGCCCTGGAGCCAAAAAGCAATTTCACGGCACTTCAGCCCAGGAGACTATCGGCCGTGGTCACCTGGCGAAGAAGAACGGAAACCCACCACCAATGTAGAGTGATGGGTGCTGCAGGACAGAATGGTAACTGACATGAGAAGGATGCCAAGCAAACCTGTCAAGTTTGGAGAATTATCCACTGGGACTCCCAGGAGTAGACACTGGTCCACTAAATGGTCTCTAAGTGGAAAGCAACTTGCCAACAACCGAATGTTCCACGAGGTCCATGGACCAACAAACCCGTTGAGACCAAGATTGGTAGGGTCCCTGCAAGGTCCGCCGCAAGAAAACACCACTGGAGATAGGTGACAAAGGCCACTCCCAGAACTGAAGGCGCAGACAAGACAGCACGGAAGACCAAAAAATAAGAGTTATAGTAGACTTACCATTGATAACTCTCTTTCTTTGAGGTCCATAGGATCCACAGGGATACCATGGGGTAATGTGGTTGGAGAGATCCAGGCACCAAACAGTTAAAGCTTTCAGCTCCCAGGATGCCTCGGGTCCTCCTCCATACATACCCCGTCCCCAGCCACAGGCCTTCAGTTTTGTAAACAAGCCTCAAGGTAGGAGAAGGAAAAACAATTGTACACCAGAAGCACGCTCACACAAGATGAGAATCCGTGACCGAAAGAAAAAAATACCCAATGCAACCAGGTGCGTCAGAGTGAGTGCCCTGTGGACCCTATGGATCTCGAAGAAAAAGAGTTATCAATGGTAAGTCTACTATAACTCTTAGCTTCTCCTTCAGGGTCCATAGAGATCCACAGGGATACCATGGGGTTGTCCTAAGGCAGTTCTCCTAAGGGTGGGGGACGCTCCTGAGTAGAAAGGAGAACTCATCATCCAAAGGAAGCATCCTGAGAGGCAAAAGTATAAAAGGCGTAGAACTAAGAAAAGTGTGGACAGAAGACCACATGGTTGCCTTGCACAATTGTTCAGCAGAGGCACCAGGACTAAATGCTCATGGCCCTACAGACAGTAGAATGTGCAGTCACCGTGTTTGAGACAGGGAGATCAGCCTGTGTGAACACCGGAGAGATAGTAATATGTAACCATCAAGCCAGGGTCTGTTTGTTAGCTGGCCATCCTCGTTTGTGAAAACCATAGAATACAAAAAGGAGCATCTGATTTCCTAACAGAGTTTGTACGCTCCACATAGATACGGAGAACACAAACTACATCCAGGGAGGCTTCACCTACAGAGAGGTCTGGAGCCTGAAAAGCTGGAACTACAATTTCTTCATTTACATGAAAACAAGACATTACCTTAGGAAGGTAACCCTCCCTTGTATGAAGAACAGCACTATCCTGGTGAAAAATCAAAAATGGGGAGCGACAAGAGAGCGCCGACAAATCAGAGACTCTGTGCAGAAGAGATGGAGGAGAAAAAGTGTCTGTCAACCATTTCAAGTCTACAGAGTCCAGAAGTTCAAATGGGGGAGCTTGTATCCCCCAAAGACAGATCCCACGGTGCTACTGGTGGAACAAAAGGAGGCTGAACTCGCAAAACTCCCTGAAAAAAAATTCTAACATCTGGTAATGAAGCAATCTTTCTCTGGAACCAGACTGACATTGCAGAAACCTGACAAAAAAAAAAAGAGAGACCAGATGTACCATACAACCATTAATAATTATACAAAATGTGCAAGGTTTTTGGCATAAATTCTGAGCTTACCCACCAGCGTCAAGGTAACCTCATCTGGTAAGTCCCTAAACACTATGGGGGTTAATTTCTGGGGCACCCCTAAACTATCCCAGCCAAACCACCCCAGGGCACCACACAAAATAAAATAAAAAATAGCAGTGAAGTGTTGAAATGTTAGGTAAGTGAAAGTGGCTGCTTAGTGTTGAAAGTGTTAGAAAAATAAATGTGTAAAAACAGAGTGATATAAAGTGTTAAAAATAAGTGTTAAGTGGTGCTGCCCCAAAGAAGTCCAGCCAGAGCAGTTCAATGGACCCCACGCCCCAAAATTCACCACATAACTGACTTGCTACATTGTACTAAATGCATATAGGTCTTACCTGTGGCTTTGCTAAACAGACTGTGCCTCCCAGCCAAACCTGGGGAGATTTGGCTGGGATGGTTTAGGGGTGCCCCACGCCCCAGACATGAACCCCCATAGTGTTAGGGACTTACCCGATGAGGTTACCTTGACGCTGGTGGGTAAGCTCATAATTTTGGCCAAAAACCTCGCATATTGTAGTATAAATTCGGACTGCTCGAATAAGTCCAGGAATATACACCTTGGACCTAGCGTCCGCCTCTTTAGTACGGAGAGGTTCCTGGTCCGAAAGATCCAGAATCTCCCCATCATCAGACGTCACGTCGTCATCCTCATAAGGAGCAGATAGAGAAGCCACCGGCCGTTTATGTGGCCGCAACAGAGACTCCCCTTGTAACACATCCGACAACTGCTGTACAGAACTAGTCAGGGAATTAACCCACGCAGGCTCCTGAGAGACCTGGGGAGGGGAAATAGGGAGACTGTGGGGTACCATCAATTATCTCGGGAAACCCTGCATGGGTGACGACACCACTGATTGCTGGGACAAACCCATCTGTGAGAACGCAGGCTGCGGAGCTAACTGGCCCACCAGGGTTGTAAGCGCTTTGGCGAAACAAGCCCAGGGCGGCTCCTGTACCGGTGCTGTGACCGTAATTGGCCGCGCCAATAAATAACACTGCCGGCATAGCCCTTCCGCGTTACCCTCCCCCTCCGCTATAGGTACTTTACACGTAGTACACTGAAGCTGAAGAGGAAAGTCACTCTCGGACATGATGGTAAGTAAGTATGTGACCCCTCTCACCAATACTTACTTAGTATAGCGAGAATCACCCTGCAAGCATCGCAAGGGCTTTAGCAGAAAGAACAGGGACAGTGATACACTACCTCCTGCATCAGGTGCCAACAAATTATTATGTTGTCTATAGAGCCTATTGCACACTTCTTAGCTTAAATAGGATGGGTATACGTGCTACTGCAGCTTGTCCCAAGTGTAGACTGTGACTTCTGGCATCTCCACTTTGACTGTCAGGACACACATTCTTTTTGGATGCAGGTGTGGCCCTCATGCTCTGTCCTGAAGATCCCAAACTGTGCTTATTTGGCCTTAACTTGGAGGAAACCTTTAATGAAACTATGTATGTTGTGTCTATCCACGCTGTCAAAAAAAAGTTATGGTATGACATACCTTTGTTAACGCTTTTTCTTCGAGGTCCATGGGGTCCACAGCCATTACGTTGGGGTATGAATCCCGGTCACCTAACAGTTAACGCAAACGAGTTCTCTGCTTCCCCATATACCCCAGCCCCTGCCTCAGGTAGCCAGTTCGTTACCAAGCTTAAGCAGGCAGAGACAAACAAAGGGTAACAAAGAAAAGACCCATACTCACGAGTCCAGGCTCTCAAGAGAAGAACTATGGAAAAACCTCCCTCGGAACTACAGGTGCGACCTCGAAGAAAAAGTTAACAAAGGTATGTCATACCATAACTCTTATTTTCTTCTTCGGGGTCCATGGGGTCCACAGCCATTACGTTGGGGATATCCCAAAGCACTAACCCTACGGGTAGGGACGCTCCTGGCTCTCGGAAGAGAGGAGAATCCTACGCCCAAAGGAGGCATCCTGAGAGACAAAGGTGTCAAAGGAATAAAATTTGACGAAGGTATGGATGGAAGACCATGTGGCTGCTTTGCATAATTGCTCAGCAGAAGCACCCCGGCGGGCCGCCCATGATGGACCTACCGCCGTAGTAGAATGTGCCGTCACTGAATCCAGCACCTGCATACCAGCCTGTGTATAAGCCAATGAAATTGCCATGCGAATCCACCTGGCCAGTGTCCGTTTATTGGCTGGCCAGCCATGCTTATGACAACCATAAAGCACAAAAAGTGAAATCGGACTTCCTCCATTTGCTCGTGCGTTTAACATAAATTCTCAACGCACGGACCACATCCAGGGAAGCCTCACCTTGTGAGAGACTTGTGCCCTGAAATGCTGGAACTACTATTTCTTCATTAATATGAAATTTAGACACCACTTTTGGAAGGTAATCCTCCCTAGTACGTAGTACTGCTCTATCTTGATAAAATACCAAGAACGGCTCCCGGAAGGAAAGCGCAGCTAAATCCGACACTCTACGTGCAGATGCCATAGCATCTTTGCTGTTAGCCACTTGATGTCTATTGAATTTAAAAGGCTCGAACGGAGGAGCCTGTAAAACCTTCAGAACTAGAGTCAAGTCCCACGGAACAACCGGGGAAACGAAGGGAGGCTGAATCCTCAACACCCCCTGAAAAAAGGTCTTTATATCCGGTCTCAGAGCAATTTTATGTTGGAACCAGACTGAAAGAGCTGACACCTGTACCCTTAAAGAGGCCAGGCGGAGACCTTTTTTCCAGACCGCTTTGAAGAAAATCAAGCACTCTGGATATCAGGAATTTCTATGGATCATACCCTTTCAGTTCACACCACTGAAAGAAAGTATGCCAAACCCTATAGTATATACGGGCTGAGGATGGTTTCCGTGCCTTCAACATCGTCCGTATAACAGACTCGGAAAACCCCTTCTTCCTCAAGACAGAGGCCTCAAGAGCCATGCCGTCAGCGATAGCCGATGAAGATCCGGGTACCAGCAGGGACCCTGTAGCAACAGATCCAGGCTCAATGGCTTAGGCCATGGAGTGTCTATGAGAGAGACCATAGATCTGTGAACCAGTGCCATCTCGGCCATGCCGGAGCTATTAATATGACAGTGCTGCCCTCTTGTTTGATCTTTCTGACAACTCTGGGCAGAAGAGCAAACGGGGGAAACAGATATACCAGCTTGTAACGCCACTTTACTGATAGTGCGTCTACAAACTCGGCTCTCGGATCTCTTGTCCAGGATCCATACCTGGGAACCTTGTTGTTCCTTCTTGATGCCATCAGATCTATTTCTGGTAGAACCCACCTGTCCACAAGGTTCCGAAAAACCTGTGAATGTAGGGCCCATTCTCCTGCATTTATCTCTTGCCGACTGAGAAAATCGGCCTCCCAATTCAGGATTCCTGGAATGAACACAGCAGATATCGTGGGCATATGAGTCTCTGTCCATACCAGGATCTTTGATACCTCTGCCAAGGCAGCCCGACTCCTTGTGCCCCCTTGATGATTTAGGTAGGCGACCGCGGTGCGATTGTCCGACTGTATCTGCACCGACCTGCCCTTTAAGATTTCCTGAGCCTGCACTAAAGCTTTGAATATAGCTCTTAGTTCCAGGATGTTTAATCGGTAGCCGGCTTTCCGCCACTGACCACTTTCCCCGGAAAGTGTGTGACCCCGTCATCGCCCCCCAACCTTGAAGACTGGCGTCGGCTTTGACTAATGTCCAATCCGACCCTGACTGAGATGCTTTGTCTGCAACCACCAGGTCAGGGACAACCATACCTCTGGAGAGAGACGCAGCAGCTGAGACCTGATCGTGCGATGATCCTTGTTCCAGCGAGACAGAACTAATTGCTGCAATGGTCTGGAGTGGAATTGAGCGTATTCCACCATCCTGAAGGTGGCCACCATCGACCCCAGGACCTGCATGGCTACTAGAACGAATATCTGCCTGTTGTGAAGCAACCTGCGTATTCGTGATTGTAGGGCAAGGATCTTCTCCTCCGGCAGATATATTTTCTGCACCACGGAGTCTAATCTCGCTCACAAATGACACATCTGTTGTACCGGACAGGGTGACTTGCCAGTTTATGATCCAGCCGTGACTGTACAGACATGATACTGTCAGCCTCAAATGATCCTGTACCTGCTGTGGGGACTGCCCCAGCAACAGGAGGTCGTCCAAGTAAGGCAAAATCCTGACGCCTTGGCGTCTGAGGCATGCCATCTTCACCGCCATCACCTTGGTGAATACCCGAGGGGCTGTGGACAGGCCAAACGGCAGGGCCTGGAACTGAAAATGTTCCTCCCCTACCGCAAAACGAAATTTTTTTTGATGAGCCTGTGTGATTGGGATGTGAAGGTAGGCATCCTGTATATCTAGGTATACCATATAGTCCTCCTGTTCCATTGCCAACACAATCGATCGCAATGTTCCATCCTGAACCCGGGGGCTCGAACAAATCTGTTGAGCTCTCTTAGATTCAGAATAGGCCGGTATGACCCATTCGGTTTCTGAACCAAGAACAGATTGGAGTAAAACCCCTCTCGGAACTGAGTCACTACTTCTGATGCTAGCAAAGGCAAGAATAGCCTTCTGAAGGGCCAAAGCTTTTTCTGAACCCACCTGCGGGTTTACACAAAAGAATCTTTGCAGAGGAGTCCTCCAAAACGTCAAGGAGTACCCTCGGGAAACAACTCCTCGAACCCAGGCATCCTCCGATGTGAGGTGCCAGGGCTCTGAGAACCGAAGTAGTCAGCCGCCCACCCTGGGATCCCCCAGGGGGAGGCCCGTTCCATCAGGCCACTGGTTTATCCTGGACCCTAGATCCAGGACATTTGTTCTGCCAGGGCTTCCTGGGTCCTGCCTTTTTTGGTGGAAATCTCGCTGAGGGCTGACCTTTGGCCTTGCCCTGTGGCCGAAACCCCCAAAAGGACGCCCTCCTCAATTTAGACGAGGTTGCTGATGGCAAACCTGCTGTCTTTGAGGCTGCCATGGAGGATACAATTTTGTCCAATTCTGGACCAAAGAGAGCACCTCCTGTGAATGGAAGGAATTCTAGGGCCTTTTTGGACCCGGCATCCGCCTTCCAATCCTTCAACCAGAGGATACTACGTGCCACCACGGACTGCTCAAACTTTAGAGGAAAGGATCCCTGCATCCAAGGCGGCATCTCCCAAATACGAGGCCCCTTCTCTAATAAAGGAGATCATATCCAGTTGCTCCTTAGAGGCATCTGGTAAAGACTCCGTTAGAGTCTTGGCCCACTCCTCAATAGCTCTTGCTACCCAGGCAGTGGCCATAGCTGGACGGGTGGCCGTTCCTGCCAGCGAAAAATTGTTTTGAGACAAGGCTCCAGTCTCCTATCCGTGGTTTGCTTCGGCGAAACTGCTGGGATTAGCAGAGTGGTACGTTTAATCAGCTGTGCTACATGTGCATCAACTTACGGTGGATTCTCCCGCTTGGCACAATCCTCTGCTGGAAAAGGATATAGAAGCGCCATTCTTTTAGAAGAATGGCTTATCTTATCCGGACGGACCCAGGCTTCCTCCATAAGTTCTGACAAATGTTCAGACTTCTGCCTTAACCAGGGGGGCTTTCCAAGGCGGAAGATCCCCTTCCTCGATATTTAACACCGATTTTACAGCCCTTATCAGAAAAGGGACATCGGCTACTGGGAAATGATCATCACCCTCCTCGGAGCTAGACTCCTGTGAAGAGTCCTGTGCCTGTTCCTCGGAGGAGGCGGCGGCACTGGAGTACTCACCCATATGAGGCGATACATGGCGCCTAGATTTAGGATGATTTGGCTTGACAGCCTGAGGCTGAAAAACCCCCGAGGATGATGCCATAACCTTACCAGCACCAGGGTCCATCCAAGGTGGCCACATCATGGGCATAGGATGCATCTGCTGAGGTAAACCCCAAATGGGTGGTACCGAGGCAGCCAGCCGTTCTGCCACCTGAGCCTTTACCTGAGAAAATGACGCCCAAGGGGGCTCAGGGCCTGAAACAGGCAAACTTAATTGGTGTGGTGGCTTAAACAGTTCCCACAAAGCCCATTTTTTTAGAAAGTCCTGTGGGGACAATCCTGCCTTGCAGGCTATACAGGATATCAGCAACGGGGCTCCCGCCACCTGACCCTCAGACTCCTTAGACATATCCCTATGCCACTGGTTCTGAGTGTCTATGTGCTGATTTCTACTCTCAACCCACACACCTGTTGCAAGGGAAGGGGAGAGACAGTGACAGTATACAGGAATTACAGTTTTTACAGAAGAAACAGTATCCATAAACAACAATCACATGCTCTCACTACCACAATCAGCCTAAGCTTAGGTAGGATAGAGCCCTGTAAACACCTAAACCAGCAGTAGGCAAGGTATACAGGGAGACTGCCCAGCGTCCTGTAGGAGCAGCGTTCAGAGAGCAACTGACATACACTCTGGCTGCCCTATATGGAGGCTGGGAGGAGCAATCCACAATCACTGTGCCAGAGGACTGAACTAGCGTGTGGATTGGGGGAGGGGCCGCCGGGGAAGCGTACCTCCCCTATGCTGCTTGGACCTGACCGGTAAACTGACCTGGCCGTCGTCACAAGCCCCAGCTGGTCAGGAACATCATATCCTGGCGGTCTAGGCAAGGAGACAAGCCATATGCCTCCTGACTGCAGCCCGTCTCCGGTCAGTCTCACCGCCGGAGGCCGGACCGCCACGCGAGGCTGCTTCCAGGACAGCTCAGACCACCCGCTGAGATAGAGAGTAAACCTCGCCCTTTTTTTTGTTACTCGTCTGCAGGACTGCTCCATCAGTCCCACTGTCTATGTGATGAACACACCAAACAGGAAGAATTGGCTACCTGAGGCAGGGGGTGGGGTATATGGGGAGGAACCCCGATGCATCCTGGGAGCAGAGAACTCGTTTGCGTTAACTGTTTGGTGACCGGTATTCATACCCCAACGTAATGGCTGTGGACCTCATGGACCCCGAAGAAGAAAGTATGGTTTGGACCGGAATGCCCAGATGGTCAAAAGAGGAGAGCCTTTTTAAATGATAGTAAAAAGAGTACTAAACACTGCGCATAGCGGGATAACTAATTGTGCGCGTTGTGCTGCTGGTATCTGAAGGGTGTGATTCCTTCTGGTTAAGCATATAGAGAAAAGCAATGGATACTGCGCTCAACCCCTAAGAGAACACTAATTTGCAAGTAAAAAATATGATTTTTACTCACCATAAAATCTCTTCCTTGGATTCCATCTGGGGGATGCCATTACTTCTCGGTTATGCGTAGTGAGGTGTGGAGTTGGACACTAGCTAATTGAAACTGGCTCCCACCCCTCCCCTTTCACCCTAAGCTCAGTCTATGTTTAACAAAGCCGGAGTAAGACCCACGGAAGAAATGAGAAACCAGAGACCAACAGTTATCTAATATGAAACCAAACAAGGGAGGAATCTTGGCATCCCCCAGATGTACTCCAAGGAAGAGATTTTACAGTGAGTAAAAATCGTATTTCCTTTTTCATCCATCTGGGGGATACCATTACTTCTGAGATATACAAAAGCAAGCCAATTAAAGGGTGGGAGGAGTGTCGAAACTGACAGCTCTAAGAATTTTCCGCCCAACACTGGCGTCCCTCGCGCCAAATGTATGGAAACCGTGAAACCTTGTAGAAGTGTGTAATGATGACCAGGTAGCTGCTTTGCACAGCTGCACAACTAAGGCACCATGCCGTACAGCCCAAGTAGCCCTTACAGCACGAGTCGAGTGTGCCCGAATTGAGGCCAGATTTGAGGACAAATATGCCTGCCAAATGGCAGAAGTGACCCATCCAGCGATGGATCCTTTTGAGGCAGACCAGCCTCTTTTTGGTGCATCAATCAACACCAATAGGGAATCCATAAACCTCAAAGACGCAGTACGGTCCAAGTAAATGTTTAACGCACGTACCACATCCGACAGTGTTAAGGAAGAAGATTCAGTAGCCACTGAATCCTGGCGAAAAGCTGGCAGGACAACATCCTGGTTAATGTGGAAAGCAGATATCACCTTCGGAAGAAAGGAAGGTTTAGTGCGTAACACTACCCTATCCTCATGAAAAATGAGAAGCGGAGATTTACAGGAAAGAGACGCTAACTCAGATACCATTCTGGCCGAGGCAATGGCCAAAAGGAAAAAAAAACTTCAAAGTAAGATATCACAATTCTACAGATTCCAAATGCTCAAACGGTGCCTTTTGAAGTGTCTCCAAAACTAAATTCCCAAGGAGGAACCGGCGGGACATAACGAGGCTGAATGCGAAGAACCCCCTGCAAAGTGGTCTGGACTTCAGGAATGGTGGCCAATTTCCTTTGAAACAATATCGACAGGGACGAAATTTGTCCTTTATGAGAGAACAAACTAAGACCCTTAACCAACCTCTCTTGCAGAGACTAGATACTTGTAAACTTTCAGGTATGAACTTGTGTTGTTCAAACCAAGAAATATATATCTTCCATATCAGATGATAAATCTGGGAAGTAACTGGTTTGTGAGACTTTATCATGGTTTTTACCACAGATTATGAAAACCCTTCGGCCCTCAAAATATTTGATTCAAGAACCATGCCGTCAAAGCCAAGCGAGGCAAATCGGGGTGACGCATTGGACACTGAAGTAACAGATCTGGGCGCAGGGGCAGACTATACAGAACATCTGCCAACATGGTCCGAAGAACTGTGTAAAAATGACAGAGCGGCCAGTCTGGAGCCACCAGAATGACCGGCCGTGCAACTGATCGAATCTGCTGAATTACCTTTGGTAACATTACCAGAGGAGGAAAGATGCATCTCTGCTGGAACACCCAAGGTGCTGTCATGGCATCCACCAGAGATGCCAGAGGATCCCGGGACCCAAACCCGTACCTTGGAAGCTTCTTGTTGAGACAAGACGCCATTAGATCTATGTCTGGAGATACACATCTGGCAACTATTTTCGCAAACACCTTCTGGTGTAATTCCTATTCCCCTGGATGCACACCGTGGCAACTCAAGAAGTCCGCCTCCCAGATGTAAAATTGGTGAAATAGCTGGAACCCAATTTTCTGCCCAATGAAGGATGTGAGAAACCTCCCTCATTGCTTGCCAGCTGCGGGTGCCACTCTGCTTGTTTATGTAAGCAACTACATTTTCTGGAATTGTCTGATTGGAGTCGCACTGGTAAATTCCTTAGATGGCATTGAGCCTGAACTAATTCATATCGAATTACCCTTAATTCTAGTGTATTAATGGAAAAAGAGGCCTCCTGGATGGACCAAAGACCCTGTAAGTAAGTGTCTGTCTAGAACCACCGCCCCCCAGCCTGTTAGGCTGGCATCTGTGGTGGCAATGGTCCAATTTATTACTGACAATTGACAACCCCTGTTCAGATTTGCATCCTGTAGCCACCAGCGGAGAGACTGATGGGTCTGCAGAGATAAGCTGAACATCTGCCTGATTAATCGAGGGTCTGGCTTCACTTATCAATGAAGCAATTGGTTTTGTAGTGGACGGCCATGAAATCTGGTGAAAGAAACCACCATTTTCCCAGTATCTGCACAGCCCTGAGAACTGAGATATGAGACATCTGTAAAATGGTCCTTATTCTGGATTGCAGATCCTGAATCTTTGCCTGGCGAAGAAACACTCTGACACTGGGTGTCAAAGAGAGGACCCAAAAATACCATCCTCAGATGAAATTACATTTAATTTGGAAAAACTGATGATCCAGACGAAGCTCTGAAGCATGCCTAAGGTAATCTGAAGATGATGTTGCAATAGGGCTATTGAGGATGCTCTTAGCAACAAATCGTCCAGATAAGCCAACACATTTATCCCCCACTCCTGAGTAGGGAGATTATGTGTGCCATAATCTTTGTAAAGAACTAAGCACCCAAACAAAAACAGTAAAATAAAGAAATTAAACCTAACTAAAAGCTATGACCTAACCAGTGCCATACTCCAAGGCACTAAAAACAAGACTGGGCTTAGGATGGAAGGGGAGGGGTTATATAGGGGGAGGGAGCAAATTTCAATTAGCTAGTGTCCGACGCCACACCTCACTACGCATAACCCAGAAGTAATGGAATCCCCCAGATGGATGAAAAGGATATGATATAAAGGCAAATTAATTGTAAAATATGTAACTTTACTACTGCTCTAAATTAAATTAAACTCATGTACATACAAATTATGAAAATATGTACAGCATAAGTGGACACACCCACCACCTAGATGAGGTACGAGGTGTGCAGAAATAATGATCAATCTGATAAACACACCGGACAAAATAATATGGAATGCGGAAAGACAAGGTGGTATAAGTTCAACAAAATGGGACGTGAACATGCGTGTAGATGGTGACACAAACTACTGGATGATCATTGTAAATAACTGAGGTATTGATACAATGCGAATTTGTTGATATAGTTTCCTGTTTTCATGGGTCGTAAACGTGACATGACTGAGTGGCAAAAGGGAGCCATTGTTTTTGGCCGAAAGCATGGCCATATCCTGTAGGAGGTGATGGTGTTTGTTGGTGTGCCTTCGAAGACCGTGAGAAGTATCCATCTACAGTGAAAGAAGCATGGTCACCAAGAATCTCACCGGGGGAACAGTGGCTGAAAATCAATCAGGCATTTAGGGTGCCTAGCAACCACCAATCTGGTACAAAAGAGTCAGGAACCGCTCCAACTGTAAAATGCCGGACCCAGCCAAACAGTATCAGAACAAACACTGCGGTGCAAACTGCATGGGTTACACATTTTCAGTCGTATAGCCCGGGTGCGTCCCAGGTTGAGAACCATCTAAAAGAAACACATGGGCCAAACAGCATCGTCACTGGACCATTTAACAGTGGAGACGCATCATATGGTCTGATGAATCCAGGATTTTGCTTAGATTCCAGTGACGGCCGCTCCAGAGTTATGAGGAGGGTTGGGGAAGCATGTCCAACAAGCGATGCAGAAAGGAGGTGGAAGTGTCATATTTTGGAGGTGTATTTCGAGTGCTGGAGCTGGACCCTTGGTTGAGGTGTCCAATCGCATGAAAGCGGTTGACTGTGTGACATTGTTGAATCATGCGGTTTTGCCATTTATCCAGTTTCTGAAAAACGAAGACCATCTTGTGGATCCACTGTTTTAGGATAACTGTACTCTCCATTGTGCTGGATTGGTTTGAGGAGCACCAGACTGACGTGCCACATCTCACGTGGCTCTCGTGGCTCTCCAATTCACCAGATCTCAATGTTATTGAGAAACTTTGGGAAACTTTTACAATTCCTGTAATTGGAACGGGCTGTGAAGCAGAAACACAAACACCCTCCGAATTTGGCTGCATTGAAGGACCACTTGGTAATTGAATGGGCGCAATGCAATATGTGATCCAGAGTCATATTGATAGCATGCCTCGGAAAATCAGAGCTGTCATTAAAGCAGGTGGTGATGTAACGCCATATTAACGTCTAATGTAGCATTCCATATTATTTTGTCCGGTGTGTTTATTCACACAAAGCAATAAAAAACAATACAACATATGCAAGACTTATATGATCTCTCTTAGTAGCGAGTCTATTACAACGTAAATAATGTCGGCTGTCAGTATCCCATAGGTGCTGGTGGTATCACATAGTCAATAGAGAAGTAGTGTGAATCCCTTCGAAATCTTAGATGGTGTAGGTGGTTAATGAATGCTGCCTGTTAGGTAGGTAAGTCCCAATGCGTCGCGGGTTCACGTTAATCACCTTGTATGATGTCCATATGAATAAACTGTCCATCTCCTGATCGTTGTAGGTTGCCTGTGATGTCTTCTGGTTAGGGGGATAGGGCATGGCCACTAGAATAGGTCTGGTACTCCGGACTGAGTTAACTAATGCGCGGAGAGAGAGGCATCGGCACACCTTTGTGCAAGCACGCCCCAGCGTCTCTGGCCCGCCAGTAGTTAACCACCGTCTAGGGAGGGAGTGATACAGGCTTGGGCTCAAAGGAGCTTGCCACCGGAGTACCCTCTCCACTTGTAGAGACTCAAGACACGAGGTGATTAGCGGGATGCCGCGACTCGCTGGGACTTATCCACCTAACGGGCAGCATTCATTAACCACCTACTCAAGTAGTGTGAATCCCTGTGAAATATATATTTTTTATTGCTGTGTGTACATATGAGATGGATCATTATTTCTGCACACTTTGAACCTCATGTAGTTGGTGGGTGTGCCCACTTATCCTGTACACATTTTCATTACTATTGCTATTGATAAAATGAAACTCATGTACATACAAATAAAGTTTTACTGTATTACAATGTATTTTATATTTCCATGTTTGTCTGACTGCGTATATATTGTCTGCCACTCGTATCGGTTTCCCTTTACATTGAGCCTCCCTGGCCCGTAATGTATTTTTATCATCCTATGCATATGTCTATGTCTGTGCATTCTCACGTGATAGCATTTACACACTTTGTACTTCCTTTTTCTCTTATTTTGGTTGTTCTATGCATTTATTGTGCTTTTTCAAAACCATAATAAAAACTACCTGATTAAACAAACAAACAAACAAAAAAAAAACGCAACACCATCGCGGGACATAAGGAAATTCTACATTAAGAGTAAGAAGATATAAGGAAAGGAAAATATTCTGTCTTAAAGGCACTCAAACTGGTATTAAAATATATGTATTACCTATAACTAAAATAAATGCCCCATACTAATCTCCTCCCATGCAAACATTCCAGATAGATGTGATAAGAAAACTAGACACCAAAAGAAGAACATTGTAGCTATAATTCTACCAGACCGGGGATAGGATAAAATATTTAGCAAATTGAAGAAATAAATCAGTGGTGATCATAAAATACAATGAGAGACACTGTATGAATATATAACAAAGGTTCATCGCGAAGCATGATTTAAAACTTTAATTGACATTTTACAACTGGAAAAAAACTAAACACTCAGTATACAGCTAGGAGGAACTTCTATAATCACCTGTGAAACTGCTCATGAAACCTGTCTCTGTGTCCTTGTAATGTATCTGCAGGTAGACCTAAAACACGAAGCAGGACAAGATGTCATTCATAATTGTCACCCATTTAGTGTGCACAATACTGTGCCACTACTTGCCCAAAGGAATAACTGAAGCCATTTAACAGTTTACTCTACCTCCTTCATTTATATGGATTATTTATATATACTGTATATATACAATGCTAATCTGATTATTCTCTTTGAATCTATTTTATTTATTTTGGGCACCTGGCAAAGTGTAACAGGACAGGACGGTTTGGTAAACAGATATCGGAGATTCAGCAAGGAACCTGCACACATACAGTATATGAGCAACAGAATTAATCTAGTGCAAGACGTCACTCCATGTAACCAAGTGCTATCAAAATGGTGCCATACAATTTATCGGTGTTTTTAGCCATCTCACAGGAAAAATAAATAGTGTCAATGGGACAACAGAGAACTTCCGGTTCCATTATATGAAATATTTCTTTAATACAGGGATTAACAAAATCATGTAGAATTCAGGAGTCAGTGAAAATGTACATCCAATAGATATAATACTAAAAAGTCAAGCACTAGCCATTTCCAACATAATATAATAAAGACACTTACATGAATGTAGTTTAAACATCAACTTGACGGTGTAGTGATAAAGATGGCTGCAGTCCTGAATCACCTGTATGAGAGGGGCCAGCTTACACTGTCCTGCTGACATCTGAGATACCGCAATGGCACTGTTCAACTGTCTGGAAACTAATCATTAGAACCTACATTACTTAATATAGTGCTATACAACTATACAAGTATGTGCAGTAACAACAAACTCCAAGTACCCTGTCAACTTCTGCGAGGTCTGTAATTTATAATGCAGAAGATGCTTGGCATGGTTTCAGTAAAACATTTGTCAAAACACAATTTAAAAGATTACAAACTAAAAAAGAAAAGATGTACTGGTACCATTTTCTAATAAGTTTAATGAACACGAGCAGTTCATTAATGAAAATAAGGAAAATAACACGTTATCAGTTTAACTTGGATAAACAAACACATTTGCCCACAGAAACTAGCATGCGTTTGTAACATAATATTATACCATACCATAATTAAAAATAACTTCACAGCGCATAATTGTTTAAAAAACATAATGTGTTTCATAACCTTTTTGTGATGGTAGAGAGAAACAATGACAAATAATTTCGGTAATTTCTTGGTTTGTGCTCTATGTTTTTTCGAGAGCAAAAACTTTATTGACAATCCAGGTACAGACAATCACAATCACAGCAACTTCACTCTCAGAAATGAGAGATTCTTATAGTTTAACCGTATTGTATTTCATCATAATTAAAACTTGTTGCTCATTACAAATATATCCTTGTGATAGAGGAAAGCATTATTAGAAAACCAGGCATCTCAATTGGTAGCCAGACACATAACCTTTATGAAAGCCATCTTACTTTGGTGATTGTGACCAGACTGTCAAGGGAAAAATATCATAAATCTCAGCAAAATGAAAAAAAAAAAATAAAATAAAAAAATACAAATATAGGATTGTTAGCCAATTTACCGGTGCATTTTTTTTCTATTAAGCAGGCTGGACAATGGGATTATAGGTTGGGGCTGGAGCTAGCACTTAATGAAATTGTAGCTTTAAATCTTAAAGTCTTCCCCCCTGCAATCCCACAATTCCTGTACTTCTTTAGAAGAGTCCAGAGAGGAGTAGCAGGAACCCAGTGAAACTGTTAGAACAACCAAACAAACCAGTAGGGAAAAGACCAGTCAAGAACCAAACACCTCGCACGACTAAGCCTGAGGGAGGGATTGCAGTGTTTCCAGCGTGCTTATGAGAAAAGGTTTCAACAGTAAGTTGACCAAAAATCCTATTTACTCTTGCAGCAAAGCTGGGGAATACTGGACAATGGGACGTTCAAAAGCAGTCCTCATGGGAGAGAACGCTCAGGCTGCGGGATCGGAGAACTGTACACCGAAAGTAGTGCCGCCAGAGGCACAAAAACCTGAAATGTAAGAATGAGCAAATGTATGGACAGGGGACCAGATAGCCGCACAGTGGACCTGTGCTGCTGAAGTTCTGCGTCACGCTGCCCAAAAGATTGCCGCCATCCTAGCGGAAGGTGCTGATACCTGGTCTGGTGGCGGTCGCCCCACACCAGAATAGGCTTGAGTAATGACCGAGCGGATCCAACACGCAAGGGTCTACTGAGTGGCCGGCCAACCATGTTCCGACACATAAAAAAGAACCTGCAGAGAACAGTGCAGCGTACCAAAGAAGACGTGTCCAAGGAAATCTGCAGAGCTCAGTCCAACTAGCAGAACCATATCATCCCAGTCCCAGGAATTTGCCAAAGCAAAAATAGAACCGGAAGGACAATATCCGAAACCAGTGTCGGCTTGAATCATAAAACCTGTACGGGGAACCGCACAATATTCATGGAAGACTAGCAAAGGCTGCTTGCAAACCCTAAATACGGAACTGTGCAGAGGGAAGGCAATAGCCATAAGGAAAACCAGCTTCCAAGCAACGAACCAAAGTTCCACTGAACGCAACGACTCCAATGGAGCCTGCGTGAGAGCCAATAAAACTAGATTAAGATTCCACAGCTCCACCTGCGGACGAAATGGTGGCTAAATACGCAGCCCACCTTGTAAAAAACAGGTTGGAAAGAAAATGACAAGGCCAAAGCCTATAACGTCACAAAACAAACTTGGCAACTGGCCCCCAAAATCTCTAGAAGGAAGGTCAAGAAATGGGAGAGGCGAAAACTCATAACGGTTACACCACGAGAGGTAGAGTTTCCAAATCCAGAAGTAAGCACAAGATGGAAAGAGTCCGGTCTTGCAGCCTAGTATGGAACACGAGAGAGAAAGCAACCAAGCAAGGAAGTCCCCTGGTAGAAACGAACCTAGTTGAAGTGGGTCTGGACAAAGTGAAAGATGCCACCCCGGGCCTACCGACCTTGGGAGAACGTCCCCGTACCATGACCAATGTAGCCAGCCTGCCTTAACGCCCCTGGAGACCTGAGGGAACAGTGTGGACAGCTGTAAAATTCTACACAACAGTCAAGGCAGCCACTTGCGGTAACCAGCGGAAACGTGCAGAGGCCATGATATACCAACGCGGAAGGCCTCACTCCCGTACGGGGAGAGAGCGCAAGACCATTGCCCTGGGAGAAATGTGGCTCTGCTGAGGAAGTCTACTGTCCCACTACCCATATGACCACAACTGAGAGAGACAGAACAAAAGTCTCCACCCCTGAAAGACTGCGGCATTGCTGCCGCACACTTTTGCCTGCCGGAAGATGTACCTATGCCATCACCGGGACGTTGTCCGACTGACTTCGACCGGCAAGCGAGGACAGACAGGGCCCCCAATAGAGCTGGAACGATGGCTTGGAGCTTGAGCCCATCGAACAGCTGAGCAGTTGTGGACGGTGACCCAAGGCCCCGGAGCCAGAAAGCAATTTCACAGCCACTCAGCCCAGGAGACTTTAATAAATTGTGAATATCTTTTTTTATGCACAATCCTGGCTTAACATATTTATCATATATACAGAATAAGGTCAGCGCAATCCATATATCCTTTCACCAACCGAACCTTGGACCAAGATTGGTAGGGTCCGTTCACTGTCCTCCGCAAGAAAAACACCACTAGAGAGAGGTGTCGGAGGCCACCCCTAGAACTGAAGGCACAGAAAAGGAGACAAGGGAGACATTGCCATAGTCGGGATACAGCACTGATCCGAAAGTACTTGAAACACTCGACCTAGGAAGGTCCATATCTGTGAAGCTGAGGTATCCTTTACAAGCAGAACGTCCAAGAGGGCCGGATTGTGATGTACTAAGAGCGTCAGCATTGACCGTATGGTTTTGCACACAGACGAAGCTGGGGCTCCACCGAAGTTAGGGCCCGGAAAATACAAGGGACCGAGTTGATTACCCACTGAAAAGGTAAAACGACCTGCCCAAAATTCGAACTAGGAAAGAGAGAGAACCCAAGTTTCTGTACCTGCAGCGGAACTGGAGCAAAAACACGTTGGCTGTGAGGAGTGGCATGCTAGCACGGTCCAATGTCACCGTGTTCGCCACTCCTTGGGGAAGAGCGATATGAAGAAACAAACAATGTTTTGGTGGCGGACCACCGGGGTCCCAGATGGAACCATACAGAAATATGCCAAACGCCCAGCTGTCAGACGCCACTCAAGGGTTGCTGAACCGGAGCAATCGCCCTACCACTTTGTAAGCGAACTGGGCAGAGAGAGAGACACATAGTTAGGCCCAAGGCTTCCATGGAGCCGTGTCTCCAGAATGGAGAGTTACTAAAAACTGCCCCCGGAAATCGAACCCCTGCCGGGGAAGAATCAGCTTGGGACGCACCACCTCGGAGAAGCGAAAGTTTGGAAACACGGACCCCCGCCGTTAGGACGGCCAACGGCAGAAAAGTGCTTTCCCGACCATTGGGGATTAACCAATGTTAACTAAAAGAGAACGTCCTTACCAAACAGAAGATAGAGTAAGAAACACTCATGTAATGAATGCATATGCAAACCGAAGAGCCAAAGGGCCATTGAGCCGCACCGGCCGCAGCTGAAACTCGGAAGCTACCTGTGCCCCATCTCGCATGGCCTCCCCCACAGAGCCTGCCGGAAATATCCTGCCAATTCAGCAGGGAGTCCCAGGACGAAGCACTCTGAAGCCCCTCGACAAATACATCAGCAGAAGTGACCATTGCTCAAGCCACCAGTGTTGGGGTTCGCCAAGGCCCTAGAGCTCTCCAAAAAACAGACCGTAGTCGCTTGAGCCATAAACGGCTACCACAGTAACTACCGTAAGAGGTGCTTCCACCTGAATATTGAATCCCCTGGATGCTAATGTTCGAGGAACGGAGCCTTCTGAATCTAGTGTCTCCTAAGCCTCCATGAGGAGACTGGAGAGATCTGCCGAACAGAAAGAAGGACTTTCCGTTGCCAACACTTGGACAGACCCACAGCCACCACTTGGGAATCCTTATCGAAACCTCCTAGAGTGTGGAGTAGAGCCGTAAGGAATTGAAAAGGACAGTAGGTCCTCACCCTTGGGGACAGCACAAAGCCTGGTAAGTTCCTGCGCATGTGAAACATCTAATGGGGCCCTGGAATGAGGAAGACGTCTCCAATACCATCCTCTACCAGTGGCTCGCACAGCAGAGTCGTCCAAAAAAATGCGCGCCAGGAACCAAACATAAATCATGTCACTGCTAAGCATGGAGCCAGATCGGGATATATCTTGACTGGGAACTTAACCCTATAGCAGGAAGAAGCATGCGCCAGAGATGAGAGAATACACAAGCCTGAACTTGGTCTCCTTGTGAAGCGCCACCAGCTTCACTATTGCGCTAAGCATGGAGCCAGATCGGGATATATCTTGACTGGGAACTTAACCCTATAGCAGGAAGAAGCATGCGCCAGAGATGAGAGAATACACAAGCCTGAACTTGGTCTCCTTGTGAAGCGCCACCAGCATCACTATTGCATACACCGAGCTGCTGAGAGCCCCAGCACACGCAGGTCTTACCTTGGTGGATGCAGCAACCCATACACACAAGGCTCCCGAGCGCAAAATCCTGTTACACTGTGCCATGGAAGAAACACTGCCCAGAACAAAATACCTGCATACAAACCCCAGAGTTAGGATTGTAGCGGGAAACCCATGACCGCAGTGTGGTGAGGTAATAATGCTAACCATTACACAGTCTGTGTCGTCAGAGCCACCTCTCGTGCTTGAACGGGTGTGGCGTAGCCAGTCGTAGTCCACACTGGCGCATCAGTAGAGCAATGACAAACCCATAATAGGATTAAAACCTGTGACTGTCACACGCTAAATCCGTAGTACCGGTGCACTAGCCCATTGAGCCACCTGATCTACTTTAGGAGGCAGAACTAATGTCCCGACCACTGGAAATAATAACAGTGGCAACACAGCAGAAGTATAAATGCAATAGACAAGGTAATATACTTGGCCTTCCTGAGAGGTCAACGGCTGCAGAGGAGAGGAGCTGAGAAGAGGACTACAGCAGCTGATGATCCCAGCCTCAAGGCTGATCTAGAGAAACTACCTTTGGGAATCTGTGGGACCTCACCTGTGGCTGGAAGAGTCTAACTGGGACACCTGGAACACTTTTCCCTTCTCCGCCTTATTTGTCTACTACTTCATCGGGTAGACAATTATATTTGGAGAGGAGCCATCTTTCCCTATTTTGTGACAAGTTTTGTTTTATGTTCTATGGAATGCGATATGTTTTAATAAATACAGTATTATGCTATGGGAGCCTCTACTCGATGGAGGAGTGAGCGCAGGACTAAAGGGAAATTATAGATAGAATGTGAATATATCCGCTCCCACATGTGCCTTAGTGTCTGCAAATTCGTGTAGACCACTTTATCTGGTAGGCGAACCATATTGAGATTTGGAATTAGTTATTAAACTTTGTTGACAGGATTATACTATGAACCCTTTTTTTTTTTATATATATATGATTGAGTCCTTATCCAGATCCCGTAAGTTAATTTCTGGGTCAATTGGAAGGAACACTACTTACCTGTGAAAATTGCTTCAGCACCACAGGATCTGTATTGGTGATATTATTTCATAGTTTAAAATTTTTGGGAGTGTAAGGTGAACACTACTACACCAAGAGACTCTACTGGCTGCTTGTATAGAGCGCACTTGTCAGATTCACAATTCCTTTGTGGTCATCTTTCTGAACAGTCTAGCAGCAGCCAGGTCTGTACCAATGCTACTGTAACGTGCAGGGGAGGCCGGCAGCTACAGGCTCCGCCCCCCTATTCCATGGCTGCACTCCCTCTCTCTCACAAGTGCTACTCCCCTTCCTGAGGAAAGCACCTGGTATTTTACGATCAAACTGCCTGTGAGGCATGCGATCTCGCAATGGAGCCGCCCTCATCAGACACAGCAAGATGTAGCCACCATCCGGAACAGCGCTACTGCCCCGCACCCTCTAAAGGGTAGCAAGCACGTACTGTCCCCGGATCCAGGCGGTCTCTCCTAGACACCGGAATGCTTTGTGTGGGTGTCCCGCCACCGCGACCCCCCCAGTCGCGGTGCATAATGGCAAGCTGTTTTCCAGTCGCCCGCACTCACACTGTGCGCTGCACAGCTTTTAACTTAGAAAGAAAAAAATATATTACAAAAAAAAAAAAAATATATAAGCTATCCAACAAGGGCTGCTTAGCAGCCCCTCCAAAACGTGCCCTACTCCTCAGCACTTAAAAGAACACTGGAATTGTGGGATTGCAGGGAGAGGAGTTTAGGATTTAAAGCTAGAGTTTCATTAAGTGCCTGCTCCCGCCCCAACCTACATAGATCCCATTGTCCGCTGTTTCCCAGCCTTGCTACAAGAGAAAATACTGTAGAAAAAAATTATATTTCCAGAATTAGTCATAGCTGTATTTTATCTCAAAAATATGAGATATGGTAAGAACTTACCCTTGTTATCTCTATTTCTACGAAGTCCATAGGGTTCCACAGGATACCTTGGGGTATAGGTGTGACGTCAGTCGCAGGGCACCAAAGAGTTAAGCTTTCAGCCTCCCAGGATGCACTAGGTCCCCCTCCTATACCCCGCCCCCGGGCCAAGGCACCTCAGTTAGTTACCAAGCCATAGGCCGGAGGAGGAGAAGGAAGAGAGAGAACAAAGATCTGGACACATACAAGAATCACATTCTCACCAGAGGGAGACGGAAAACCGGTGACCAGAGCAAAGCCCATCTGCAGCACAGGTGCGACAGGGCGGGAGTCCTGTGGAACCCTATGGACTTCGTAGAAATAGAGATAACAAGGGTAAGTTCTTACCATATCTCATATTTTCTACTTCAGGGTCCATAGGGTATCCACAGGATACCTCTGGGATGTCCCAAAGCAGTATCCTTTAAGGGTGGGGACGCTCCTGTGCAGAAAGGAGAATCCGCCGCCCGAAGGAAGCATCCTGAGAGGCGAAGGTGTCAAACCTGTAATACCTCACGAAGGTATGGACAGAAGACCACGTAGCAGCCTTGCAGATCTGAACTGCCGAGGCACCACGTCGAGCTGCCCACGAAGGACCCACAGACCTAGTGGAATGAGCCTTCAGAGAAGGAGGGACCGGTAGGCCTTCATGAAGATAAGCTTCAGAAATAGCCATACGGATCCAGGCTGCCAAAGTTTGCTTTGAAGCAGGCCAACCCTTTTTACAGAAGCCATAGAGGACAACAAAGCGTCCGACTTCCTAAACGAAGAAGTGCGGTCAACATAAGTCCTTAAGGCCCGCACAACATCCAAAGAGGCCTCACCCACGGAAAGACCCGGTGAGTTAAAGGCCGGAACAACTATTTCCTCGTTAACATGAAACTGGGAAACAACTTTGGGAAGAAACTCGGGCCGAGTGCGGAGCACTGCCCTGTTCCCATGAAAAACCAAGAAAGGGGGTCTACAAGAAAGAGCCCCTAACTCAGAAACACGTCTGGCCGAAGCAACAGCCAGAAGGAAAACAGTCTTAGCTGTTAGCCATTTAATATCCACTGAGCCCAGTGGTTCAAACGGCGGTCCTTGGAGAGCCCTCAGGACCACAGCCAAATCCCAAGGCGCCACAGGTGGAACAAAGGGCGGCTGAATACGGAGAACACCTTGCATAAAGGTGCGCACATCCGGATTGTAGCAATCCTACGGTGAAACCAGACAGATAGGGCCGAAACCTGTACCTTCAAAGAAGCAAGGCGAAGCCCATGATCTAGTCCCGCTTGCAGGAAGGCGAGAATCCGAGACAGACGAAACTCCTGCGGTGCATAACCTCTCGGTCGACACCACTGGAAGAACGTATGCCACACGCGATGGTATATCCTCGCGGAAGACGGTTTCCGAGCTCGTAACATGGTACGCACCACAGAGCTGGAAAACCCCCGGGACCTCAGCATGGCCGTCTCAACAGCCACGCCGCCAAAGACAGCCGAGTCAGGTCCGGGTGAAGACAAGGACCCTGAGACAGAAGGTCCGGTCGTAGCGGCAACCGCAGAGGACTGTCCACGGACAGACCCTGAAGGTCTGAGAACCAGTGCCGTCTGGGCCACGCGGGAGCTATCAACAGGAGCGTCCCTCCTTCCTCTTTGAATTTCCGGATTACCCGTGGAAGAAGGGAGACCGGAGGGAACAGGTATGCGAACCTGAACGTCCACCGGACGGACAGAGCATCCACCAGAGACGCCCCTTCGTCTCTTGTGCGAGACCCGTACACCGGCAACTTGTTGTTGTGCCGGGACGCCATGAGGTCGATTTCTGGAAGACCCCACCTGTCCACCAGTAGTTGAAAAACGTCCGGGTGCAGGGACCATTCCCCTGGATGAACGTCCTGGCGACTTAGAAAGTCCGCCTCCCAATTGAGCACTCCCGGGATGAAGACCGCTGATATGGCCGGAAGATTGCGCTCCGCCCAAACCAGGATCCGAGAGACCTCTACGAGAGCTGCCCGACTGCGAGTTCCTCCTTGCCTGTTTATGTAGGCCACGGTGGTAGCATTGTCCGACTGGACCTGCACCGGGTGACCCTGGAGAAACCGCTGTGCCTGCAGGAGAGCATTGAACACCGCACGGAGTTCCAAGATATTTATTGGAAGCTCCGCTTCTGTCGGCGTCCACCTGCCCTGGAACAAGTGTGGACCCGAAACTGCTCCCCAGCCCCGAAGACTGGCGTCCGTTGTCAACAGGACCCAATTTGGAACCCAGAACGGACGTCCCTTGCTGAGGTGGGTCGTCTTTAACCACCACGCAAGGGACAGGCGAACCTCCGGGGTGAGCACAATCGTCTGGAACTTCAGAGACTGAGGCAGCCCGTTCCACTTGGACAGGATCAGGTGCTGCAGAGGTCTGGAGTGAAACAGGGCGTATTCCACCATGTCGAACACCTACACCATGGAGCCCAGTAACCTCATCGCCGAGTGTAAGGACACCCTGCGGCTGTGCAGACAACTGCGCACCCTTGACTGTAAAGCAGAGATCTTGTCCTCCGTCACGAAGATCCTTTGCTGTCCCGAGTCAAATAAGGCTCCAAGATGCAGAATCCTCCGAGACGGGATTAGAGTGGACTTCTGCCAGTTGATTAGCCAGCCGTGCCGTTGCAGCAGTGCAATGGTCAGGTCCAAGTGGTGTAACAGGAGCTCTGGAGATCCTGCCACCAATAACAGGTCGTCCAAGTACGGCAACATGCGGACTCCTTACAGCCGCAGAGAAGCCGCCATGACCGCCATCACCTTGGTGAAAACACGTGGTGCTGTCGCCAGGCCAAAAGGTAACGCCCGAAACTGGAAGTGGTCGCTGCGGATTGCAAACCGAAGGAACTCTTGATGGCGCAAAAGAATAGGGACATGCAGGTAAGCGTCCTGTATGTCCAATGACACCATGTAGTCCCCAGGTTCCAGCGCCAGAATGATGGACCGTAGGGTCTTCATCCGAAACTTCGGGACCCGCAAAGACTTGTTGAGTGCTTTGAGGTTGAGAATAGGACGATACGACCCATTGGGTTTCTGTACCAAAAAAAGATTTGAATAGAAACCCTGGCCCCTCTGGGAGAATGGAACAGACACTATAACTCCAGCCTGGAGCATAGTGTGCAATACCTTCCGCAGCTCCGTAGCCTTGTTCCGGTCTGATGGTAGACCCGTGGTGAAGAATCGAGCCGGGGGTCTGTGCCGGAAGGAGAGGGCGTACCCGTGGGAGACCACCTCCAGAACCCAAGTGTTTGTCGTAGTGAACGACCAACACCGGGAGAACTGCAGCAGGCGGCCTCCCACCCTGGGATCCCCCAAGGGGAGACCCGGACCGTCAGGCCGCAGGCTTGTCATCTGGCTTGGGGGCCGGACGTCTGGTACTCCATGCCTGTTTTCGGGGCTTGACCGATTTCTTAGGGCCAGCCTGTCGAGGAAACGACTGTGGTTTGGGCCTGCCCTGGGCCCTAGATGACCGAAAGGACGATGGTCCAGAACCAGAAGGAGCAGCGGCCGACGGGAGACAAGCAGATTTGGCTGCCGCCAGCGTGGCCACAATCTTATCCAGATCCGGACCGAAGAGAACTTCTCCGGTAAACGGCAACGCTTCCAGACCTTTCTTGGAATCTGCGTCCGCCTTCCAGGATCGCAGCCACAAGGTGCGACGAGCAGCTACCACTGCTGAAGAAATTCTAGACACCAGAGTACTAATGTCTAGAGCCGCCTCGTTGATGTAGGTGGCCGAATCACGGAGATTGCCAATCAACTCCGCCTGTTCGGCCGGACAGTCGGATTCAAAAGAAGCCTCTAATGAATCCGCCCAGCGCTCCATCGCTCTGGCAACCCAGCAAATGGCCATAGCCGGCCGTGCTGCCCCCCCTGCAAGGGAATAAGCGGACTTCAGGCAGATTTCTACCTTGCGGTCCGTAGCATCCTTAAGGGAGGACATGGATGGCATCGGCAATGTGGCACTACGGACAATACGGGTCACGTGAGAATCCACCTGTGGAGGGGATTCCCACTTAGCAAAATAATTATCCGCGAACGGATAAGCCACCGCCAGGCGTCTCTGCGGCTGGTATCTTTTGCCAGGTTGTTTCCACGCCTCCTCTAAATGGTCCACCAACTGACCCGAAAGAGGAAAGACTGTGGCATCGCCCTTCACATCTTTGAAAAAGGCATACTTAGATTTAGCCGCTGGGGGAACTTCGTCCTCAATCACCAAGGCTGTGCAGACCGCCCGAATAAGTCCAGGAATATATACTTTGGACTTAGCATCAGCGTCCTTAGTATGGAGAGGTTCCTGATCGTAAGGATCCAGAATCTCCCCATCATCAGACGTCCCTTCGTCATCCTCATAAGGAGCGGACAGAGACGCCACCGGCCTTTTATGAGGCCGCATCACAGACTCCCCTTGCAACACATCCGACAAGTGCTGTACAGAACTCGTCAGGGAGTTAACCCACGCTGGCTCCTGAGAACCCGGGAGCGGGGAAATAGGGAGACTGTGGGGTACCACCAATTGTCGTGGGAACCCCTGCATGGGTGACGACACCACAGACTGCTGGGACAAACCCATCGGAGTAAACGCGGGCTGCGGAGCTAACTGGCCCACTAAAGCTGTTAACGCCTGAGCGAAACAAGCCCAGGGCGGCTCCTGTACCGGTGCTGTAACCGTAATAGGCCGCGCCATGGACAAACACTGCCGGCAAAGGCCCTCCGCGCTACCCTCCCCCTCCGCTAACGGTACTTTGCACGTGGTACACTGTAGCCGGAGGGGAAAATCACTTTCAGACATGATGGCACCACGTATGTGACCTCTCTCACCAATTAAGTATTAAATAGGCGAGAGACCACCCGGCAGCACCGCACCGCAAGGGCTTTAGCAGAAAGAACAGGGACAGTAATAAAGCTGACAGTTTAGAGAAGAAAAGTTACAGGCAGCGCTAGCACAGTCACATACAATGCAGAGAAATAACAATTCCTGCACTAACAGCGCTGATCACTCAACTACACAGACACAGGGCCTGGTAGGACACAGCACTGCATACACAGACCTGAGCCACAGCGGAGGAGAGGTATGCGGGGGGACCCAGACCACGATGCTTCCTTCCAGACTTCCAGCAGCGTTCACCATGCGTTGCAGAGAAGATGGCCGCCGAGGAGCAGAGAGAAGCTGGCCTGGGGGAGGAGCGCTGACACAGGACCAGTCAGCACAGTGCAGAGAGGGCTGTGTGCAGCGGGGGAGGCGCCGGCTGTGAGACAGGGAAGGCGCGCTCCCCTGGCATGCATTTAACCCCTGGGACGCCACAGCGCTACCGCTCTGCTGCGGTCCGCTGTCCCAGGGGGTAGTGGAAGCGCAGGTTGGTCGCCTGGCTCCACGCTGCAGCCAGTCCCCAGGGAGCCCCCTGCCTGGGGACTTAGGACCATGTGATCAGCGGGGACCCACAGCGGGACCCCGCTGCTTACCTCTGTCCCCCTTGAATCCGGCCATGGTCCGGAGCATCTGGGGTCACCGCTAGCTGTGACCCCAGACGCCCACCAGCATCCCCGGATCAGTACCGGCGTTCTGGTACCGGCGGGGTGTAGGGAAGACAGCATGGACGTCAGAACTGACTGTCCATGCTGTTCATCCAGATGTGCAGCCACAGCTGCATGAAGAAAAAGCTTCAGGGGCTCTTCTAGCCCCCACTCCAACAGGTGCACCCGACTCCGGCCGGGCACCAAACTAAACTGAGGTGCCTTGGCCCGGGGTATAGGAGGGGGACCTAGCGCATCCTGGGAGGCTGAAAGCTTAACTCTTTGGTGCCCTGCGACTGACGTCACACCTATACCCCAAGGTATCCTGTGGATACCCTATGGACCCTGAAGTAGAAACATGCTTTTCAAATTGAATTAGACAGTGTCATTCCCATTAGTAAAACATGGCAAGGATGTGGTCAGTACAGTCACCTACACCGGCAGTCTTAAGCTGGGTACACACTGAACAGATATCTGCAGATTGAGTGATCTGCAGATGTCATCGCTCATACACACTGAAAGACCATCATTTGTCTTTGGTCGCGGGTCCCGCTGGCCGTTGAGTGACCTGCCCCCCTCTCCGCGGCCTCTGCTGCATGTGTATGGGTAGTCGGCAAACCACCCGTACATACCGCCCAATGGACAGATATATCTGCCATCGGCTGGGCAGCAGAGGCGATGCGATAGGTCTGATCGATGTCATTCACAGACATACCTCTGGTACACACAATTGATCGCCCAATATATCTACCAGTGTGTACCCAGCATTACTCTCACACCGGCAGTCATACTCTCAAGTCTGCAGATACTTTACTTACCGGCCTCAGCAAGCTTCAGTTCACAGTCCATATAATCGAACATTTCCACCGTTAGCTGGAATCTAAAAAGATAGGAATTGATCAGTGAAGCAAACATGTACTTCTCACTGACCATCTCACTTTAGCCAGCTACACATGCTACAATCCAAATGCATATGGTTTACTGTGTGGGTATCAAGCATAACTGATAAAATAACTTATAAAAAAAAAAAAAAAAGAGAGATTAAAAACATTTAAAAAAAATAAATAAATAAATTAAAAAAAAAACAAACAAAAAGGATTGCATCACACTCGAAATTTCTTTCATAGCATCACAGTGAAACATTTGCATATAGCATAAAATTAATCAAACATTGAAACAAGTCACTGCAATTGTATGAGTTAAAATTCTATTGTATGAAAAATCCTTGGTCTGGTATTGTGGTGTATGAGGTCACAAAAAATAAAATTAATTAACCAAATTGTAATAAGTTTGTAAAATGTGTGCACATTTTGATGACTAATGTGATGGAAAATAGCCGGCTGTCACAGAAGAACGGAAAGATTTGTACATGTGACTAACTTGACAGCCACAACATCTTTACAAGACATTAAACTATACACCAATATATATACCAATGTTAGGCCAATCAAAAGGTTGGATAAGTAATAGTAACATACGTTGTGTTTACATCTGTGCCAGCTGCTTTTTCAAGAATGTCGTCTGTTACTTCCAGGTTTGGTGGAAATTCAGGATGCTTAAAAAAACAATATATATATATATATTTTTTTTTTTTAATAAACAAGCAGATTAGATTACAAAAAAATACACCACCACTTAAACAATTTATTTATACCTTTGTGTGGAAGCTTATCTTATTAAGCAACAGTTTTGTATAAATAGCCACAAGCTGTCCGTATCGATCATGCATATGTCCCTAACGGAAAAAAGGTAAAAAATATAAAATGTTATAAAACAAATGTTTACAATACTTATAAAGTGCAATAATTAACACGTTGGAATAAAGTGTTACATTAAAAATAAAATACATTTATTAATGGTAAGTTTATATGAAAGTACAAATATTTTGATAAAGCAAGGGGTTTGATAAACTGCCAACAGTACATAGTATAACCACATGATAAAGAAAAAGCAAAAAACAAATAAAACTGGCTCAAAAACAAATGGGCGAAACTTACCCACAAATCTCCAATCTCTCGAATATTGCTACGGTATCGTTTACAATCTGACAGCACCTACATTTGAAATATTAGAAAATACATTTGGTCAAGAAAGTATCTCACTGCTAGAACACTGTTTAGAGAAAACACAGGAGTAAAACAGTGTGACTCATAACAAGTGGCCCAATCACAATGTGCATGAGGGCAACCATGGTAGGCAAAGTACATGACTGAACCTTGATCATGTATATTAGAAGCATGTTTAGGCATGGAGACAAAGATTTGTGAACATGTGAGCATGTAATTACCCTCAAATTAAATCTGAAAGTCTGCAGTTTGTTTGTTTCATTTCAAAGCCATTGTGGTGGTGAATAGAGGCCAATATATAAAAATTCTGACAATGTCCCAATATTTATGCACCTGACTGTATTTCAAGTTACAGAAAATGACATTAGTTGAACATGAACAATTGTATTGGGAATATGTACTCGTAGAGTAACCTATAATAAAGAAACCAGGCACCAAAAGGTATTAAAAAACAGATCAACTAAAATACTAAACAATATTTTTCCCTACGTTATAAGTCTAAAATAATCTTAAACAGCCTATTAAAATATAGCATAATGATAGTTCAGCCACAGCAACTGAAGTAACAAGCCTCAATTTTTTCAGTGACTTATTCCCTTTATTCAATCAACCTACTTCCAAAACAAAATGTCCAACACCGCTGCCATTATCATCATTATTAATGTTATTTGTAAGGCACCACAGTGTATTGTAGCTCTGAACAATGGGAAAACAAGGACAAACAAGGTAGACAAAATATAAAGGCAGACATGAAAACAAAGGGAAGGGAAGGGAGGGCCAAGCTCATGAAAGAGCTTACATCTTAATTGAAAGAGCCCATGGCTGAAACTGGAGGAAGTATGGACCACAGTGGAGATTTGGAGAGTTATGAGGGTGCACTAGTATAGGTCAGGTGTTCAGAATATCTATCCTCAAGTACCACAAACAGGTCAGGTTTCCAGGGTTCATTTTAGCATGTACAGTAGAGTTCATCTATTTTGACAGCTGAGTAATTTCCACCTGTTTACGAGGACAGAAATCTGAAAACATGACTTCTTGGTGGCACTTGAGGACTGGTAGTGAGAGCCCCTGGTGTAAGTAGTATGGGTGGGTGGATTGTAAGCGCTAAACTTAGATATGTTTAAGTGTATGAAAACTGCACATAGCTGGATTGTTGTATGCGAGACGGGAACCGCTTACGTTTTGATGTCCATCTCGAAGAACTTTATGGACAACATGGCAGAACTTCCAGCTAAGAATAGAGCTGCTGGGCAGGGGCAGACCAATAGCATAGGACCAGAATGTAAATGCACCTTTCTCGTGGTGAGTGCCCAATATAATTCCTATTGAGTTGTTAAGAAAAACAAGCAAATACAAAATAACAACTGAAGCCCTTATTATAAGCTCAGACATGTTGCATTAATATATGTTTCACTTTTGTAAGATATTATAGTAAATACACATTCCCACAAAAGGAAATTAAAGTACGTCAGCAACATGCTTTTCACACCACTATGTAACCAATCACCTTTTATAACTCACACCTATGTAAATAAAACTCACAGTAGGAGAAATGGACTTTAAAAAACAAAAGATATAAAACAGTTCTACAAGAGTTTAAAAGTGCTTGAGTTAAGGATACATCCGCATAGAGATCCCTTTTTTAATGGATTAATAAAGGCATCACACATTTAGTTATGATCGGATACTGGTAACTGACAAAATATCTATCACAGTTTAGAAGAACTTTAGTGCTTGTACATGGTTCATTGCCCCACATCATGTAGCCACAGGAGCCAGCAAGCTGTGATATGCTCCTTCACCAAGTGAAGACGTCCTCATATAATAATTCTGGTGTACAGTAGAATGAGCTAATCTTTAAAATCCATGTTACTTGTTGAGTGTTATATATGCTGTTTCATATAGGAAACACAAGACTTAGTCAGCATTTCCAGCATTGTGTAAGGATAAAGCACAGTCTGAAAAGGATACGGCGGGCGTGTTTTTCTTTCACTGGAGCTTCCTGTGCATTGATAGCCTTGCTGATACTGATGGCCTATGATGGGGGGAAAAACAAAAACATGTTTACACTTTGCAATAAAACTATTCAAATGACATTCATAGACACACTGGTCCGCACAGGGAAAGATGCATAGCAAACACTATGGGGCTGATTCAATTCAGCGCGCTGTTGATAGAGCCAGTAGGGAGACTAAACAATTTCCTTAGTGTGACTAAACAATTTCACCTGAGGGTGCAAGCAAAAATCCTGACAGTTCCCACATGGTGTGACTCGCCCAGGTGGGAACTGACAGTAGCCGAAGCCAATCAGCGGCCGCTCTACAGTCAGTGCGGCCGCTGATTGGCTCTCGGGACTGCCAGTTCCGTGTATGTTCCGTCAGCTGGCATTCGGGAGCGATGAGCATGTGTGGCAACACACATACCGATAGCTGTTGCGTGGATCGTGTATACTTTTTTTTTTGTTTTGCCAAGTACCTGGATTACTGCGGACACCAGCGCCAGGGTAGAGAGTATAAATTTTTCTTTGCAGAGCCATGTATTAAGGATATTCTACTGGACAAGGGGACAGATACATCTGGCATAGGTAAGTATGTGTGAATGGGTAGGCGTGTGTAATAAAGTTATACTGTCACAGAATGTGTGTTTTGTCTTTTTTAACTATTTATTTTACAGTGAAGTTACAGGTGCCGAATGTCTGCTGGCATTTGTTGTTCCACAAGTGCAAAATGGCAGGCATGCTGGCACTTGTAGTTCCACTGTAAAACACAATAGTTTTACATTATTTGGCCCCCCAATACCTCCATACACACCAAGCCAGAGCCCCGGGCTTCAGCGTAAGCCTGTGGTGCTCGGGAGGGGGGGACCCTTCTTTGGGGGGTCCCCGACTCCCCCGAGATCACCAGCTTGCGCTGACCGATTTGGGGTGCTAATGCTTTTGACCTGGAGACCCGGTGATTGGGTCTCTGGGTTGTGGCATTACACCCCGGTCGTTTGGGTCTTCTGCTAGTCTTAAATATAGGGGGATCCCCACGTTTTTTTTACCCCTATATTTAAAACCAGAACTGGTCCCTGCAGCCTTGGGTTGGTTTCTAAAATACGGTGGAACCCTACACTTTTTGTTCCCCATATTTTTAGAAACCACCACTGGCTGGCAAGCCTGGGGCTGGTTTGGCTTTTGGGGGGGGACCTTATGTAATTTTTTTGTAAATTTTTACCCCGTTTTTTTACAGGTTAAACAAAACGGGAGTTTTCGGGAAATATTCTAGGGACCCCCCTAAAGATGTGTAGACATAGGGGATGACAAAGAGTACCCCCATTTTTAAATCCTGAAAAATATGCTAGTACCCATTTTCATGAACCCCAAATTTGATGGAACCATTTTTAAAAACGAAAAAAATAAGCTAAGTGCTCTTCCGCATCACTTCTTCAAAGTCGGGAAAAACAAACACCTGCCGCGACTATTTAAACACCCGACTTTCTTTTACAGCCAAACACGGGGGTACCCATAGTGATCCCCCATGTCTGAACATCTTTAGGGGAGGTCCTAGGATTATTTCCCCAAAATTACCGTTCTTTTAATGCCGATCCAAGTATCGCCGGGTCCCGTTTTCGCCTACTTTCAAATTGAATATGGGGGATACACGCGCGATACTTTAACGCCTACAGAACAGGCGAAGGCAGCGTTAAGTCCAGGCCGCGTTAAAATTATCGCAGCTCTGCTCAAATTTAATGCGGGCCTTAGTGCGGCGCTACCAGCTTTGCGGCTGGCACTTTAGTAGGAGAATACGGGTTCTCGTGACCAGGGTTGCACGATTTAAATCGAACGATTAAAATAACATGATTAAATCTTGATTTAAATAATCAGGATTGCATGATTTAAATCAAATGATGTAGCTGTAGCTCTGGATCGTGCACAATCAGTGAGGTCGTACAAGTGTGGAAGAAGCTGTTAGATGATCTTGAAGAGATTGGACACCACAGCAATGTAGTAAAGATGGCAAAGGCAAGAGCTAAAATTGCACTCACAGGTGCCCACTTGCTGGCTAATCTACTTGATCCTAGGTACAGGGGGGAAAAGGCTTAGTCCTGCTGAAATTGAAACTGCTATAGAGTTTGCTCATGCCAATAATCGTCAAATTATGCCGGTCATCATCAACTTTCATACTTCCATGAAACCATTTGCACTATACATGTTTGAAGTAGGTGCCAAGTATCTCCTCTAGCCTGGTGGATGTCCTACGCAGCTCAACTTCAGTTAGATACTTCTGTTGTAAATCTTCTGAATCAGATGTTCACCGCAGTTTCATCAAGTGCAGGAATTGAAAGGATTTTTTCAACGTACGGTTTTGCACAATCCAAAACACGCAACAGATTGGGAAATGAAAAAGCAGCTACTGTAAGCTGGTTGCATTCTACAGAGCCCTTTCTGTTGAGGACAAACGTGAGGACGTGGACAAAGACATGTACATGTTTGACTCAGACTCAAACAACTGATTGAGTGAAATTCAGAGCCTAAAGCTGGCCACACACTAGACCAACTTACATCCAACCAGCCAACTTGTTGATTGGTTGGAATGAAAATCTGGTAAGGAGTGAAAGCAAATGACAATCAGCAATTTTCTCCCAAACGCCGGAAAATGGACAAAACCTGTTGTTTGAACAAATTGTTTAGATCAAACATTTAACAAACTTGTCCGACGACCATTTTCATCTGTTTTCTGGCATTTAGGAGCAAATTGCTGATCATCATTTACTCCCATACGTTACCAGATTTTCATTCCAACCAATCAACAAGTTGGCTGGTTGGATGTAAGTTGGTCTAGTGTGTGGCCAGCTTAAAGCTGGCCACACATCTACAGATTATCTGTCCAACCAGCCAACTTGTTGATTGGTTGGAATGAAAATCTGGTAAGGAATGAAAGCAAATGACAATCAGCAATTTGCTCCCAAACGCCGGAAAATGGACAAAAACTGTTGTTTGAACAAATTGTTTAGATCAAACATTTAACAAACTTGTCCGACGACCATTTTCATCTGTTTTCTGGCATTTAGGAGCAAATTGCTGATCATCAGATACTCCCATACCTTACCAGATTTTCATTCCAACCAATCAACTAGTTGGCTGGTTGGATGCAAGTTGGTCTAGTGTGTGGCCAGCTTAATTGTACTTCTTGATGCAACTGTTTAGTGTGTATTTAATCTATTACTGTGTTCATTTTGTTACTGTTCTCACTTCAAAAATTTTTCATTTATTACTAAAACAAGGTTTAAACATCTGAAATTAAACAATTTACTTAAAAAAAAAGTAAAAAAAATATTTAAATCCAAAAAATCTGATTTAAATCAAATAAATCCGATTTTTTTTTTTTATTTATAAAAAAAAAAAAGTCCTATTTTTATGCAACCCTGCTTGTGACTTAACCTGGATGTTTAGTTACGAGAACCCGTATTCTCCTACTAAAGAGCCAGCCGCGAGGCATTCCCTGACTTATTTTGTAATAGTCGGACTAAACAGCGCGCTGAATTGAATAGCTCTGGGACCAACTTCCCGGCACTATTCAACACCCGCAGAATGTAAGACAAAGTTGCATCGCATATGTAGTAACAAAGTGGTAAGGATATACATTCCTCTCCTAATCATACTAGCATTTGTCAAAACCCAAGTAGGAAAAAACCCATCTGAATAAACAGAAAGCATTTAAATGATAACTTATAGCCTATCGATTTGATCATAATCATGTCATCACCTTCTATTCATAAATCAGTGCAAGGCTGGCCATTCCTCCCGTCCAGTGAGTGATCCAATAAATGGAACCAGATTGTCAATGACAACCACAAATATTAATACCTGGTAATATATTATAGGGGAGCGCACATTAAGTACATTGTACATTCTTCTTTAGGGAAGCCTTCAAAACACTCTAGAGGTTCTTAAATCTGGTACATACTAGACATATTACATGAACTAAATCAATCAGTTGCAAATGTTACAAGTTTTATGTTTCTGTATTGGACATATAAAATACACATTATGTATCACAACTAGCTCACAGGCATGCAGCATACATGTATATAAACTTCTGCATGTTTTATTTTGTGTGGACTAAAATTGATGTGGCTGATCCTTAATATTGAACAACCTTGATTTTACATCCTGTTCATTAATGGTAAAACATACTAGAATAATTTGTGTACAAAGAATATGCCAGTTTAAATCAAATATCATAAATACTAGATACTCATTTCCTGACAGGTGGATAATTATACTTGGCACATAAAGCACAGGAGCAGGCGTGGTAAAAAGGCAGAAGACAAAACATGACATGGTGAATTCGAGAACAGGTATTGTAAAGTCTCCTATGCAACATTAAATCAGGCAGCTACTGCTAAGAAAAGTTATTGGCACACCTTCCAAATAGCAAGAGCCAGTGATCCAGGAAGTTGACACAAACAGATGCTGGATAATTAATTTGTTCTAAGGAATAGTTCACCTTATTTGATCAAAACAGGGTACAAATATACAGATATGACAAGTAATCTTTAGATTTACGTGCAGTCTTTAGTTTCGCAGAACAAATGAAAATAAAAAAGCATAGCCTATGAGTAATAGTAATATATATATATATATATATATATATATATCTATTTTATAGGGTTAAAAAGACAACCGATGCTCAAAATAATTGTGCGTACCAGAAAAACTCTTTAAAGCTTATCTGAATTCCAAAAGTACAGGGCTCACACTGGATGGGGTGGACAAGATGTTGTCAGCTGGATCACCTTAAAAAGAGCCAATTCAAGCCTATGGGGGAGAGGGATGATAACAGGATTTTGGTACTTACCGATAAATCCCTTTCTCCGATTCCACAGGGGACACCGGAGTCTCAGTACAGTGGGTACAGATGTGTGATAATCGGGAGCTGGCACTTTAATAAATCTGAATAGTAGCTAGCTCCTCCCCCTCTATACCCCCCCTACACGTCAGTCTTAAGAAACTGTGCCTGAGGAGAGCTGGAAAATAGAATAATAGAGGAGAAGAGAAGCTAGAACATACATGAACAAAAGCAAATATGCAAACAAATCAAGCAGACCTTGAAGAAAAACGACTGCCCAAACCAGGAAGAACAATAACTAATGCAGGTGGAACAGTGCCAGATGGGCGTCCAGTGTCCCCTGTGGAATCGGAGAAAGGGATTTATCAGTAAGTACCAAAATCTTGTTTTCTCCTTCATCCACTAGGGGACACTGGAGTCTCAGTACAGTGGGGACGTCCCAGAGCTCACATCCCGGGCGGGAGAGCGCTGAGAACCCTGCAAAACAGCACGGCCATACTGTGAAGCAGATGCCGCAAACGTGTCAAAACGGTAAAACTTTGCCGGCCTGACCAAGTGGCCGCCCCACAAAGCTGGGTCAGGGAAACACCGCGGGCAGTCGCCCACGAAGGACCCACCGAGCGCGTAAAATGCGCTGTGATTGAAGTAGGAGGTTGTTTTGATGCAGCCAGATAGGCTTGTCCGATTGTCAGACAAATCGATCTAGAAATAGTTGCCTTAGAAGCCGGCCAGTCCGGACGCACCATATCATATTGAACAAAAAGTATGCAGTCCTATCAACATAAATCCGAAGAGCCCGGACAACGTCTAGGGATCTGGAGGCCAAAGAATCGTCTTTAAACACAGGAACCACAATCAGTTGGTTGAAACGCAGACACTAACTTAGGCAAAAAAAGATAACTGCGTATGTAGCTCAGCCCTATCCTCATGAAAAATGAGGTAAGGCGGACGACAAGAAAGTGCCCCTAGCTCCGACACACGCCTAGCAGAGGCGAGCGCCAAAAGGAGAACCACTTTCCATGATAAAAATTTTAATTCCACAGTCTGTAAAGGCTCAAATAGGGAAGACTGGAGAAAAGAGGACCAAATCCAAATCCCATGGGGCCGTGGAGGTACAAACGGAGGTTGTAACCCGACAACCCCATGTAATAATGTTTGGACATCCAGCAATAATGCTAGTTTCTTCTGAAAGAAAAATCGACAGAGCCGACATTTGAACCTTCAAAGATCCCAGACGAAGACCTGCTGATAAACCAGCCTGTAGAAAAAGAAGCAGCCTGGCTAAGTTGAATTCTGACGGTGGCGCACCCTTGCGTTCACACCAAGAGAAATACGCCTTTCCCAATACGATGATAGTGCTTTGAGGTAACTTCCTTTCTAGCCCTAACATAGTATGAATCACCCTGGAAGGGATACCCTTTCTTCTAAAGATAGCCCTTTCAACAGCCACGCCGTCCAACGAAGCCGCTTTAAGTCCTGATAGATAAACGGACCCTGTTGCGGTAGATCTTCCTTCAGAGGAAGAAGCCACGGGTCGTCTATCAGTAGAAGACGTAGGTTGGACTAATACGCCCGTCTGGAGGCACCAACAGAACCTTTACCCTTTCTCGTTTGATTCTTTGAAGCAGACAAGGAAGAAGTGGGAATGGTGGAATCAGGTAAACAAACTGAAACCGCCAAGTAGTTGTTAGAGCATCCACTGCCATCGCCTGTGGATCTCTTGTTCATGAGCAGTAAAGTGGCAGTTAATGGTTCAAGTTCAATGCCATGAGATCTACCTGAGGGAGACCCCAACGCTGAATCAGTTGTTGAAAGACCTGTGGATTGAGCATCCATTCTCCCGGATGAATGTCTTATCGGCTGAGGTAGTCAGCCTCCAAATTTTCTACCCCTGGGATGAAAATTGCTGATGTCGCTACAGCAAATTCCTCTACCCAGAGAAGAATGCGGCTTACCTCCCTCATAGCGGACCGCCTCTTGGTGCCTCCTTGTCTGTTGATGTACGCCACAGCCATGGCGTTGTCGGACTGCACTCTGATGGCACGGCCCTTCAACAGAGGATGTGTTACCTGGATGAGGACATCCGTACCATCACACTTGTACAATCCTGTAATCACCTAAGAGATGTAATAAAGACCTGGGTTCAAACAGGTGAATGACAGGATTTGCAGCATGTGACAATGCCAGATTCCACAGATGCCACTTTATATCAACGCATTTCGACGCTTCTAAGGAGTCTATTTCCAAGATAATGTGGCTAAAAACAGATTAATCTACCTGTATGCAAACTATTGGGGCCATCATGGGATATTGAAGGAGCTACCAGGATACAAAGCATTATATGCAGTTACTCAAGTATTGTTCCGGTACGCAATATATACAAATTACTTTATTGGTTTTTAAACAAAATACTACACTATGTGTTTCATCTGGCTCTGTTTGAGCCCCTCCTATTAAGGTTTCTGGATATTTTTGGAGTCCCGGGTCCATCACACCACTTGGAATTCCAGTAAAAGAACCACAGATAAGCCTAAAAGTTTTATTATTTGGTACGCACATTTATATTTGAGCACGTGCATTTCTTACTTTGAAATTACTACACTATCAGGCGCATGTTCTTTCCAACCTTCTCTTCCAGATCACATTTGTCCTGACTGCCATTCGGGAACAAGGGAAGACTGCTGCCACCTTCACCAGAAGGATTAAAGTGTCACATCTGTTAGCACTAAATGGATTCTACATATCTATAAAATATTTCCTGCACCGCAGTGCAACACTAGACTTGAACCAGTGCGCGTTTCTATAAATCCTCTAACATAAAAATATACAGGTTGAGTCTCCCATATCCGAAATGCTCGGGACCAGGAGCATTTCGGTTATTGGGTTTTTTCGGTTTTCAGAATACCTGAGGCCAGGGTGCTGTGTGAGTCTGGAAGTGTCACGGGAGGCCTAGCGGGAGACGCGGGGGAGTCCGGCGGGTGCCGCAGTGGGTCCAGCCTGTGGTGCAAGTGTAACAGGAGGGTGGACGTATGCTGCAGGGGCTCTGGCGAGTATCAGAGGGATTTCCGGCGGGTGCCGCTGCTGTGTAACAGGAGGCTGCAGGGGGTCCGGCGCTTGTCACTGGAATTTCCGGCGAGTGCATTGGGTCCGGCGGGCGCTTCGGGTATCACTGGAGGATCCGGTGAGTGACGTGCTGTCTGGAGTGTACCGTGGTGGAGATCCGGCATGTGGAGGAGAAGAAGACTCATATTTTCTGGTGAGAAAATGCCTCTGAAGCCACACCCACCTTCTAGTCATTGGCCATTGACACTAGTGACGTCAGGTCACGTCATGACGTCACGGCTGCCCGAAATATTCCGGTTTTTGGAATATTTCAGTTTTAGAATATACGGTTATGGGAGACTCAACCTGTGTGTGTATACACACACACACACACACACATATATATATACACATACATATATATATATACACATATATACACATACATATATATACACATATATACACATACATATATATATATATACACACACACATATATATACACACACACACATATATATACACACATATATACACACATATATATATATATATATACACACATACATATATACATACACATATATATACACATACACATATATATACACATACATATATATATATACACACATACATATATATACATATATAAACACATACATATATCTACACATATATACACATACATATATATACATATATACACATACATATATATACATATATATACACATACATATATACATATACACATACATGTATATACACATACATGTATATACACATACATACATATACACATACATATACACATACATATACACATACATACATAATATGAGATATGGTAAGAACTTACCCTTGTTATCTCTATTTCTACGAAGTCCATAGGGTTCCACAGGATACCTTGGGGTATAGGTGTGACGTCAGTCGCAGGGCACCAAAGAGTTAAGCTTTCAGCCTCCCAGGATGCACTAGGTCCCCCTCCTATACCCCGCCCCCGAGCCAAGGCACCTCAGTTAGTTACCAAGCCATAGGCCGGAGGAGGAGAAGGAAGAGAGAGAACAAAGATCTGGACACATACAAGAATCACATTCTCACCAGAGGGAGACGGAAAACCGGTGACCAGAGCAAAGCCCATCTGCAGCACAGGTGCGACAGGGCGGGAGTCCTGTGGAACCCTATGGACTTCGTAGAAATAGAGATAACAAGGGTAAGTTCTTACCATATCTCATATTTTCTACTTCAGGGTCCATAGGGTATCCACAGGATACCTTGGGGATGTCCCAAAGCAGTATCCTTTAAGGGTGGGGACGCTCCTGTGCAGAAAGGAGAATCCGCCGCCCGAAGGAAGCATCCTGAGAGGCGAAGGTGTCAAACCTGTAATACCTCACGAAGGTATGGACAGAAGACCACGTAGCAGCCTTGCAGATCTGAACTGCCGAGGCACCACGTCGAGCTGCCCACGAAGGACCCACAGACCTAGTGGAATGAGCCTTCAGAGAAGGAGGGACCGGTAGGCCTTCATGAAGATAAGCTTCAGAAATAGCCATACGGATCCAGGCTGCCAAAGTTTGCTTTGAAGCAGGCCAACCCTTTTTACGGAAGCCAAAGAGGACAAACAAAGCGTCCGACTTCCTAAACGAAGAAGTGCGGTCAACATAAGTCCTTAAGGCCCGCACAACATCCAAAGAGGCCTCACCCACGGAAAGACCCGGTGAGTTAAAGGCCGGAACAACTATTTCCTCGTTAATATGAACTTTGGGAAGAAACTCGGGCCGAGTGCGGAGCACTGCCCTGTTCCCATAAAAAACCAAGAAAGGGGGTCTACAAGAAAGAGCCCCTAACTCAGAAACACGTCTGGCCGAAGCAATGGCCAGAAGGAAAACAGTCTTAGCTGTTAGCCATTTAAGATCCACTGAGCCCAGTGGTTCAAACGGCGGTCCTTGGAGAGCCCTCAGGACCACAGCCAAATCCCAAGGCGCCACAGGTGGAACAAAGGGCGGCTGAATGCGGAGAACACCCTGCATAAAGGTGCGCACATCCGGAATTGTAGCAATCCTACGGTGAAACCAGACAGATAGGGCCGAAACCTGTACCTTCAAAGAAGCAAGGCGAAGCCCATGATCTAGTCCCGCTTGCAGGAAGGCGAGAATCCGAGACAGACGAAACTCCCGCGGTGCATAACCTCTCGGTCGACACCACTGGAAGAACGTATGCCACACGCGATGGTATATCCTCGCGGAAGACGGTTTCCGAGCTCGTAACATGGTCCGCACCACCGAGCTGGAAAACCCCCGGGACCTCAGCATGGCCGTCTCAACAGCCACGCCGTCAAAGACAGCCGAGTCAGGTCCGGGTGAAGGCAAGGACCCTGAGACAGAAGGTCCGGTCGTAGCGGCAACCGCAGAGGAATGTCCACGGACAGACCCTGAAGGTCTGAGAACCAGTGCCGTCTGGGCCACGCGAGAGCTATCAACAGGAGCGTCCCTCCTTCCTGTTTGAATTTCCGGATTACCCGTGGAAGAAGGGAGACCGGAGGGAACAGGTATGCGAACCGGAACGTCCACCGGACGGACAGAGCATCCACCAGAGACGCCCCTTCGTCTCTTGTGCGAGACCCGTACACCGGCAACTTGTTGTTGTGCCGGGACGCCATGAGGTCGATTTCTGGAAGACCCCACCTGTCCACCAGTAGTTGAAAAACGTCCGGGTGCAGGGACCATTCCCCCGGATGAACGTCCTGGCGACTTAGAAAGTCCGCCTCCCAATTGAGCACTCCCGGGATGAAGACCGCTGATATGGCCGGAAGATTGCGCTCCGCCCAAACCAGGATCCGAGAGACCTCTACGAGAGCCGCCCGACTGCGAGTTCCTCCTTGCCTGTTTATGTAGGCCACGGTGGTAGCGTTGTCCGACTGGACCTGCACCGGGCGACCCTGGAGAAACCGCTGTGCCTGCTGGAGAGCATTGAAGACCGCACGGAGTTCCAAGATATTTATTGGAAGCTCCGCTTCTGTCGGCGTCCACCTGCCCTGGAACAAGTGTGGACCCGAAACTGCTCCCCAGCCCCGAAGACTGGCGTCCGTTGTCAACAGGACCCAATTTGGAACCCAGAACGGACGTCCCTTGTTGAGGTGGGTCGTCTGTAACCACCACGTAAGGGACAGGCGAACCTCCTGGGTGAGCACAATCGTCTGGGACTTCAGAGACTGAGTCAGCCCGTTCCACTTGGACAGGATCAGGTGCTGCAGAGGTCTGGAGTGAAACTGGGCGTATTCCACCATGTCGAACACCGACACCATGGAGCCCAGTAACCTCATAGCCGAGTGGAAGGACACCCGGCGGCTGTGCAGACAACTGCGCACCCTTGACTGTAAAGCAGAGATCTTGTCCTCCGTCACGAAGATCCTTTGCTGTCCCGAGTCCAATAAGGCTCCAAGATGCAGAATCCTCCGAGACGGGATTAGAGTGGACTTCTGCCAGTTGATTAGCCAGCCGTGCCGTTGCAGCAGTGCAATGGTCAGGTCCAAGTGGCGTAACAGGAGCTCTGGAGATCCTGCCACCAATAACAGGTCGTCCAAATACGGCAACATGCGGACTCCCTGCAGCCGCAGAGAAGCCGCCATGACCGCCATCACCTTGGTGAAAACACGTGGTGCTGTTGCCAGGCCAAAAGGTAACGCCCGAAACTGGAAGTGGTCGCTGCTGATTGCAAACCTGAGGAACTGTTGATGGCGCCAAAGAATAGGGACATGCAGGTAAGCGTCCTGTATGTATAATGACACCAAGTAGTCCCCAGGTTCCAGCGCCAGAATGATGGACCGTAGGGTCTCCATCCGAAACTTCGGGACCCGCAAAGACTTATTGAGTGCTTTGAGGTTGAGAATCGGACGATATGACCCATTGGGTTTCTGTACCAAAAATAGATTTGAATAGAAACCCTGGCCACTCTGGGAGAATGGAACCGCCACTATAACTCCAGCCTGGAGCATAGTGTGCAATACCTTCCGCAGCTCCGTAGCCTTGTTCCGGTCTGATGGGAGACCCGTGGTGAAGAAGCGAGCCGGGGGTCTGTGCCGGAAGGAGAGGGCGTATCCGTGGGAAACCACCTCCAGAACCCAAGTGTCTGTCGTAGTGGTCGACCAACACTGGGCGAACTGTAGCAGGCGGCCTCCCACCCTGGGATCCCCCAAAGGGAGGCCCGGACCGTCAGGCCGCAGGCTTGTCATCTGGCTTGGGGGCCGGACGTCTGGTACTCCATGCCTGCTTCCGGGGCTTGACCGATTT